>CM022760.1:20279045-20879045 GCA_012411365.1 Ameiurus melas
GTCATTCAAGATGTCTGAGGTATCAGCATGCTCTGTAAAATGGTACTTAAAAATACCACACACACATACACACACACACACACACACAAAAGGTGAGAATCCCAGATATTTCTGAAAGCATATCAGCCAAGTTTACATAGCATTAATATCTTTGCATGAGAAAACACCTACACAATGTAGCGTATAAAACATGGCTCAAAATCTATAGCTAACTAAGCACAAAAAAGCTTCACTACAGCTTCCTACCACAATGCAGAAACAGAAACTGCTATAGAAAATGATCAGAAACGAAAACATTCTTTCTCTTTTTTTTAACTACAACATACTTTCATTATTCCAGTATATAATATTCCATAATATTATTCAGTGTATAATATGATTACAATGATTCACAAGATATCTAACTATTTCACTGGTGCTCTCTGGCTTTTCCTATAAAAGTGAAACCATGTGACCATACTGATTACTCATAAACTGTAATGGTAATCTACTAGGATGAACATTGTCTTTTCTACGAGCTGTGTTCCTCACAGCAGTCTGCACGATGAAGGCACACTCGGGATGTCTACAATAATAGCAGCACGAGGTATGTGAAGTGTTGCCATCCACGCACCCCTCTATTAAGCACCCATTCTCCCTCCATCATTACTTTACTCTTTCCTAACTCTCTCCTCTCTGCCCTACTTTCATCGTTAGTTCTATTCTTTTCTTCCTCCTCCTCTTCTCTGTCCAAGTTTTAGATTTTTTTTTTGTGTGTGCAATATTTATGAGCAGAGGTCTAGGGACAAGAAGAATATCTCTCGATCTCTAATTTATCTCTTCTCTGAATGAAAAATAGCTATTTCCAGTAGCGATAGGGAGGCGACAGACTGTGCATGCATCCAGAGCACTGTCTCTTGACCTTTAAGCATTATTCTGTCCCTTCAGTCAAGAGAAGAGATAAACATTGATGGCTGGAAAGTTACTAATGAATGATCTTGTACAATTTATGGTATTTGTGGTGACTTTTCGCTTTGTTTTGTTAAATAATGCTTAGTTTTTGTTGACACTATGACAAAAATTTCTGTTTCACTGAAACTTTATGTGCAGTATGATTCTACAACATCACATCTGTCCCAGTTGCGCTATTCAGTGACTATTTTTGGTCCGACTGAGAATTGTCTTTTAAAGCATTTGAGTGGGAACTGTTTTGCTCAGTTATATTTCCATGGATACACAAACAGAATCACAACACAGACGATCATAACACACTAATTTACTGTACTTACAGCCAAAGTAGTTGTTTGTGTAGCAGCCATATGGCAGAGCAACCATTTGTGTCGTGACTCAATCATCTGAGATTGACTGCAGATTTTCTCTGCTGAAATAGAATTTTTTTTTTTCTTGGCTGCTTACGTAATAGTTCTCTCGCTTGCTCCTTTGGACAAGAATGATTTCAAAACAAAACCATTTACCCCCTGAAAATGATTTCAGAGCCCTAATCAAAGCAGGCACGAACATAAGACAGAGATAGCAACTTCAGTAAGATTGCAAAAACGTTGTGCATTGCAAATGAAATCAAAGGCAAGTTCAAGCACGCTCGCTCAGCACGTGAAATGTGGAAATGTAAAATTCTGTTCTCATTATGCGATTTGTCCTCGAAAATTGAGTCCTCTCAGAATCAAATTACTCGTACACTGATTATGCATTGACAACATCCACTTCTCCCTAGATATTTATCTATAGCTGGGCATTCATTGTCACACAGGCATGTGTGAGGGATTGTTGAGTTAGGTTACCTCGTAAAGCACTCAGGTCACTGCAGATGCTCCATAGAGACAATTAGAGCGCTCAAACAGGCTGCTAGAAACAAGACATATAACAGAAAGGCAGTAGGGGGAGGCCAAAATGTCTGCCCATTACACTTACCCTGTTCAGCACACACAAACAAATACTGACATGGCTCTGTTTTAAACACTATGAGCAGAACACACACACACACACACAAACACACGTTGGTGTTGTTTTTTGGAGATGTTTGTGCAACTTGGATGCATGGAAGTAAGATGGCTCACATAGTATATACCAAATCTACCAGCATCTTGCTCGGCAGCAGAGTCAGATGATGAAGGTGGCCTTTTAAAAAAGAAAATATAGCAGCACTTTGTGTCATCCTAATATAGTGCTCTGTAGTGGTTCCATATTCCTAAATAGAAAAAACAAACTGTCATCTCACAGTCACTGAGATGTAGCAATTATTCATTCTCTTGTAGCCCATCTTCATATCTTACTGGTGTAAGGGATTTCAGCCGGCGCCATGCTTAAACATCATTCATGAAGGTGGCCATATTGTTGCAAAGACACCACTGCAGGATTTCATATATCATGCGGTAAAATGTAAAAGAATGTCTTAACCCCTTAAACTCTCAGAACTCATCAGTGGCCTCAGACATAATTTTCTCGTGATATAACTACATAGCTTTTGATCATTAGTTTCAGTGTAGTTGCTGAATAATTCATAATAAAGTACAGAGTAATATACTTTAAGATGAAGAGCTGAATACAGAAATACAGGACTGATTCATTAGCTAGCCGAGTGAACCGGTTAAAGCTCCAATATGCTGTCAAGTCTCTTGTTTTTGTTGTCTGAAAAACTAAAAGCTAACTTAATGTAATCCCAAACAATGACAATATAGTTATGTACTGTGGTTCAATTCATTAATGCAGTCTAATGAGAATAAGTGGATACTCAAACTCCTGGTTAGGCAAAGATTCAGTTTAGCCATAGTCTTCATCTTCTCTTCATCATGTCTTTTATGTCCGATATGGTATTAGCAGAGCTGACAGATTTGCACCTGTCTGTCATCTAGGGACGCAAGGTGACTTAGTGGTTAGAACTGTTGCCTCATACCTCTAGGTTTGGAGGTTCAAATCCCACCAACATGTTCTCCCCATGCTTGGGGTTTCCTCTGAGTACTCTGGTTTCCTCCCCCAGTCCAAAGACATGCACTGTAGGCTGATTTCCAAATTGTCCTTAGTACGTTAATAGGCATGTGAATGGGTGTGGCATTGTGCCCTGTAATGGGTTGGCACCCCGAGTTCCCTTGGACTCCAGTCTCCCCGGCGACCCTGTGTAGGATAAGCATTATGGAAGATGCATGTCTGTCATTAATACTAGTTATTTAACTAACCCCAATTCCAAAAAAGTTGGATCACTGTGTAAAATGTAAATAAAAACAGAATGCAATGATTTACAGATCGCATTAACCCATATGTTATTCACGATAGAACACAGAAAACATATCAAATGTTTAAACTGAGGAAATGTAACATTTTAAGGAATAGTACGGTAATTTTGTATTTGATGACTGGCAACATATCTCAAAAAAGTTGGACAGGGGCAACAAAAGGCTGGAAAAGTAAGTGTTACTAAAAAGAAACTGCTGGAGAAACATTTTGCAACTAATTAGGTAATTGGTAAGTAACAATTAAAACAGTAATAATTGGTGATTGGGTATAAAAAGAGAATCTTAGAGAGACAGAGTCTGTCAGAAGTAAAGATGCGATGGAATCTAGATGGACGAACATGTTGCTCTAAGACCTGTTCATACCTTTCAGCATTGTTGGTGCCTTTCCAGATGTGCAAGCTGCCCGTTCCATAGGCACTAGTGCACCCCAATACCCTCAAAGATGCAGGCTTTTGAACTAAGCGCTGATAAAAAGCCGGATGGTCCCTCTCCTCTTCAGTCCTCTGTAGTTTAGAGGACGCGGCGTCCATGGTTTCCAAAAATAATTAAAAATTTGGATTCGTCTGACCACAAAACAGTTTTCCACAAAAAATGGACTGAAGCACTCCATTTTAAATGAGCTTTGGCCCGGAGAAGAAGGTGGAGTTTCTGGATCCTGTTCACATATGACTTCTTCTTTGCATGATAGAGCTTTAACCAGCATTTGTGGAAGACATGGCTTCCACAAATGCTGGTTAAAGCTCTATCATGCAAAGAAGAAGTCATATGTGAACACGAACTGTGTTCACAGACAGTGAGTTCTGGAGGTGTTTCTGAGCTCATGCAGTGATTTCCATTACAGAATCATGCTTGTTTTTAATGCAGTGCCGCCTGAGGTCCCGAAGATCACGGGCATGCAATATTGATTTTCACCCTTGTCCCTTGCACACAGAGATTTCTCCAGATTCTCAGAATCCTTTGATGATATTATGTACTGTAGATGATGAGATATTCATAGTCTTTGCAATTTGAATTATTCTAAAATTGTTCCACAAATTGTTGATGCAGTTTTCGCAGATTGGTGAACCTCTGCCCATCTTTAATTCTGAAAGACTCTGCCTCTCTAAGATATTATTTTTATACCCAATCATGTTACTGACCTCTTGTCATTTGACCTCCAGCTGTTTCTTTTTAGTAACACTTACTTTTCCAATCGTTTGTTGCCCCGGCCAAACTTTTTTGAGACATTTTACAACCATCAAATTCAAAATTGCCTTTCTTTTTTTTTTTTTAAATGGTACATTTACTCAATTTACATATTTTCTATGTTTTATATGTTCTATATAACATATGGGCTTATGAGATTTGCAAATCATTGCATTCTGTTATTATTTACATTTTACACAACGCCCCAACTTTTTTGGAATTGGGGTTATAAAATGGTTCCTACCAATGATGGTTGATGTGTGTAGTGCAGCAGGTGGTGAGTAGCACATGGTAGTAGTGTGTCATTCTATGAAACTTGTGAAGAACCTTTTATTTAAATAAAGATATCAATTCCTTTATGAAATTATTAAGGTATTTTTTTTTGGTCAGTGTATGTGAGAAAAGAGGCTACTAAAGGAGTCTTTCTTAAAAACCTTCTATATAACTACTAATTACAACTACTGAACTGTCCGCCAAGCAACTAAGAATAAAAAACTAATTTCCTGAACATGTAATCTGCACCCCCAAAACACACACACACACACACACACACACACACACACACACACACACACACACACACACACACACACACACACACACACACACACACACACACACTGGTGATGTTTTTTGGAGATGTCTGTGCAATTTAGGTGTATGGAAGTAAGATGGCTCACACAGTATATACCAAATCTACCAGCATCTTGCTCGGCGCAGAATCAGATGATGAAGGTGGCTTTTTTTGTATACAGCAGCACTTTGTGTCATCCTAATATAGTGATCTGTAGTGCTTCCGTATTCTTAAATAGAAAAAAATCCTGTCACCTCACAGTCACTGAGACGTAGCAATTATTCATTCTCTTGTAGCCCATCTTCACATCTTACTGGTGTAAGGGGTTTCAGTCGGCGCCATGCTTAAACGTCATTCATGAAGGTGGCCATATTGTTGCAAAGACACCACTGCAGGATTTCATATATCATGAGGTAAGATGAATGTCTTAACACCTTAAACTCTCAAAACTCATCAGTGGCCTCAGACATAATTTTCTCGTGATATAACTACATAGCTTTTGATCATTAGTTTCACTGTAGTTGCTGAATAATTCATAATAAAGTACAGAGTAATATACTTTAAGATGGAGAACTGAATACAGAAATACAGGACTGATTCATTAGTTAGCCGAGTGAACAGGTTAAAGCTCCAATATGCTGTCAAGTCTCTTGTTTTTGTTGTCTGAAAAACTAAAGTTTAGCACAATGTAATCCCAAACAATGACAATATAGTTATCTACTGTGGTTCAATTCATTAATGCAGACTAATGAGAATAAGTCTATACTCCTGGAAACTCCTGGACACACACACACCCACACACACACACACACATTTTTCTACAAGTGTCAATTTAGCATACTCTGCTTAGAAGTGTTCTTTCCGTACAAGAAAAAAAAGAATATCCCTACTTCTGATAAGTGAAGCTGTCCTCACAGACACATTCTGCTCCAGTGAAAAGTACTAATCAAGCCCTCTGTGCATGATTTTAAACACTTCTTCACCCACGCAGTCTCTCACAGTCTTCTTATGTCTGTTTGCCACAGCTACCTACTGTAAAAGGTAATCTTGCCTAAAAAGATCAAGATCAACCATTGCTCTGTAATGAATAGTCAAAAAGGCAGGTAGTTTTCCTGCAGTGTTATTTATTCAAAATACTCAAAATATAAATAGACATAATGAATCAATATAATTATAATAAAAACTCACTATGAAATACTGAGAG
The DNA here is from genome assembly GCA_012411365.1 of Ameiurus melas. NCBI lineage: Eukaryota > Metazoa > Chordata > Actinopteri > Siluriformes > Ictaluridae > Ameiurus > Ameiurus melas. Next base: position 20,285,236 of record CM022760.1, read on the forward strand.
CATGAATATTCCACTGAGGGTTGAGTCGGTTGGCACTTTTAGTTGTGGATAGAGCGAGCACATTGGGTAGAAATCCAATATTAGTGTTCCAAACAAGCTGAAGTCCAGAAGATGATGTAAAAGCTTGCACAGAGACAGATTTAGCATAACAGAGTTACAGTAGGGCTAAGCCAGACCACACAATTTGAAAGAGACCCGTTATATTCCTTGCTATGTTGTAAGCAAATGAAACGTGAGAACCACATCATAAAAGGTTGTATGGATACAATAAAAACGGAGTGTGAGCATTATCAGAGCAACATATGATGAAGAAAACTTCAAACCAGAACATGAGGCTTAGTTGGTTTAGTCTTTAAAATACTTGCTCTTTAATCAGCTCTTTGGGGCTCAATCTAGAGCCACAAGGATTTTAAAAGAAACCAAAAGAACAAAGGAGATGTTACAAAAAGATACTCCATCTTTTTTTTTTCCAGGAAGTGAGCCTGGCTGGAAATGGGTTGCAGTTCAGTTAAAGTCCCTGAGAGGATGTGCATTAAATATCTATAATACAACAGTCAACAGTCTATTACATTAATTTCTTCACAGCTTTAACAACTATTGCATTCAGGTCAAACATCTTCCCTTCCAAAGGTAACAATGCACTGCCTGCATCCAAGGCTCTCTTATAGGGAAAATGAGAAAATCACTTTGATAGTTTGCCAGAAAAATGCCCAACAACAATAGCAAGTAGCCTGGTTGGTGGGGGTGGCAGGGAGGAAGTGTGGGCGGTCCTCACTGCACCCGGACCAGAGGCCATAAACAGCCACAGCTCACATTATCACCATGTAATGATGCACCAGCAAACCCATGATGAGGTCCTCATTTGCAATTCATAACACAGCTAAATTAGCCGACACTGATTTATTTATTTTTGTTTAGCGAGAGGCTAAGCCCCTCGCCGAGGATGAAAGCATGCTCCAAACTGATGAGCGGTCCCCATTAAAAGAGAGCCATTAAAAGACATTACATTTGGATGGGTGCAAAAAATATGTGGGCCTGAGGTGAAGCACAAGAGGTATGCTGAACCTCTAAGCACTACTGAAACACTCGACGACTGGAAGACTTCACTGTTCAAAGACTAGTTCTCAGTGCCCAGTTCGATAGAAAGTAGTGTGGCAGCTAAAGTTTGAAAAACAGACAGGACAATTAGAAAGGTCTGTGACTCAGACATGAACACACACATTCATGCACATAAGCAAGTGTGTACTTTACAGTAACTGTCTGACTTTTAAAAAAGTAATCACGAGCACTCAGATGAGAACTAAAAGAATTCAAAATGTCACTACTGATTTATTGAGGCTCTTATTAGCAAGCCTCAGGACATTCTCAGGAGCAACAAGCACATTTCAAAGGCGATTAAAAAAAGAGATCTGAAGCAAATATGCACCAGAACCGTCAATATTCAACAGTTAAGCCCCTTTTTTCTTACCCCACTTGGCATTGTGCGTAAGCTTTAATTATCACACAACTTCTTAGAGATTCTTCCCGATAAAAAAAAAAGTAGGATGATACTCTATGTATAAATAATGCAGTGTTTCAACAACAAACAAATATAATTGGTCATAGGAATGTACACTCCGAGAATGATTTTGTGTACTGGTATCAAGGCTTGTATCAGAATAGATTTCACGTATTTTCAGGTGAAACAAACCATACATTTTTATAGCCACTATGTCTGTGATGTTTTGCTTGCAGAAAGCAGGCTTGGTTACTTGCTTTCATTTTTACACTTTTTTCCAAACCTGAGGCTGTTTGCACTGAGAGTTTGGTACATTTTGGTCAAGTGGGAATCTGATTTAGAACCATTCAGCATTATGTGTGAAAGCAATTCCAGTCCCAGGGCTGATAAAAACCATCAAGCTTAGTACACACTATCTCTTATTTTGTACAATTTTTACACATAGATGAAGTGACATGCAGATGATTTGCATTTCATATACAATTTGACTGTGTGAAATACAAACCTTTGATGATGATGATGATGATGATGATGTCCTGAACTCAAGTATTCAGGTTTCAAATATGCACTAAGAAGATAATAGTGTCAGATCAGTGTAGGATTCCCGATACCAAATTGATTTATAAAAAAGGGACCAGTGCATCCCTAATTGCTTATCATCTTTTTGCATGATGCATGTTTTTAGAAGAACATTTTTGACTTGAATGGCAAAAATACTATGCATACATGAAGCACAGTGAATCTTAAGAGTCTGCAGTTGAACTTAAACAATCAAACATGTCTGCAGCTCAACCATTGAAAACTACACTGATTAAAAACCTTGATGTAAACACTGTGAAGTGTAGTGAAGATCGAATATCTCAAACACAGAGGCACATGAGTGGTGCCAAGACAAGCTTGCCTGAGAATGGATAAATGTATTGCAGGGCAACTATTCATTTGAAGTAACACAGATTACTCCAAACATCAGAACAACACAGATAACATCACTCAGATAACATGAGCAGAAACTGAGATGGGCCAACAGAGCACTGGTCAAGAGTATAAGCCTTGTTTACTTTACTTAACCACTTTAAAGATATGAAAGACAAACAAAACATGATGGATTAAAGAGATATCTGAAACAAAGACCGGTTCTTACGGATATTTAAGGTTGCTGGGTCTGCATGGCAAAAACAGCGAAAATGGGCAATCAAAACTGGTCTGTAGCTGTTGTATGATACAGAAGAGCTGGCTGGTGAGTGAGAATTGGCCATAACCAAATTAGGGAGAAATATAGCTTCCTAAAATCTATGACATGTTACTGGATTATGATAACTTTTGAAAATTTTTGCAAACTTTTTCAAGAGACATAAAATGTTTTGAGGGTACTGTATATAACATACAGTATATTAAAGGATAACATTCTTGGCAGCAGCAGAGAATCTGGGAAGAAGCTGTGCTAATCCATACAGTATAGTATTGAGGATTATTGAGGATTATTATAGAGGAGGAAAAACAGAGGGGAGATTCAGAGGTGCCCTGCCCATGCTTTTAGAGTAGGGAGTTGATTAGGAAAGAGGATGGCTGTCTGGCTCTAATTTCTTTATGGTTATTTCAGTGCAGTGTTCATTCATCTTGACTCTGATGAGTGTATATGAGATGCTATAGCAGAAGTGGTTTGGTGAGAGCACAGATGCTTGAGTCGCGATTAGAGTGGAAGCACTACATGAGCATAGCATTAGATACAAACAATTGGATAGGTATTACAGCATCTGGGTATATAAGAAAAAAATACACAATAACACATCACCCATCTTCACACATCCTTTGATTTCATATACTACCTTTCATTAGGGTGTTCAAGATTATCCTAAATATGCATTGCATATGATAGAAAGATGTGGTTAATGATGCTAGGGAAGGGCGATAAAACGGTATCAGTATTTATCAATGGTACACCTTTATCGGTAACGATAAATAAAATTTTCAGTATAACGCATGATAAAATGTAAACAGACATGAAGTTTGGTTGCAAGAACAACCCTCAAGCGTGCGCCATCCCTGGATCATAAACAGCCTAGCATATGCCTTGATAAAGGAGTGTGCTACGAGTGACAAGCAAACAGGCAATAACAAGTTGCGTATCTGTCGGGATCGGTTGCACCATCCCCATGTGACATCAGAACACACAAACACATGTGAAAATGAGTTCAGGGCCTGCCGAGGAGATTGTGAATAGAAAAGGACATCTCCGCTCACCAGTGTCGCAGGTTATTTCGATTTCTTTTCGTCTGACCAACATCAGAACACCGTTGTGTGTAAGCTGTGCAAAAAAAAAAAACATGCCAACCAAGTAGGGAGAAACAAGCTGCAAGAGACTTGTAGTGTGCATACGCAGTGCTCTGCAAATGAACAGCGGGCAAGGAAGAAATGTGACATTTTGCTGCTTTTTGTGTTTACTGTTCTAAATTTCGGCTCTGGGGAAGACAGTGAGAGTCCTCAGAGCAGAATCTGGGCTCGACAGATGTGGACCTCAGAACAGCGTTATCCGGAAGAAAGTGTTAAAGTGGAACTTTTATACGAGGTTAGGCTAACTATGCTAACAGGCTGAGCACAAACCAGTGCACCAGGAGTCACATTCTGCACTATAATGCAATGATGATCTCCCTTAAAGTTTGCCTTGATTGTTCTACGTTTACACTTTTACACTCCACACATTTTGTAACATTTTATTTAAGAAGATATTTGTTTAATTCTATTTTGTTTTTGACTGTTAATACTAAAATTATTTGTTGTTTGTCTTAATAAAGTGGGTAAATTAAAGATACTGTGGTTAAATTCAAACCATTTTTCTACTGGCCTTTGTATAAAAAAGATGTAAATGTATCAATAATTATTTATACAGAATGATATGAAACAATGGCGCATGGTGGCTTAGTGGTTAGCACGTTCGCCTCACACCTCCAGGGTTCGATTCCTGCCGGGGCCATGTGTGTGTGGAGTTTGCATGTTCTCCCCGTACTGCGGGGGTTTCCTCTGGGTACATGGTAGGCTGATTGGCGTGTCTAAATTGTCCGTAGTGTGTGTGTGTGTGTGATTGTGCCCTGCGATCGACTGGCACCCTGTCCAGGGTGTACCCTGCCTTGTGCCCGATGCTCCCTGGGATAGGCTCCAGGTTCCCCGCGACCCTGAAGAAGGAATAAGCTGTAGAGGATGGATGGATGGATGGATGGATATGAAACATTATATTGTGATAAATTATTTAGCTGTACCGCCCAGCCCTAAATGATATCACCAATTTTTCATCATAGCTGCTTGTCAGTGACTTCTGTAGAAGTCTTGCACTTTAGAGTGTCCCTACAACTCCAACTATGATATCATGTTGGCCACAGAGATGCTCTGCTTAATGCAACTGGCTGCAGGCCAAGCCTCATCAACATAGCTGTGATCTTTACAAGCAACAAGATGATAGAAAAAGCATAGTGAAAGTGCTGTCTGAATACGTCTCAAAATACTAGTTCTAAATTGACAGTTTATATATTAAAAAAATCTTTATTTAAAGTGAGAAGAACCCATTCAAAGAATGAGATGAAGAAATTAAACTTGTGAATATGATTATAATCTGATAGACAGTGTAGGTCCTAAAGGTATAAAGCTATGCTGTTAAAAGTAAAAGGCTGTAGTGTTCCTCTGGAGCTTGTTTTTGGCATTGATAGAACTCCGAGGACTACCTTTATTGTCTGACACTAAAGAATTAATTAAGCTCTAAATCAAAAGTACAAAACATCTGCATAAATTATCCAGTTCGCTATAAAAATTCAAAAACAACAACAACAACAACAACAAAAAAATACCATCCTGAAAACATACTTTAATTGTACCACTTACAATAACAGATTTCACATGTCCTTTTATACAACATCACTGATGAATTCTCTAATCAGAATAAATTAAATCAGAGTTGATGCATTTTTTTTTTATAATAATACCTCTGACAGTAGTTCAGGCTGTAATATAAATGATTAATACTATCTTTGTTGTTTCTATAGCAACAGTTCATTCACAAGGACTTGTATGGCATACGCTCCAAATAATCTAAGGCTAATACCAAACAGATTAATAAATTGTGTTCTTTTATAACAAAGAAAAAGGGATAACCTTTGATTATGGTGAAGATTTCTGTAAGTATATGTTTATTAAACATTTATGGAGTCTTAAGTGGCAGCTATAAGTAAGTTTTCTGACATGGGTAAGTCTTGAAGACAGAGGAGTTTGCGTTATCCAGTTTCTTAGTAACATGACAAGTTGATAACAGGAAGTTAAAACTTGTTCAAAGACATTCCATAACATCATAACAACAAGGATTATAAGTAGATAAAAAGTGTGAAGTGTTACTCATTAATAAATGTTAGGTCAACTCCGGCTTCGAACTCCAATTCCCTACACCACTGCCTACAAACATGGATGCCACAGACTACAATTCCCAACTCTGCACACCGGGCACTTATTCAGTCTCCAGAGTTTTAATCACACACAGCTGTTGACATATATCACATATACACACACCACCTTTTAAAAAGAAACTTCATTCACATAGCCTCTGCAAAGTAATGCTCAGTGTACCTACCTGACTTACCAAACTGATCTTTGTATTGTTAGCCTGTTTTTTTTTTTTGTTTTTTTTTTTAACTCTTTCTGCTCCCTGGTTTTAGTATTTTGGATTATTCTACTCTGCATTGTTTGTTTATCACCTGAACCGCTGCCTGTTTCTGACCATCCTTTTGCCTCTCATTTTTGTTTCAACTGAATTTGCAACCGGCTCGATCTCTCCTTTAAGACAGATTACTTTGCCACCACACAATGAATGCAGCAGGAGAATCAGAATTTCAACAAGCTATCACAGCACATGGACAGTTACTGGGAGAGCATCAGCAGCGTCTGGCAGATCTCAACAACAATCTCAACCTCCTGTCTCAACCTCTCACTGCCAATACTGTGCTTGTTGCTCCAGCTCCCCAAGCTCCCATCACCACCTTCCGAGCACCCATATCCATGCTGGAAAAATTCACCGTTGATGCATTACTATGTAAGGGATTTCTTTTGCAATGCTCCTTATATTTCGCCTGTCACGAGGGTATATCCAAATCAGAGAAGATTGCATGTTTCATGAACTTGCTCACTGATAAAGCCTTAAAGTGGGCTAAGGCCATGTGGGAGATTGGAGTTGAGCCAACGGCTTCCTATGAACGATTCACCAACATGTTTCACCGAGTTTTCGACCACTCGCCCGAGCACAAGGAAGTGGGTGAACTCCTCCTCACACTATGCCAAGGTCCACGCAGAGTGTCTGAGTTTGCTCTCGAATTTCACACTTGCAGCCAGAAGTGGATGGAAGGACACTGCCCTCAAAGCCGCATTTTGACAAGGTCTTAGCCCTGATGTGATAACAGAAATGGCATGCTACGATGCACCTATCACTTTTGATCGACCTTGTCATTTGTCTGGACCACCTGCTTCACAGTCGCAACAGCTATCGAGAGGTAAGGACCCTTCCGGGAACGACCACCCCTTCTGAACGTATGCAGCTTGGGCGCACCGAGATCAATGAAGGAGAGAGAGAGGAGATGCCATGAACACCTATGCTTCTACTGCAATATTGCCTACCACCTCATTGGACTCTGTCCTCTGCACTCCAAACCCGTAGCTAAACCCACGCCACCTTCGAGCAGGAGCCCCACACCCCACCTCGCTCTCTCCAATCATTCACTCTGCCAGTCACAGTGCAACTCTCAGGTGTGGTTACTCTATTAACAGCACTAATCGACTCTGGGTTGGCAAGTAACTTCATGGATGTGGAAACCACCACCCGACTCAATGTCCCCATCCAGTGCCTGTCACATCCACTGAGGATCCATACCGTTGACTGATCACCAACTGGAGAGGGCATCATCATATTACACAATGTACCCCTCCTGTTTCAAATCACAGTGACCACTAAACATCCCATCATCTTGGGTTTCCCTTGGATGCATCTCCACAACCCCCAAATCTCCTGGCGACGAGGGAAATCACCCAATGGTCTGATTACTGCCACCAACACTGTCCTCAGTTACAACAGTTCTGCCCAGCTTGCACATCAGTGGAGAGCCCGGAACAGCCTGCACCCATATCCAATCCCATTGAGTACCAAAACATTCAGCAAAACATCTTCAGCAAAGCAAAATATTTACCCCCGCACCGTCCTTATGATTGTGCCATTGAACTACTTCCAGGAAGAATGCCTCCCTGTAACTATATAGCCCTTTTCCATCAATGAACAAAAAGCTACAGAGTAATATTTACAAGAAGCACTGCAACAGGGGTACATTCACCCGTTCACATCTCCTGCTTCTGCTGGGTTCTTTTTGTGGGGGAGGACTCCAACCATGTATAGATTATCGTGGACTCAATCAAATCACATTGAAATACCATTATCCACTACCCCTGGTTCCAGCGGCACTCGAACAACTTTGTTCAGCCCAAATTTTCACCAATACTTGACCTACAGAGTGCATATAATCTAATACAGCGGTCCCCAACCTTTTTTGCGCCACGGACCGGTTTAATATCAGATAATATTTTCACGGACCGGCCTTTAAGGTGTGGCGGATAGATACAACAAAATAAAATGCTAGAACCGGCATAAAAACTGGGGTATTTTTTAAATATAATAATAAACGTGAATCCAATGTGAAATTGCAACTTTATTAGCAGCGTCCTCGTAACATCCTCTCTCCCCCCTAACGCTCTCTGGTCTCTATGGTAAGGTTTCAACGTATCACGTGACCGAGACAAGCGTCTTGACATGCATCAAGAGTGAGTCGTAGAAGGATGTAACAGAGAGAATCTGGTCATTTTTCAGATCCAGATAATAAATAAAACGGAAATAATGTAAGTTATTTATATTTTCTGTGCGGCCCGGTACCGGTACGCGCACCGGGGGTTGGGGACCGCTGATCTAATACACCTCTGGGAAGGAGATGAGTGGAAAACGGACTTTATCACGACCCGTGGCCACAATGAGTACTGCATCATGCCATATGTGCTTTCTTGTGCTCCCTTAGTTTTTCATAGTCTGATCAATTACTTTTTAAGAGATATGCTGGGTAAATACATCATTTGAGGATGGGTTCCCTTTTGAATCTGGTTCCTCTCAAGGTTTCTTCCTCATACCATCTTAGGGAGTTTTTCCTTGCCACCAGCTTGCTCATTAGGGATAAGATAATACAAAATATCCTGCATATATGTTTCTATAAAGCTGTTTTGAGAGAATGTACATTGAAAAAATATATATAAGATTTATAAGATATATATATAAGCTATATAAATAAATTGAATTGATTATAGCCTCCTACATTTTTATTTATTTAATTTTTCAATTTTATGCCTATTTCCTGATCACCTTTATCTTGCCTCATGTTTCGAATAGCCCTTTGGTTTGTCTGCCACATGGACATGTCACATGAGAAAATCTGGATTTATGTTTGTCACTCCGCATCATGACACTTAATATAAAGAACATTTAAGAACCTCAGCTTTAATTCCCAAACCCCTTTCTATGCTGTAAGTTAAAGTCCTCCATAACATGCTGTTAAGAAGCAGAGAGAATTGTAAGCTGAAATGTATGTGTTTCAGTCATGTGCAACAGACTGCTACTGCTACAGCCAATTAGTGTGATTCCCAGTATCACGTATTATTACATTATTTTGTGCAGCTATGATAATTTCACACTGTTTGAAATATCTGCATTGTAACTTTATGTAAAGAACGCTAGCCAACTGCAAGTGACTTTTTTTTACCAAGTGAGGCATTTAAAACTACTGTATACATTTCCATGAAGACCATTAATTTTACACTGTCCTATTTGCCTTAAATATTATGATATATTTTTTATAAACTGAAGGCAACTAACAGTGAAGCTGCACAAAAGGTTCTTAGAATAATGTGAAATTTAGCTCTGACCCTACCATACAACTGTTTCTCAGTACAGTCATAATCACACATCATATCAGCGAGCTGTCCAAATCCTCCCATTTCTAACCGGCATTTGGGAGAAAGTGTGATAACGAGCAGCATTACACAAGATGGTTTCTGATGGGGAAAGAAATTATTTATGGTGAGAGAAAGAAAACAAAGACAATAGCCTGTGTAAGGTGGCTACATATGTAAGTGAGAGGGGGAGAGAAAGACAGAAGGGCTTGGCTAAAGCGGATGGAAGAAATCTCTCCCTCAGGACATTCACACTGTTTGTGCCCATTACCTCTATCTATCAAATCCCTCACTTCTTGCCAGCTCACTTTCTTTCCTCCCTGCCTGTCTTGCTCACTCTACATGTCATGTAACCATGGCATTTAAAAGAGATACCAGGGATATGTCCTAATCCAGATTTACTGGTGAGCTTTTGAGTGCTGTGTGGAAGTACAGTGCCCAGTCAGTGATCATTCAGAGTGTACTGGAGAACGCCAGTGACATTCAGAACACAGCAGTGGCCTTCAGCTTCCTCCCCAGTAGAATAACATCCTCTGTCCAGTGACAGAGCCCCTCTCTGAGAAAGAGTGCTAGAGTCTGGTGGTGGCACAGACAGAGTTGATGAACTGGCACAATGATGAAAAGGCCTGGAGACAGGCACGAGTGCTGTGACAGCTATATACTGAAGAAGCAGAGTGGGATTTGACTTTAACCCTGCTTAGCTCTAACTATTTACACTTGTACTTTGCAGATGACATGACAATCCTACAGAGAATGCCACACATACTGCAGTTCATATTGGGATATGCCAAGCTCCATTCAGGCAGGCTGGGGGTGGCCAAGTGTGCTGATGCAAAATCAGTCTGTATTGAAGCTGACTACTGATGTGACTCAGCCTCAGAACAAATATATTCCCTCGTTACAAGATCAACAATGTTATGCAACAGAGAAACAGAAATTATATTTGAGACCTATACCATAATGACTGGAATCAATATAGCTATATGTACACACATGTACAAATAAGTCTGGGGGAAATCCAAGACCACTGAGTGCGTGTACTTCTCTTCTGGCTTTTATAAGTATAATTTGTAACAGGATTTTTTTTTTGTCTCAGGTAATTGCACATGTGTAACACATGTGAGGTTAATTGCATTTGTATAACCTGGTTTACCTGTATAATCATGTTTTTCAACATGACCTTTTTCCTGATTGGTTGTAACAGGATGTGTGGAATTACCTACACTATTCGGGTCATTAAACTGCAGTCTCCCAGGAAATGTCAAATTTACTAACACTCAGCAAGCTGTACTGCTTGTGTAACCCAACCAAAATGTCAAGCTTTAAACCAGTCTGTAGTTGTATGCTACCTTCCCACTAACTACACAGTGTGTAACTTAAAGTAATTACTGTATAGTGTTGTGTTGAAAAAAATGTAAGTCTACAGCCAAAAGCCTTAACCTGAATTCACACCTGTGTCATGGTATCGGCAAACTGCCACTATTCTGTCAAATCCACACCACACGCACCCAGAAAATGAACAAACATACAGTATCTCATAAAAGTGAGTACACCCCTCACATTTTTGTAAATATTTGATTATATGTTTTCATGTGACAACAGTGAAGAAATGACACTTTGCTACAATGTAAAGTAGTGAGTGTACAGCATGTGTAACAGTGTAGATTTGTCAAAATAACTCAACACACAGCCATTAATGTCTAAACCGGTGGCAACAAAAGTGAGTATACCCCTAAGTGAAAATGTCAAAATTGGACCCAAAGTGTCAATATTTTGTGTGGCCACCATTATTTTCCAGCACTGCCTTAACACTCTTGGGCATGGAGTTCACCAGAGCTTCACAGTTTGCCATGGGAGTACTCTTCTACTCCTCCATAATGACATCACAGAGCTGGTGGATGTTAGAGACCTTGTGCTCCTCCAGCTTCCGTTTGAGGATCCATGCCTAAGAGGGTTAAGGCAGTGCTGGACAATAATGGAGGCCACACAAAATATTAACACTTTGGACCCAATTTGGACATTTTCACTTAGAGGTGGAGCGTGAGAGTGATGACACCAAATTTAACACACCTGCTCCCCATTCACACCTGAGACCTTGTAACACTGACAAGTCACATGACACCGGGGAGGAAAAATGGCTAATTGGGCCCAATTCGGACATGTTCACTTACGGGTGTACTCACTTTTGTTGCCAGCGGTTTAGACATTAATGGCTGTGTGTTGAGTTATTTTGGGGGGACAGCAAATTTACACTGTTACACAAGCTGTACACTCACTACTTTACATTGTAGCAAAGTGTCATTTCTTCAGTGTTGTCACATCAAAAGTTATAATCAAATATTTACAAAAATGTGAGGGGTGTACTCACTTTTGTGAGATACTGTATGTAAAGCCATGTCACTGAAAATTGGGAGATGGGGACAGCCAAATATGCCAGCTGTAATTATAACTTTTTTTTAATAAAAACCTGGCATGACATAGTAGGTCAGTAAATTAACAGCCTAGTCATTTTTAGAACAGAGATGATAGATAAAACATGCATCACACTTTGTGCAGACTTGCCTCTAAAGCAGCTTTTATGGATTCAAATGACTGGTAAAATAGATTAAAGCTTGTTTGTTTTGAATTGGCCTTTATGCACATGTAAAGCAAGAATGCTTTCAAAGAAAATCAAATTAAAAGTTTTTACTATCAAAAATTTACTATAAAGAGCAGTAAACATGAAGAACACATCTATTCTAAGACTTATTCTGACTAGCTTTTGTTTCTGCAGGTCCCAGGTTGGTGTAATAACAAATTGCACCAATCATCCTGTTCAAAAGTTTATATCCCCCTGACTTTTAATGTAGTGTGTTATTTTCTTGAGCATCAGTGAATGCACCTTTTGTATGAATCCCTCAATTGTCCTAAGTGTGAAAAGATGCACATGTAAAGCAAGAATGCTTTCAAAGAAAATCAAATTAAAAGTTTTTACTATCAAAAATTTACTATAAAGAGCAGTAAACATGAAGAACACATCTATTCTAAGACTTATTCTGACTAGCTTTTGTTTCTGCAGGTCCCAGGTTGGTGTAATAACAAATTGCACCAATCATCCTGTTCAAAAGTTTATATCCCCCTGACTTTTAATGTAGTGTGTTATTTTCTTGAGCATCAGTGAATGCACCTTTTGTATGAATCCCTCAATTGTCCTAAGTGTGAAAAGATTGACCTCAATATCATATAGCCACTGCTGGAAATGGGTCAAATATGCAGAAGATGCTGGAAAAGCAAATAATGTGAATCTGGAGGATTTATCTGAAGAACAGTGGGCAGTTTATCTACTCAGGACAAAAAAGGGTCTCATGAACAGCTATCACAAAACATAAACGCAGTCATTGATCATCCAGGTAACAACACACAGTATTAAGAATCAAGTGTACGTAAACATTTGAACAAGTTAATTTGGGTAAATTCAGTTTTTATTGTGTCTTGTGGACTTTATGTAAACATTATTTAGGACAGTACAAAATGTTTATGCAATTTTAATGATCCCTCTTATTAAATATATATATATATATTAACATTTTGCAGATTCTGCAAAGGGATACTGTATGTAAATTTATGAGCACAACTATGTACAGTGCCTTGCGAAAGTATTGAGCCCCCTTGAACTTTTCAACCTTTTGCCACATTTCAGGCTTCAAACATAAAGATATAAAATTTTATTTTTTGTGAAGAATCTCCAACAATTGGGGACACAATTGTGAAGTGGAATGAAATCTATTGGATATTTTAAACTTTTTTAGCAAATAAAAAACTGAAAAGTGGTACGTGCAAAATTATTCGGCTCCTTTACTCTCAGTTCAGCAAACTCACTCCAGAAGTTCAGCGAGGATCTCTGAATGATCCAATGTTGTCCTAAATGACTGATGGTGATAAATAGAATCCACCTGTGTGTAATCAAGTCTCTGTATAAATGCACCTGCTCTGTGATAGTCTCAGGGTTCTGTTGAAAGCGCAGAGAGCATCATGAAGACCAAGGAACACACCAGGCAGGTCCGTAATACTGTTGTGGAGAAGTTTAAAGCCGGATTTGGATACAAAAAGATTTCCCAAGCTTTAAACATCCCAAGGAGCACTGTGCAAGTGATCATTTTGAAATGGAAGGAGTATCAGACCACTGCAAATCTACCAAGACCTGGCCGTCCCTCTAAACTTTCAGCTCAGACAAGGAGAAGACTGATCAGAGATGCAGCCAAGAGGCCCATGATCACTCTGGATGAACTGCAGAGAACTACAGCTGAGGTGGGAGAGTCTGTCCATAGGACAACAATCAGTCGTACACTGTACAAATCTGGCCTTTATGGAAGAGTGGCAAGAAGAAAGCCATTTCTCAAAGATATCCATAAAAAGTCTCGTCTAAAGTTTGAAACAAGCCACCTGGGAGACACACCAAACGTCACACCAAACGTTGGGAAATGGCTTTCTCTTTCGCAAGGCACTGTATATGTATTGTACATAATTTAAGTTGGCCTGCTTTCAGTGTATAATGGTGGGCTTGTGTTTTGGAAATACAATAAGCAGTCTACTACACACACTAGAGCAGCTGGCCATCAACATTCCGGGCTACTTGACTTATCTGAATTGTCCCATTGGTCAGCAGTAACAACCTGTGCAGTGTGCAGCTCATAAAGTGATATCTGAAAGACATTCTGATAAGGCCAGACAGATAGACCTGTGTGGCATAAAGGAAAACAGACACATCATACCAAGAAAAAAACTCAATGTTATGAATAAGAGTGAAAGCTTGGCTGATATGGGGTCTTGGGATAGTAAAGTGCCTCTCCTGCTTCATGCAAAGAGGCTAGATCATGTGGAAAAGACTTAATGCTTATACTAGAATCCCCAGACAGCCCTGAATACATGAACTCTGACCCCCTGAGGACACTCTAATACCAGACGAGCGGAATGACGTCGGTCTGAGAGACTGGTTTTTCAGCTGAGTGCTCAGGGCAAGGGGCAAGGAAACACTCCCAGACACAAACAGAGGAAAAGACGGAGTATGAGAGATCAAGAATGAGCATGAAAGATCCAAGAAAATGTCTGTTTTTTGGAGAACATACAGTACTACACTGGTGGGCAAGATAGCAAAATAAATCACAATGTGAGACATTTTCATACAATACACAATATTGATTCATCCATCCATCCATCTTCTGTACTGCTTATCCTACCTAGGGTACAATACTATATATATATATATATATATATATATATATATATATATATATATATATATATATATATATATATATATATATATATATATATATATATATATATATATATATATATATATATATATATATATATATATATATATATATATATATATATGTATAGGTTTGCTAACAAATAATGAGTAGTGCCAGATTTTTTAAATGTGGAATTCTATGAGTTTAATGAGATATTTAGTTGTTAATCCATATAATAGTTTACATGGAATAGGTGGGAAAATTAAACCTGTGCCAAAATGTACACAACTTAAAATCAACTATTTGTAACAGATTGTTGTAATCGTTTGGGGTTTTATTAATGGTTCCATGTGTAAAATGAAAACATTATAATATATATATCATCATATCACCCAATTCTACAGTACCACACTTGAATTTTTCATTCATTTACGTATGTTTTAGTGTACGTAGCATTTATGTCTAATCGTCTAACTACATCCATAGTCATTCCCTGATCAAGAGTGAAGAATTTACAAAGCATGCTGGTTTTAAAAAGAAAGTGAGAAAGAAAGAAAAATAGAGAAAGAGAGAGAGAAAAAACATATAGTGGTCTTTTTTTATATTAATTAGCTAATAGTGTGTTGAATCTTCCTAATGGTGCATCAGTCAATTTTGACAATATATTAGATATGTCTCTGGTTACAGATACTATTTTTGATAACACTGTGCTGACATTCTGTTGTGATTCCCCCAATAAAGCTACTCTACCCTTAAATCAAGAAAATCATATTATAGTCTTATTTGTAACATTGAACACACTGGTTTACTTAAAATGTGATGGGTTTAAAAGCTAATACAATTAAATAAAAAATAGTTAATAACATTTTATTAAATGAAACAAAATAAAATCAAACTAAAGAAAAGAAAATAAATTAAAATGTTACCCCATTTGAAGCCTACAGTACTTAACTGGGTATATGTAAAAACACTCTAGATCTGCTGAATTAGTTTTATCAGTTGCTAAGTCATCATCATAGTACTATTTCTAAGGCTGACCTTTTGTCTTTATCTTGTGTTTATCCTGCAAAGGAGAACAGAAGTACATAAATAGATTCATAAAAGAGAAAACAGACGAAATCCCACAGCATGGGGAGAGATAGCAGTTTGGGACGTATACTGTACAGGGCAAGCCCCCTGGGGGAAAGAGACAGGAGCAATACGCAGACCTCTCCAGAGAGCCCATGCTAAGGCCATTCTCATGACTGCTGCTTAGACATCATCACTGGCCTGCAGCGAACAACACTATGCAGATTAGTAAGAATTTACCAGTATATATACACTGGATATGTGTGTGTGTGGTGTGTGGGAATATATATTAGATAGATAGATAGATAGATAGATAGATAGATAGATAGATAGATAGATAGATAGATAGATAGATAGATAGATAGATAGATAGATAGATAGATAGATAGATCGATCGATCGATCGATCAATCTAACAGCTGACACCTTGCACCACTCTATAAGAGCAGGAGCAGGGCACAAAGCTTCACTGTTGTGTGTTGCAGGGAGGAGTTGATGAGTGGGCTAAACCAGTAATGCTATTTTGACTCCACGAATGTGCCACTCTACAGGATCCCTCTTCCTTGGCATTGTGCAACTGCTGAGGTATTTACTATCTATACCACCACAGTCAAACAAATAATAACTCACTAGCCAAAGTGCCTGGTTCTCATGCCTCTGCAGTGCACAGCAGCAGGTGAGGAATGAAGTGGAGCTGGAGAGGAAAGAGGGGATAGAAGGACGGGGCTGAAGAAAGCTCAGACAAAAAAAAATTAAGCCAGAAAGAGCTCAGTGCTCTCAGTGAGTCGAGAGATGGCACATCAATCTTCAGTAGTGTTAAAGTGGGGCACATCAATAAGAGATTGTAAGCAGGAAGTATGAGCTTCACTCTGCTGCTAGTTCACCGTCCCTCATGACTGACTGCCGGTGGAATCGATTAGAAGGAACGCTGGGTGAAATTCCAGCCAGCACATCAGACACAGTGGGTTCACTCCACAGCCAGTGAGAAAGAACCCACGGCACAACTTCCTGTGACCTCGGGATCACCCACACAATGTCGTTCCCAAATATTTGTGATGTGCTTACCGATTTTGGTGCCAATTTGTTTGTTGGTGCTGTATATTAATTTTTTTCGATGTTATACTAAAGAGAAATCCATTGTATAAATAATAGAAACAGCACTGGACTCAACTTTCCACAATGCAATGCAGCAGTTAGTGATCTAAAAGATGACTAGAACACTTTGGAGACCCATGTATTTGAGCAAAACTATGCAGATGAGATGAGGAAAGAGGTGGACAGACTCTAAGACTAAAGTTCCAAATGTTCAAAATCCTGACTTTAAAGAGAGAAGATCCTTCTACAGCTACTGGAATTCACCACATTATAGTCCTTGACATTCTGGAGAATATATCTTGATCTTCAATTGCTTAAAGTCAGAGGAACATACAGACCACATGCTGTTCATTCTCCCACTTCACAGAGAGGCGCTAACATGAACAGAACTGAAACGCAATGATAAGATGCTCTTAGTTTCACCCTCCGGCCAAGAAAACACCAAAATAAGTTATTCTTGCACTCAAATCAGAACTTATTCATTGTTACTAATATGAATAATCTTAGCACCACAATCAATACAATTGCTCTCTTGATTGTCTCATTGGTTTTATCCCAAAAATGTTCGCCAAAGGTATTTCCTCATATCAAAACCTGATCTCAGAGTCAAGCTATGGCCAAGACTCAAATGGGTAGAAAGTGAACAAGCTGAACCAAAGAACATTAAACCTGATCTAAAAGCTAGTTATAATAACATTTGCAGTTATGCCAAAGCACACACAATTTTTTAATACCTTAAATACCATCCTGTACCCTGATTAAAGCCAACATAAATGTACATTGATAAGGCATAGTGAGAGAATGCAATGTCCAAACCAAGAACTAATACAGAGCAGAATATGCATGCAGTAGAAAAAAAGCCCCAAACAGTTATTACCAGTGTTAATCCAGTATCAAAAGAGGAGGCAACTGCTGAAAAGGTCTGTACCTAAAATAAAAAACAAATTTCTCCTCAGCAGACTGTTTTGTGCTAGCATACTAGCATTGCAAGTGAACGTGCTTGCATACTAGCCTACCAGGGCCACTGTTTTTAAGCCAAATTCGATAGGTTTGAAGCAAGATTGTGGGTGGAAAAATGAAGTTGGTAAGATGCACAGAAAATTGTGTCTCCCTTTTCCAATGCCCAATTTTTGTGCATTTTTTGAAAACTAGTTAGAGTGGAAATTTTGCTGAGCCCTAGCAACCGTGCATACCGGCAAAAGCTTGTCCAGAGCTTTTATTTCAGTGTATACTTCTAAGAGTCTGAATGAATTACACAAACACTGTGTCATTATTAAGTTTCAATTATTGTACTTTCAACTGATCTAATGTTGAATGTTTTCACCATATTCAGGCAATGTTTATTTTTACTGTATTAAAAATGCATCACATTGAGACACCAGATTAATATATCAGACTTAAATTTTGTTTATTGTTACATCCCTAATGAAAAGGTAATATGTGAACTGAAAAAGTCAAACAAGGAGAGAAAAATGAATGCACAGATAAAACATCAAACAAGACTCCATGTCCATGAAATCTGCCATGAAATGTCATGTTCAATGTTATTCTTTCAAGGGAACTCTAAAGCTACAGATCATTTTCTAATGCCAGCGATGACATTATCTTGCCTTTATCTTTCTGACTCTTCATAACATTGTCTCTACCATGAAAGCTCTCAATGCCACACAAACTTTTTATGTGTCATGTCTAGATATAACTTTACTGTGTGTCAACTGTAAGTATGTGATTACTGTCAAATATGGCAACTGAAGCATGGCACTGTCCACTATCTTCTTTAACTGAATAAACTGACTGAGCATTTAGGTACTACTATTTCTGCTTCTTGATACTGTAACACCTCTGCAAAAGTAAAAGATCAAATAAGAAATCTGTATTATGGCATTTGTCCATCCCCATCATATCCAGAAAATGCAGCAGACATTAGGGAAAATACATCTGCAGGGATTTTGAAGTTCATGGAATAAATAAATTCTGGAGTGTCATATGGCTCTGTCTTAGGTTCCATGTGGTTGTCTTTATACTACAGTACTATCTCATACATGCTACCATGTTTGAGATATTATTTCAAAGCATGCCATTAATTGTAAATTGACAACACGAAACTTGGTTGTGGCAGAAACCCAACCGTGCAACTAAATACATAGATAAATAGATAAATAAATGATTGAATAAATGAATGAATGTATGTATGTATGTATGTATGTATGTATGTATGTATGTATGTATGGATGGATGGATGGATGGATGGATGGATGGATGGACAAAATCAAATCAGGAAATTTCAGAAAAAATCTGAATGATGAAACCTTGGAACAACTTGATGAGTAAAGATCACTAGATCATAGACTGCGTTTACATGGACAACAATAATCCACTCTTAATCTAATTAAGACCATACTTTGATTAAGAAACTACCATGTAAACACCAACCTTAATCTAATTAAGGTCATAATCTAAGTAAGCTCTAATCGAATTAAGACAGATGGAGTACTCCTGTTTTAGTCGCATTATGGACGTGTATTACAGACATGTAAACACCTTAATCACATTATGAACGCCGTGTGAGCGTTTTCACCGTGTTTTGCAACAGGACACGATCACACACAGCAGTTTTACGTCTTACGGCGAACAAGAGAGTTCGGCTGTGTCCCAAACTGCATACTTGCCTACTATAGTCCTGTCGTGGGGAAAAATACATGTATCTCGGCTACTATACAGTATGCGATTTGAGATGCACCCCACGGCTTCAAGCAGTCGTCTATTAGCACGTACATCATGACAAATAATTAACTGCACTTAAAGCGTTCGTAAAAAAAAACAAAAACACCCAAAACTGTATACGTGGATACGTGAAATTACACGTGGATACGTGAAATTTTGGAGTGACGTCGAATGGCGTGGCACGGTGACGTAATGACGCGGGCTCTTAATCTAATTATGATCTATAACATGTAAAACGGGAACATGACAGGAGTATTCTAAAAGCGACTCATGTAAACACCTTAATCACATTATTACCTTACTTAGATTAAGGTCAATAATTAGATTATTGATGTCCATGTAAACGTAGTCACTGATAATCATGCCTATGTTCAGCTTGTTTTGCTTGTTGTTGACAATAGGGCAGCCTTTAGTTTCAGGACAACTGTATATAATATGATGTAAGAATAGAAACCAGAATTTGTATACTAATTTAGATGATTTTCACTGCCAGTAAAAGATGGGCTCCAAATTTGGTTAGTCTCAAGCATTCTCCCTAAGTAGGTCCATTAGAGGGAATATTTTTCTTTACCTACACCCCTCTGGCTTATTCTATTCTGTTCATCCAAAAAAGTGAAAATAATATCTGGATTGAAATCGCTTTACAATACTTGATTTCCTCATCGGGAAAATGGATATTTTTCCTGTGAGCCTCCAGTAAGAGGCCATCCCTCTTCCTTCAACACTAAATCTCTCTATAATCTATAAAAGCTAATGGACAGAGTCACTGTAAAGTGCAATGTAATAAACACAGCACAGGCCGTACAGTGTGTTCACACTCAATCTACCTTAGGAAGCGTTAGGTTTCATTAATTCTACATGACCATGTCACCATGAGAGTCTCTGAGACACAGAGGGAGAGTGTGCAGGTTACACAGGAGAGGGAACACTGTCCCACTTTCATAAACTTGTGATGGATAGCACCGTCTCGACACTTCTGCTGAATCCAGAGATTGCCAACATCTGCAGGCGGCTGAAGAACATAGGTTAGCCTGGCTTGCTCGCTTTCACATCTGTCTTCCAAAACTCTGGTGGGCCGTCAGGACTGATAAAAACAATGGGCAGAGATCTTCCATTCCCAGTGGCATACTTTGTAAAGCAAACTGCTTCTGCATCCACACTTCATTATGCTGGACAGAAATGGCTCAGCCTGGACTGGAAGCATATTTCTTCATTATTCACAAAATAATTACAATATCAAGGGAGGGCCTTTCACTGCAACGTGCTTAGGAACAGTGGCATAATAAATTAGTATCTAATTACAACTAAATTACAAAGGGTTATAGTTGTTACATTTTTAACATGTTTAAGTAACAAGACAAAGGAAGCTGCCTATTGAAACACTCTGGTGAGACAGACCATGTAAACACTCAGACCTTTTCAAGCTTTCACAGGACAACCAATGTAGAGTTGTTATAAACACACAACATAAAAGTAAAACACTCTGTCAGTGTTCTCTGTGTATTGCTTGCTCTTACACAGAGTAACATAGGCACACTTCTCTGTTAGATAAGCATGATAGAGCTTTAGCTTGGGGCTTAAAAACCCTCATGTTTCCTAAAAAGAAATTCAAAAGAAATGCGGACAAAGCCTGTTTTGTTAGAGACGAATAGCTCAAGTCTTCCATTGGAGTAGTGATTGTTGCCTTATGAGACAAGACACTCAGTTCCAAATAAAGTTTGTCATATTAAACAAAATCTTATTTCACGTCTCTACCAACTTGAACTGTTTTCAAGCATTGAAAACATTTCAGTATGAGTGAATTAAGTTACTGTATTATAGTTTCATACCTTCAAGGGCTTACACTATGAATATGTTTTGTTAAAATGAATTAAAATATTGACATTTCCAGGGTCTTCCCCAAGGTCTCCTCCCGGCTGGACGTCCCTGGAACACCTCCCTAGGGAGGCGCCCAGGGGGCATCCTTACCAGGTGCCCGAACCACCCGAACTGGCTCCTTTCAACACAAAGGAGCAGCGGCTCTACTCTGAGTTCCTCTCGGATAGCCGAGCTTCTCACCCTATCTCTAAGGGAGAGGCCAGCCACCCTCCTAAGAAAACCCATTTTGGCTGCTTGAACCCGTGATCTAGTTCTTTCGGTCACTACCCAACTTTCATGACCATAGGTGTGTGTAGGAACAAAAATTGCTCGGTAGATCGAGAGTTTTGCCTTCAGGCTCAGCTCTCTTTTCGTCACAACGGTGCGGTAAAGCGATTGCAATACCGCTCATGCTGCTCCGATTCTCCAGCCAATCTCCCGCTCCAATGTCCCCTCACTCGTGAACAAGACCCCAAGGTACTTGAACTCAATGTTCTCATTCCCTACCCAGAGTAGATACTCCATCGGTTTCCTGCTGAGAGCCATGACCTCAGATTTAGAGCTGCTAATCCTAATCCCAGCCGCTTCGCACTCGGCTGCAAACTGATCCAGTAAGTGCTGGAGGTCACGGACCGATGATGCCATCAGGACCACATCATCTGCAATGTGTATATATATATATATATATATATATATATATATATATTTATTTATAGAATATCTCACAAAAGTAAGTACACCTGTCACATTTTTGTAAATATTCAATGATATCTTTTCATGTGTCAGTGTTACAAGGTCTCAGGTGTGAATGGGGAGCAGGTGTGTTAAATTTGGGGTCATCACTCTCATGCTCCCTCATACTGGTCACTGGAAGTTCAATATATTACCTCATGGCAAAGAACTCTCTGAGGATCTGGAAAAAAGAATTGTTGCTCTACATAAAGATGGCCTAGGCTATAAGAAGTTTTCCAAGACCCTGACACTGAGCAAATTAAATTGGTCTGCATGGCTGTCGTCCCAGAAGGAAGCCTCTTCTAAAGATAATGCACAAGAAAGCCCGCAAACAGTTTGCTGAAGACAAGCAGACTAAGGACATTTATTACTGGAACCATGTCCTGTGGTCTGATGAGAAACTTATTTGGTTCATATGGTGTCAAACGTGTGTGGTGGCAACCAGGCGAGGAGTACAAAGACAAGTGTGTCTTGCCTACAGTCAAGCATGGTGGTGGGAGTGTCATGGTCTGGGGCTGGGTGAGTGCTGCCAGCACTGGGGAGCTACAGTTCATTGAGGCAACCATGAATGCCAACAAGTACTGTGACATACTGAATCAGAGCATGATGTCCCTCCCCCCCCCCCCGGGTCTGCCCTGAGACTGGAATACTGCCCTGAGACTGGGTCGCAGGGCAGTATTCCAGCATGATAATGACCACAAACACACCTACACAATGACCATTGCCTTGCTAAAGAAGCTGAGGGTGAGGGTGATGGACTAAGCCCTATTGAGCATCTGTGGGGCATCTTCAAACGGAAGGTGGAGAAGTACAAGGTCTCTAACATCCACCAGCTCTGTGATGTCGTTAAATTTGGTGTCATCACTCTCATGCTCCACCCCTAAGTGAAAATCTCACGCTTCACCGCTAAGTGAAAATTTCCAAATTGGGCCCAAAGTGTCAATATTTTGTGTGGCCACCATTATTGTCCATCACTGCCTTAACCCTCTTGGATCCTCAACTCAAAACTGCAATAACAGACATCGTAGCAGATGCTTGAGCATAAATTATACCCTATAGAGGATAAGTTAAAATATTCAAAGACACAGAAGTAAGTGTATGTATATACAGTATCTCACATAAGTGAGTAAACCCGTCACGTTTTTGTAAATATTCAATTATATCTTTTCATGTGACAACACTGAAGAAATGACTTTGCTACAATGTAAAGTAGTGAGTGTACAGCTTGTGTAACAGTGTAAATTTACTGTCCCCTAAAAATAACTCAACACACAGCCATTAATGTCTAAACTGTTGGCAACAAAAGTGAATACACCCCTATGTGAAAATGTCCAAATTGGGCCCAAAGTGTCAATTTTTTGTGTGGCCACCATTATTTTCCAGCACTGCCTTAACCCTCTTGGGCATGGAGTTCACCAGAGCTTCACAGTTTGCCACTGGAGTCCTCTTCCACTCCTCCATGACGACATTACGGAGCTGGTGGATGTTAGAGACCTTGTGCTCCTCCACCTTCCATTACACTCACTACTTTACATTGTAGCAAAGTCATTTCTTCAGTGTTGTCACATGAAAAGATATAATTGAATATTTACAAAAACGTGACGGGTTTACTCACTTATGTGAGATACTGTATATACATACACTTACTTCTGTGTCTTTGAATATTTTAACTTATCCTCTATAGGGTATAATTTATGCTCAAGCATCTGCTACGATGTCTGTTATTGCAGTTTCCAATCCGTCAGTGATACTGGAAGGCAATCAGCACGTGCAATTTATCACATCAACTTAAATATGTATGGATTACACATGATTACATTCATGTGTAAGTACATGCACATGCACAATATTACACAGGCGTTACTGAGAATGCCTCCCGAGGCTCAGAGCTACAGATTTGCTGATGGTGTTACCTTACCATTTTGCTTTTATACTGTGCAATCTAAACAGCTAAGAGTGCACATGTATGCATATCTTGTCATACATGTGTCATTCTTTAAATCATCTCTTCGTTGATATAATGGCATGGCTTAAACTAAGGCATGGCTTAGTTGATCAATATATGTTTCACATTCTCGATATCCACATCCTAGAAGACAAGTTGTCTGTGCTAAATTAGTGGCTCAAAAGGGTGTGTGGAAGAAATAAACACTCTCCCCCATGTAGTAAGCACACACACACACACACACACACACACACACATGCACACATACCTATACATACACTTCAGATAACTGTCATTACAGATAATAGTGGTTTGAGGTGTGTGTGGTGGTATTTTCTTCCTCTGGCATCCTCCCATAGTCCCATAGGTCACATTTGCACCTCTCACTTCTCTGCTTTTCCATCTACCCTTTAGACTTGAATTAATACCTGATGAGACCAAAGGGAGTCAATGTGATATGGCCTGGAAGAAAACGAGCAATTCCTTCATACAAATTCCACCAAACAGACCGCTAAAAAAAAAAAAAAGAAGTAAAAAAATGAAAGTGTCTGACAGTTATATGTTGGATATTGATATACCTTCCGTACACTTCAATGAGATGCACTGGACCACAGTAAGATATGACGTAAAGAGGAAGTAGAGAGGAAATAAGTAACTGAATACTCACGAAGTGTATTCAGACAAAACACTAGCAACAGCAATGAAAGCTTTTAGGGAAACTATTAATAATGATCATATATTGGGAAAAAGACTACAAAAGTTAATTGAAAAGCACAATTTAGCCTTAGTGTGCAGTCTAAGCCCGATATGTATTCCCAATGGTCATTTAGCATAAACTAGCAGTTTTGGCCACATGTTGGCCAGCAGAGAAGCCATGTGGGGTCTCTAATTAGGTGATTTACAGAGAGGAGGTCAGCAACAAAATAACACAACAGCACAATACACAAAAAAGCTGAATAATTTGAAAAGAGAGAGAATGTTTAGGTCCCTAGATTTGCTAAAGCCCCAAGTGTAAAATGTAGTAGATCTGTGTGCACATTCTTTGTGAACCCTGCCAAGCGAGTGCCTTCCCTGGTGTGTTGTCAAACTGTGATGGTCAATGGAGATGTCAAGCTGATGGGCAGCACAAACCACAACATATGGGAGGACTGTCACACCTTAACTACTCTGCACGAAACCATAGCAACAAAGACATGGAGAGGTAAAAAGGGTGGAGAAAAGAATGAGACAGGAAATAAAACTGAGGAGAAAAGCAGGAGGAGCATGTTTTTTTTTTTCATAAAGGAGAACTGATTTCCATGACAACCCTGGCTAGGGAAGGGTGAGTAGCGAGAATAGCAGAAGGAAAAATACTCAATGTACAGTATTATATGTCTACTCATTCCAAAGGTTGCCAGACTTGGAACTCTCTGGAGGGGAAAAACTGATTAAAAAAGAGAGCCGACTGAGGGAAAAGAGAGAGAAATGGAGAGAGAGAGAGAGAGAGAGAGAGAGAGAGAGAGTGGTCTGGGTGACCCATGACTGCATTATCATTGGCCACTGTTCAGCCTTGAAAGCTGGGATTTTTTGTAATCTCTTATCATCATAGCAGATCAGATAAGAGGTTGCATGAAATAGAGCTGTAGAGGAGAAGGTTAAATTAATAGGGTTTAAAAACTTAAAAAATCATAAGCCCATTAGCCACAAATGGGGAACAAAGCTGCCATATTGCAGTGCCACTGGCCGCTGCCAAAAGCTCGCTCAACTGTCCTTCCCTCCGTGTGTTCAGATTTCCTGGAGGGAAGAGACCAGCTAAATAATTCACATTCATGCTTGATTTAAGACAGCTCTGGTTTTTCAAAGTGCTTTTGTTATTAAAACCAAGACCTTGGTTAGATGTCTATTATCTTCACTATTATAGCTATAGAGCTACTTTCAAGGTGAAAGGTGAGGTGATTAGTCTGAGTTGCTACACAGACTCACTTTGTGTGCTATCATATTAGCATAGAGCTAAGATGCAATTACAGTCATAGTTCAAGGCAGTTTCAGATTACACACACCTTCAAAGGATCTGTATAGTGGTAGTGGTTAACCAACATTAGTATAGAAAAGTCATTTTAAAAGGTTCTCTGACACAGTGGTCTTTCTCAATTTAAGTCTATTGTATTACTAATTGGAAAATACTGTGGGAAAAATCAGTAGAAAAACAATTGAATTTTTGTCTTGGTTTTTCTATTGGTTCGTTAAGTAAGTATAAATAATAATAATAATAATAAAGATGGGGGGGGGCTGTTATAGGAAAATAATCAATGATATGTGGTGATGCCTTTACCACCCGAAGTTAATTATTTGCCTATAATACAATATAAGTGATTTATTCTGCTTATACCATAGCAATTCTTTAACAATTACATTTTTTTTATTAATGAAAGAGAAATACTTTTGAAACGTTTAGTTACATTGACATGTTATAGAACTTCCTTGAGACAACTTAGTTCCTATTTTAAATACATTATAGCAGCTATAGACATTTTATCCCTGACTAGCTTCTTTTTTTCTTCTTTTTTCCGTCTGTTTTAATAGGACAAAAAATGCAGCTTGTCATGTTACCAAGAAACTGCAAAGTCCTCTGTCCTTAAATCACATGGCAACATGGGTATTTTCAATGTGCAGATCTTTTTAGCCTGTAAATTCTTTAGGATACTAATATAGAGATGAACAGTTTTGCTATTATGTCTTACAACTACAATTGCCACGAACAGTTTTGCACTCAAGTCCTCATCAGCGAACAGTTGATAACTTCAACAAAATGTTAAAATGTTAATTTTACACAATTGCACTTTTTTCACTATATACAATACAGGTATAGAAGGGAATTAATTATAATCGCACTATCCGGTGTCACCCGGATGAGGTTGGGTTCCCTTTTGAGTCTGGTTCCTCTCAAGGTTTCTTCCTCATGTTGTCTCAGGGAGTTTTTTTCCTGTCCACAGTAGCCTCTGACTTGCTCATTAGGGATAAGTTGATCAATTAAAAAATTATATCTGGAATTTATATATTTCTTTAAAGCTGATTTGAGACAATGTCCATTGTTAAAAGCGTTATACAAATAAAATGTAACTGAATTGAGCTTTCCACGCTTTGAACAATGCTGGGCAATGCTCTGTATGTTAAAAAAGAGGTGAAGGTGGGCTTGGTTAAATGATGTTGGTACAGTATGTCTCATACAGAGCATTCATGTGAATGCTTGATATGTTGCTATGCAACACAGGCTTGTGCCAGAACGTTGATTTTCAACATTTTGCTGTAGTTGCTGTAAATAAGTTGCATGCGAACGTATATTTTTCTTTGAAACTGGGTTAAGTTGGGATGTTGTTGTAGAAACACCTTCTGACCAATCGGATTTAAGATTTCAACTGGGGTATAATATTCAAGCTATTGAGTAGTGTGTGTGTGTGTGTGTGTGTGTTGAACTTGACCACATATCCCGTTCCATGTCCCTAGCTCTGCAGGCAGTGAGGTCCAGCTTGAAGCAGGAGCCCTCTGGGGTGTTTCCTAATTCACTGCACAACACTCTGATGATTACATTCCACAAGACAAGATAAATGGTGTGGTATGACAGACCCTCTAGCCAAGCCTCTCATTTACTTCCCATGGGACAGTGTGTGTACCACAACAAGTCTGTGGATTTTTTCAGTCCCTCTTCTTACAGTTTTGCTTGTTTTATGATTAGAAAGAGGTAAAAATTATCTATGAACATTTCTAAGCTACTGTCAGCTTATTGATCATTCACAAATAGCAAGTTCATGCTTTATAAAAGAATGGAAGTTGCGAAATCAAGTTCTGCCTAGTGGTACTCGTTTCAGTGGTCATATGTCTACCACTATACACCAGGGAAAAAAAATCTCACTACCATATAACTGCATTTCAAAAAAGTATTGTTTTGCTCTAGAAAATCTTCTCAATTATTACTACCAACATCCTCCTACCATATTGATCATGATATTAAGTCAAGGGTAACTACAGATATTCAGTTAATGGACTGCACTGCACTTTTCAGCTTCAGATATACAGCAATATAGCCTTAGCAAAAATTTGGTGAAAAACCACAAGAGTTATTGGGATCTCAGGAGATAACCCAGTGAGATTAAATCCTCTTGCATGAAATGATCATGAACACTGTGCACTTTGCACACAATTAAAAACAAGTCAGCCAAAGACTAATATTCGTAGGTGCAGGGCTGGACAAATTCTAAATTCATTAGCTAGCCCACTGGGCAAATGAAAACTCCAATGCACTTACCCTGTCTTGTGTTTTGGTTACCCTAAAACCCAAATTAACTAGGCTAAAATAACGGAACACAATTTAACTCAAAGTTATGATGCTCTAGTTAGCTAGTTAAATGCATTAATACAAATAAAGGCTGTCCATAGGATAGAAAAATTAATTTTAAAAAATTAATAAATTAATAATAAAATTGCTTAAGTTGAGAAAACTGTGCATCCATATTCTTTACACTCTCTTCATAATGCGTCGTAAGTTGCAAGTCCAATTTGTAGTGATTAAAAGTTAAATTGTGCAGTGACTGCATGTTGAACAAGCATTACAAGTATACTGTAAGCTGCTCTTTAGGAAATCATTCTTTTGTTTGTTTGTCTTTGGGTTTTTATGGTTCTTGGATGGATTAAAAAAACCCACTAGTGACCACTATATCAGCAACCTTCTGAACCTACTTGTCTGCAACAAATTAAACTCTCATGGCCTGCACACATACTCTGCTTCTCTTGTGCATCTACTATAGGTTATGAGTTTGTGAAGTATTAGTTGTAAATAATACAGCCAATACATCTAACACCAAAGTTGACCTTCATATCTTGTCTCATAGTCATATCAACTGACAGATTTAGCATCCATTTGTGCTTATACATTTTGACTATGTCACACGTTTATCAGTCTTTATCTAATTAGCATCATTAGGTTTCTACAGTCACTCAAAAAAACTGTCAAGCAAATGAAAAAAAATACCTGACAAAATGTTATGTATGTTTCATTTTGTCAAAATGATTCTCACAAATCTCTTGCTTGGCTGGAGTATAAGGGCAAAACTTCAAAGATCATCGTGACCCAACATCATCCTTTCAGATATATCCATATCCAGTTCTTCACTGTATAACAGGTGATTTAAAAATAAATAAATAAATCAGTGTCTCTCTTGATCTCTGCAAAGTGATTTTAAAAAATAATAATAAACATATGAACCAGGAGTACTCTGGTGTAGCCAGATTGAAATAGGTTTAAAAGAAATTAATATTAGAACTCTGAAAGAACATACTGTGCCACTGTATGGCCAGAAAGCCAGGGCTGATATATTTCTTTAGCACACACTGTTTTCCACCATGTAAAACATGAATTACTTTCATCTGTTCACTTCCATCCAAGTATCTTATCTGATGCTACTCTCCCAAGAAACCAAAATGCAAACATTTTAAACATGCAGTAGACAACAAGCCCAGAAGCTCATGGCATTACCTTGCATACAATGGGACTGAAATCAGACCCCATGAAGAGGTACACAATAAAAACTCTCACAACAATAGACTCCTGCCAAAGGCCCTGGATTAATTTCTATGTTCATTTTTTCCCTTCAATAACTCTGAGGGGCTGCTGTGCCAAATGGCAGGGGGAGTTAGGACCTGGTGGATTCACTCCAGTATGGTGCTGCTCTCCTGAAAATTAAAAGCAGACGCCCAGTTTTCTTTTCTTTTTTTTCTCCCTTTTTTGTCTTCCTACAGAAGGAGGGGGTAGTCGAGGTGGAGGGGGTCTGGAACTGTTTTTGTAGCCACATCTTGTAGGAAATCCTGAACAGAAAATGTTAACGAGAGACACAAAAAACCACCAGAACTGTGTCTGCCCCCTCCTTATACTCAGTGTGACAGCAGCACATAGATGCAAGAAGGCTAGCCCCAGTAAACCCTCTCTCTCTCTCTCTCTCTCAATCCACACACTCATGCACACACACACATATCCCACACACAAATTGTCTCACATAGAGCATTAGAACATTGCAACTCCCTCTCCAAGGCACACACACAACTCCTCCAACTAAATTACAGCCCCACAATGGATTCCAATAAAGCATAGGGGGTTGGGGTTTAGAAAACTGAAACCGTATAGAAATTAAGACATGTTCTGGGGAAGCCTGACTGCAACACTTAATCTAACCCAGATCACAAAGACTGATTTGTACACTTGTTGCATGCAAGGCTCCAAATTACCAAGTACCCGTGATATCCTTGAACCAAAAAGCAAAAGTTCAAAAAAACAATAAGGCAATAATGATGAGTTCACACAGCGGACAATGATAAATATATATATATATATATATATATATATATATATATATATATATATATATATATATATATATATATATATATATATATATATATATATATATAATGATATGACTGCACATTCACAAAGGATTTTCCATTTTGTCCAATTGGTGCTATTTCTGCCACATTTGCCCCTTTTGACATAATCATATCAATCATAATCAATCTCACCTAGCATGAAATAACAAAAGGGTAAAGTACAATTCAGGTGAGGCCATAACATTCAGGTGTCCCCACAATCCTTTATGCTTATTCAGAGCCAGTGGCACCACCTTCTGTCTTTTGCAATAACGGTTTAGAAACTGTAAATGTCACCATCATTTCTTGTCAAAATACCGCAGGAACAGCAACACACAAAGCCTCGACTTATTGTTTGCCACTGTAAGGGCAAAACACATCCCAGTAAAAAGCAATGAAGCGCTACATTGTAATTAGTGTACAGTGGAGGAATTCTGGAAAGATTTCGCCACATACCCTCCCCCATCTACTACTTTTCAGTTTGGCAAAGTTGTGACTTCCTGGAGGTGTGCCTCCGGAAAGGCAATCTGTAAGGGATAATGTATAACCAATCAGTTATTATTATGAAATCAATCCACCAGGGTGAGGAGGACACCAACAGAAAATGAAAAAAATAAGAAATATAGTTCATCACAGCAACACAAAAAAGTGCAGTGGGTAGAACTGGAGATACAGGAGAAACAAAAGAGTTTGTCCACACTAATTAGGTAGCTAGCTAATACGCCCCTGCTGAAAAAAACAACAGAAACCCTCTCAAGAATTTGTAATGGTTTTATTGGTTATAATGTGAAATGTCTGTGATGGTTTCTATTGTTTTGGGGGTTTTTCATCACACGCAATCTTTCATATGTCATTTATATATCCTGTAAAATCTGCATTCACATCTTATCAAAGCTATGAAACATAAAAAATGATAAAAAAACTACACAGATTTTAAACTCTATGAACACATATTTTCCCCCATTGCAGAATCACTTTAGCATGCTGTGGGACAGTTTAAACAACTAAGAACCTAACAAGGCTGCTTTCAGTACACTTCTCTTCTAATCGATGTAGCCCTTTACATTAAACATGCATGGCAAGTGGCACTGATGTGGTCATGCTAGCTTATTTTTATGTGTGGAGCATATGTTTTGCCATTTGAGCAAGTAGCATGCTAGCATTTTCTAGCTGAATACACATAACGCAATATTCATAAAAGTTCTTGATCATTTCTGTAGGGACACATGGTTACATATTATTTTCCACTGCAAGGACAATCAGCTGTCCTTCCTGTCTTAGGCATCTTACATTACAGATATCGCAGTTTACTTCTCTGGCCACATCTGCAGCCCTCATGCCTCCCTACAGCAGGCCTATGGCATGTTCACACAGGTGAGCAGAAACCCTAGGCATCTTTCTTCTGGTGTATTTCAGAGTCAGTAGAAAGGTCTTTTTAGTGTCCTAAGTTATTGTAACTGTGACCTTAATTCCCTACCGCCTGTAAACTGTTAGCGTCTTAGGCCTATTTACACTAGTGTGTTTTTATTTTAAAACGCATAACTTTTGCTACGGTTATTCCTGTTGTCTACACCAGGGGTCCCCAACCCCCGGGCCGCAGACCGGTACCGGTCCGTGGGTCATTTGGTACCGGGCCGCACAAAAAGAATAAATAACTTGCATTATTTCCGTTTTATTTATTATCGGAGTCTGAATGATGTTTTATTTTGAAAAATGACCGGATTCTCTCCGTTACATCCATCTGCGATTCGCTCTTGACGCAAGTCAAGACGCTTGTCTCGGTCACGTGATACGTTAAGGGGTAGAGCGGAAGTTACTCATGTTATGTTGTTGCCGTGATGCTACCAGGACGCTCCTAATAAAGTTGTGATTTCACATTGGATTCACGTTTATTATTATATTTTATGCCAGTCGTATAATTTTATTTTGTTGTATTTATCCGCCACACTTTAAAGGCCGTTCCGTGAAAATACTGTCTCATATTAAACCGGTCAGTGGAGGAAAAAAGGTTGGGGACGGCTGATCTACACTACTCCTGCATTTTCAACCCTCGAAAACGGAGACTTTTGGGAACGCCGAAGACCCAGTTTTAGTTTGGGCTCGCGTTTTAGTGTAAACTGACAAAAACAAAGACTTTTGAAAATGAAGGTATGGCTTCGCCCACATTCACCCCCTGATTGGGTCTTCTGGATCATTGCATATCCTTCCCTGATTCATCAAGCCCCTTCCACATGACCATTATGCTACCTTGATCATATACTCAACAACATGGAGACTGAACGGCAAGCTATGCTGGCCTTGTTGTCATTATTAGCAGCCATTGTATAGTTAAATTCTGTAATTTATAATACTTGCAGCTGCCTACATGCGCAAGAGGCAAGCTATGATTAGCGCAATCGGCAACAAATCTCATTTCAAGCAGCGTAAGCCCTACATGGAACGCTGGTTTGTTGTGCCTGACGATGACTAGCAACCAACTTCCTGATTACACTTGTATGCACATGCCCAGTGTGCATGAATGGTCATGTGACATTTGTTTTCGGTTGTGTAGTGTGGACGAGGATCATTTAGTTTGGAAAACACACTAGTGTAAACAGGGCCTGAAAGACTGTTCCACAGGTGCATATGCAATAATTGTTTATGGTTCACTGAACAAGCGTGATGTTTAAACCCTTACCAATAAAGATCTGTAACTTATCTTTAAAATACAGTCCACTGAAAAATGGATGTTTCTTTTTTTGCTGAGTATATATATATATATATATATATATATATATATATATATATATATATATATATATATATATATATATATTGCCCAAAGCAAAAGTATCTGCTGGCACATGGGATGCTACAATGCTTTTCTGTGTACTAAGAACAGAATGGAGTTAAGGCGCTTCAAAAATTGTGTATAATAAGACTGATATAAGGGACATATAGACACAACCAAGGAGTCTGTCAGTGATCTCTGTTTTCTAACACATCAGGTGTTTGATACACTTATAGTCAATAACCAATGAAACATGCATTAAACATGCAATAGACATTATATATGGGACATCGTAGACAATGTCAATTTTGGCGTCTCTAAATTCAGTTCTTGTCTGGACTTCTCAGTTGTAGAATGCAGTCTACAGGACAACTGCTAAAGCTACTATAATGTTGCTATGGAATGGAGCCCCAACAGTAACAACAGGAACTAGTAATTTTGTCATTTCATTTGTGAGTTTTTTTTTTTTCATTTGTACATTTGTTTCCAATTCTCTTGAGAACGGTTGCCATTGAGAAAATTTCCCCTTTTAGAAAATATTTATTTATTTATTTATTTAATGGAATATTTATTTATTTATTATTGTTTTGTTTTCTTTATTCACAGAGGCTGAGAATTTATTGGGAATGTGAATGAAAACATGGAGCTGTGTTTGAAGGGGGTAGGCTGGAAATAAGTTCTGGTCAGTCCTGGTGTCTATCACTGCCACCTGAAACCCATTGGCAGCTGAGCATGTCCAAGAAAGGAGATAAAAAAAATATATATATATACAGACAAGTTAGACATGCCAGCAAAGGTTGATAAACAATCAGGAATTCCTCACCTCTTGAGCAGTGACAATCCCTCCTCACACACACACCCACACCCAAACACACACTCTCTCTCACTTGCTCATTCTCTCTCTCTCTCTCTCTCTCTCTCGCTCTCACTCACACACACACACACCCTACATTCATATACATTCATGATGGTGCAACAAAAAGGAGAAAAGGAAACCTCAGATCTACAGCCAGAGAAGATCAGGACACGCTGAGGTTTATGGGACAGCGTGATAGTGACTGGAAAATATATGAGGTTGTTACTATCATCCTAGAAAAGTGTATTAGAGGTTGTTTGAGTCATAACACAAAGTTCACTGGTCATAACACAAAGAGAAAGCAAGTAGAAATGGTAGAGGTAACTAGCTTCAGAGGCCATATGGGAATTTGGTTAAGCTGGCCAACATACATCCCACACCTTCCAATTCGTGCGCTCTCTCTCTCTCTCTCTCTCTCTCTCATGCCATTCCACTCAGCCCAAGTCTCCTCCAATTCTTTAATGAGAAAAAGCTGGTAAGAAAATCCTGGCCTGATTCCTACATAAACTTACAGACATCTCACGGAAAAGCCCAGAGAGAAAGCGAGAAGAAAAAAGTAGGAAGGAGGGAAACAGAGTGGTGGGAGATTAAACAAAACAAAGAAAGACCTGAAAATTAGCAAAACAGAATGAGCATGTCACTTCCATCATAATATGGATGTTTCCTAGATGATACATACAGTATTTGTTTTTTGGGTTTTTTTATGCTGCTTTCATAAACATAAGTGATTTATTTTTCTATCAATGATTACAGGCTAAGGGCAAGATATAATGCATCATATGGAGGAGCTCTAACAATTGAACTGAATAGCTCTATTGATTCTGAACAGAAGCACTGCACTGCTTTAACACACACACACACACACACACACACACTACTGTTTATTTTGATAACTTCTATACCGTCAATCCTGTTTTTTATGCAAGGAATAAAATGAGAAGGCATGCTGTTATAGGAAATTAATGTTTTTTGCCCGGAGTTGTTTAATACCACAGTAATTAGCCGACTATTACATTATTTGTATTTATTAAAGAACAACATGACTTTTTTAATCCATTTACAGTTACATTTAAGGTTGTGGAAAGTCCACAAAACTAGTTAGTTCCCGTATCACTTATGTTATAACTAGAGATGCATCTACACTAAATTTCTCAGCCGATACCGATAACCGATTATTCAGAGTGATATCGGCCGATACCGATAACCGATACCGATAGTTATGCCTTTTATGCCTTTTCTTAAATTAATTATAATTAATTCCACAATTCTGAAGGAAATGCAAATAAAAACTTTATTCTGTCCATTTCAACAAGTTGTTTCATATTAACTGGTTTCATAAACAGAGAACACATTATTCAGATTAACATTAACACATGAACTCAATTGTGAAGATTAAAGTAAGATTTCTTAACTTACTGAATGTTATTAATTTGTATTAACATTGACTGAATTCTAAAAAAAAACCCTCCTGTTAGACTCACATGTACTCAACACAAACAAAAGCATTTCTACTTCATTACTGACATCAAATTGGTAATATATAATATCAACTTTTTTATATATTAACATTAACTGGATATGAAATACACTACTCTAGAAATATATTTTTTCTGTGCAATATGAACTTTTTTGTCAACTCCTTTAAAAAATTTTTTTTTAGATTTTGATTTAGAAATCGATGTGTTTTCCCGCCCACTTTTGATTCACAGGATGTAATCGACCCTGATCATCAGATGTTTTTAAACTATCGGCTCATGGCCAATGGTGCGAAAAATAGCCTTTATCGGTTGATACCGATTATCGGCCGATACATCGGGGCATCTCTAGTTATAACAGCTATAAACAGTCGTTTTCTGACCACACCCCCACCCTCTCTCTCTTGAAGTCAAGTAAAAAAAAAAACGTTTTTGACAAACCACAAAGTGCAAAGTCATCTGTTCTGCAGACCTTCCCCCAGTGTAAAAAAAACAGTGTTTTTTTTGTAAAAACACAAAGTGTTGATGTGGAGTCTCCTTCCGTATATGTGAAACAAACATTCTCCAGAACAAAGAGAAAGCTTAACCATAGCAATTTTCATACGTCAAGACTTTATTGTGTTTATTGGTAGATTATAATTCAATTTAACCTGGACAGTTGAAGATTTTCAAAAAGACCAGGAGATGTTTTTTTTTTTTTTTCCCAATAGTCAACCTCTTTCTGCAAGCAAAACTGCCACTCACGAGATTTTGTTGTTGTTTTTCACACTATTCCATCTGTCACCAACAAACATGCCATGCTCAAAGATCACATTTTCTCCATTCTGATGTATGATGTAAAAATGTATTAAAAATAAAGGTCTTATGATTATTAAAGGTCTTAAGGTATCTGTATGATTTTACGCTTTTTGCTCCTGCCACATGATTGGCTGTTTGAATATTTGCATGAATGTGGCCATTAAAGTCACCAGTCAGTCTATATACATACAAAAGCACACACAAACACTGATTCCTAATATTTCTTCTTTCTAAATTAAAAGGTTAAGGGCACTTACTTATACATCAAATATCTGCATACGAATATAACTGCACACAGAAATAAAATAATGCATATGTGACTAAAAGACTAAATTCATGCTGAAATGCACTCTGGGGTTTTCTCCAAAAACATTTCATATAGCACTAAGCTTCAGACAGAGGTTCGTCTACAGAGAATTCAGTAAGACATGAAACAGAGCAGTAATTTAAAGTACAGATTAGCTGATGTGTAATTATATCTACCCTCCCTCTTCAAACTGCTGCCTTATAGATGACTGGCTTTGACAGGGCCTCATAATGAGCCTCTGTACATTAATTCAAGGCCTTGGAATATATGATATCCTGCCTGAAATGTGTTATAGGAAAAAAAGGAAAAGAAAAAAAAGAAATGATAGAATTATAAAATATTAAACAGAATGTAATGGCAATTTTTCGGCATGGAAGAAAAGCCTTTTAGACTTTTTAGACTAAAGGTGGAATCGGCTGTTTGATTGTGATTAATTGACAATAATTAAGGCCATGAATGCTAAAGGAGTCAAAATTGTCTTTCATAAATCAACAATATGATAGCATTTGGCAATGAGGTACCAATTAGACCAGGAGTAACAATGCATAAGAAGTAGAAAGCTGCCAAGCTGAATGTGCTGGTGATATTATGAGAGCGCAGAGACAGTAGCAGAAGGTGCCAACAGCTGAAGCACTTTCAAAAAGAATGAAAATCTAGCACTCGTGATGGGAATGTTTCCTAATGAACAGAGCTCTTTACAAGCTTCATTCCACATCTTGAAAAATCTACCAGCTCTAAATCATGTCCCTGGCACAAAAAGGCATTCGCTTGACTTGTATGACCAGACAAGAACTTTTAATGAGCTTAGAAGAAAAGCAATAGGCATTTGCTGAGATTTAGTACAATTCTGCTAGGGTCTGTTAAATGCAAATGAATAAACACGGAGGAAAGAGAACGAGCTTCTCTGTGTTTGTCAGATCGAGAGGCAATGCTATTCAACATTTTCAAACATTAAAAGTGGAGAACTACAACAACCTGATGGTTTCAGGAAGATGTCCTGCTGTCAGCGGCAAACACACACAGGAGAACACACATGCATACACAGCCCAGGTTTAGGAAGCTTCCTGAATTCTCTGGTAAAGCAAATTAAAATCATTTGAGCTCAGCGGTTTTATGTCTATATTAAAAATGGTTTTCTTCCATGATCTGATCACTCATTATATGTTTGTTTCCCAGCGATAAGTAGGAATTACTACGTATAACTGCATATGCATGAATATACAAGAACAAATCTTTACTGTGTCTTTTCTCCTTAAGCAACAAGAATAAGAAATTCCATTAAAAATAAGAAGAGCTATAAAGCACTTCATACTTCTAAAATGTGTTCTAATACTCCTTGTGAAGTTTGGATATGGTAAATGCTCCAGACTCATAAGCCAGCAGGCCAGACATTTTCTGCTGGTTAAGTAAGTGTTCACTACGTGTTCTATTTTACAGACAGATTAAATAAGCCAACAACTATTTATTATTTGAGATAGAAGCAAGACAAAAGAAATTGGCAGAAAGAAAGAAAGGATAATTTGAAGTTATTTTCCAAAGTTTTCAAAAATCCTTTGTACTGTAGTAGTTTTAGTCTGAATAAAACTGGCAGCGGTGCCATGAGAATTGCTCTGGGACTAGCCAGGCACTAACCAGAATAATAGGCGACACCTAAAGGAATCCTCTGTGTCTGCCCCACATTCGGTTCCCAGTCATTTGTAGAACCATTAGTGAAGATTTTCCAGACATCAAACTGCAAATCATTCACTAAGTACTCAATCTCTCTCACACAGTTGCGCACAGGCTGCACCGCAAGTGCCAAGTGTTAGGCGGAACCAGAATACATCACACTGGCAGACAAACGCTAGAGCTATAACATGTCATTAGGAACTATAGGAATGAATAAATGAAGCATGGACACAAACTAAATGAATCACGAGGCCTAGGTTATCATGAACGCATGCTACAATTATGCAGGATTACTTGCATTATATGATGTTGAAATGCAGAAATCTCACTTAAGGTTTCTTTAAAAAAAAAAAATTGTAAACATTACAAACGGCATTTGAACCTTGGGAAACTTCAAGAATACAAGTCAGTGAGATTGAGGTTCCCTCTTCTCCAGAGAATCCAGAGAAGATTTACATTGCCTGTGATCAGAATATCTAATCAATCACAGCTACATTTTAAAAGTATTTTAAAACAGTGACCTTTATATAATAGTCATAGGGATTCAACAGCAATTTTACACTGTACATCTCAAAAAAAGATTTCTGTATTAAGCCTTCGGGACATATGATCAAGTCAACACACTTATGTCAAGCATCAAAAGGTCCATGTAAGCTAATGATTAATGTGAACACAGAATGCAGCAGTATTGAACATGTATCGGGAGTTATAGGATAGGGGCACTCATTACCCAGGGCAATCTATAAAGTATATCCATCCATCCATCCATCCATCTTCAACCGCTTACTCTTTTTCAGGGTCACGGGGAAACCTGAAGCCTATTCCAGGGAGCATCGGGCACTAGGCGGGGTACACCCTGGACAGGGTGCCAGTCCATCGCAGGTATACGGTATATTTACTATACAATACTTACTGCTTTTATTATTTTCTTCAGACAGTACTGGTCAATGCCAACAATGACTGCTTTTACGAGATCTAATCTTTGACAATCTAGTACAACCCACAGTGCTGAATTAAAATCTACAGTGTTGAATTAAGCCTTAATGTTCATTTGAGTACATCTGTATATGGTAATTCAATGCTGGAGATGTTGCTCTGTTGTGATTCACAACATGTTCAATGTTTTTCTATCAAACACCAATTCAAATGAGCAAACAGACTGCCTATGTATGTATCTGTGTAGGAGGATGAATCTAGGACAATGAATTTCCTATAGCTCAGTTAATGAGGTCCCTTTTGGTTCCATTCTTACACAGACAAATACATGGGACCTCAGAAGCAAGGGAGATGCAGGAAAAATAGTGACCTTTTAATGATATGGAAATGTGGAGAGGCAAACAGGCCCTGTTATCGGTGAGGAATCCCAGACGTCCAATACCTCTGTAATAACTCAGGCCAAAATAACCACACGTTTTTCCTAGAGCCAGTGGCGGCCTTTGACAGCCAGTTTGCATGGATGTAGGCTTCTGTGGTGAAGGAAAGAGCGTGAGGACGACTGAGAAATAAGCAAAGAGTAAGACAAGTGTGTTTGATTGGGCAGCCTTTCAGAGCCCACAAGAGCGATCATATTTCCCTGCGAAGAAAAACAAAGCATCTGCACCCAGACATCACAATCAGGTCCAGCCCGCTTGCCTGTCCAAAAGAGCATTCTTTCCTTTAGGAGAAACTTCTGCGAGTCCATCTCAAACCAAACAGAGCACCTACACTAAGAAGCATCCCCCACTGCCTGCATGCCCCCTGACTCTCGCATGTGAACCACATAGATTTCTGCGTCAGCTGCAGGCCACAAAGTATTCCATCTTTGCTGTAACCAGTAGCCAACTTTGTTAATCAGAAAATGGAGATTCTGACAGTCTATCCACTGAAAAGAGAGTTACTTAAAGCTGTGTCTAGATAAACACAGAGTAACCATCTAAGCTGGATCTTCTCAAGCCAAGAATTCTGTACGCTGACTAAATTTAATTTACACTGTGAACCAAAGTTCGATTATTGTCTCATCATCTGTTGCTTTTAATACATACCTTTTACAGATAATTCTGACTTTAGTCTGCCGGGTGTATTATGTAAATAATGTAACAGGCAATGTTCCTCATTTCCTGTGCTGAGTAGAAGCCATGGTGCCAGACAGCAGGTGTCTCATTGAAAGGCCTCTATGGAAACCTGTGAGACAGTCACACTACAGCAAAGCAGCTGTGATTCATACGCAGCCTGACTAACGCTCTAAACCAAGCAGGTACAGTATGGATGCTGAAAGGTGGTGGCTGGTTGCGTGGCCTAGATGATTCAACAGATACAGAGTAAGCTCTTACAGCATACAGAGACCAGGCATAAGTAGATATTCTGCAGGAAAAAAATGCCACTGATTTATCTAAAGTGTCCACTGTAATCCCTTGTTTAAGACGATGAAAACACCCAGTCAGCAACAGAGCTCATCAATGTGACACTGACAAATGAGGAGATTTCATGAACAGTCACAGACAGAGACAGCGAGTTTGCTGGCTAATGAGTTAAAATGACCTCCCTCGGCTTGTCTGTCAGACTTACATTTGAATGCCACATTAGCCAAGCAGTCAGGAACTACTGTGATGATATTTGTGCCAGACAAAACTCAGAGAATCTGATATCTCTATCTCTACGCCTTGCAGAGACAGACATGCCTGAATCTTACAAAGGAAAATTCATTAAAGGCAATCACTAAAGTTATGAATGACCAATATCAATTCTTAATAGTAATCTACAATATTAATTATCTAATAAGAGGAAATTAAACAGCACAGCAGAATTTTTTAAAAAATATATGCAAATGCCTTAGGAAGCATCTCATTTAAAATAAGAACAAACAAACAAAAAAAATAGAACTTTATTTCCATAATGTGTTTGCTTTTAGGCCAGTTGGAAAGATTTTCACATTCACTTAAATTATCAATAAAAATGAGTCACCTCTGTTATTCTGCAGTCATGCACCGTACCTGCACAGGTGTGTGTATGGCCTGGCACACACTCTCCCTCCCAGCCATGTGAGGCAAACAGACATATGCTTTGAGAATGAAAGGATATGGATTGCAGACCATTTTCAGACACCAACTCCTAGGCCGTGTTGTTTGCTTCAGGTAGAAGAAGACAACAGGTGCCAGCGAGGGATAGGGCAAAGCCTCTCCGCCTCCTTCGACTGAAGCTGCTTCCTCGGCCACTGGGTCTCCAGTGCTTTCCCTCCTCTCTGTTTCATCATGAGCTTCATCATCAGCTCCTTGCTCTCCTCCACCAGACAGATCATTCAGTCGGATGAAGGTCCTGGGAAGAGATGATGTAGCATCTCCCTCCCTCGCTGTGTTTTCCTCAGAAATATTTCCTCCATCCTCAGCCATCATTCACCTCCTTGAAAGATGATGGTGTGAATTAAAAAATAAATAAGCATCAATGATTTGGCAAATGACTTGTCGTGTTGGTGCATCTAGGATTATGCAACTCGTGTAAAAGTCTTTCCTTGAGGGAAAAGAATACTTGACATTAGATTAACTTTTTAACTAAATAGGGAACAGATTGTTTTTTGTTCTGTGTTTAATATTAATTGTTTTCCTGTTAATATAATCTGTAACTACGACATTTCTCTGACTTGCAAACATTAGTGTGAGTATTCTTTACGCCTATATTTAACCTGTTATTATAACCGGAGGGATTTCAGTGTGAGCAGCAGCAAACAATTCAGTCATTATTTTATAATAACCACTGCCAGTAAGTTAATGGAACCTCACTGAGAAAAATGCTGGTAAACAAAGACATTTGTGTACACTTAATGAAAGTCGACAGTTGGTCCATTATAAAGTGCAGCAATAAGCAATCGTTAAACAAGAAGTCCAACAATGTTAGACTGAAGCAACACACAGATCTTAACGCCGTGTGGTTTTTATACATATATACCAGTGATATAAACCAGTGCTCATACTAATAATGAATGAACAAGACGGGCACCGCGCGCCTCACACACAACCGGGTGTCAAATGGCGCAACGTTTTCTTACCTGTAAAGCTAATTGCTTCTGGTATTAACCCCAGACGAAACTCACTCATCGCATGATCATTTCCAATGACAGGGGGGGAAAAGGTAGCCCGAAGACAGAAAGCTGGCGAAAAGTCAGGGTCGCGCGCGGAGCTTCCAGGTGATGCTTGGAGCGCAGGCGCGTTTCCGAGCGTAGCGCGAGAGCCACATGCCCTCTAAAGTGCGCAGAGCTCAGCGATGCCTCAGCGCGAGAAGCTTGTGCTCGGCAGAACGCTGAAAACCCGACAAAGAAGACAGCAACTCCTCTGGAAATACTGAGAAAACGACGGGGAAAGCAACTGTCCGAACACTGTTGGTTCCTCCAGGGCGAGCTCCACTGTTTCTCCGCCGAGCGCGCGCGCTTTCATGGAACATCAGGTAAAACAGACACTAAGTTTTAAAATTTTCTTTCTTTAAAAAAAAAAAAATCATTTGTTCTCCTGAAACATCGATGTCCTACAATCCAAAGTGTGCACTATGTTTAAAAAATGCATGCATCTTTATGTGCGGATATCAATTTTTAGAGGCTACACATAGCCCTCTAAAGTGTGGCGACGCAAACGGAAAAAGGGGGTGGGAATGCTTGTTTTCTTGTTGTCCATTATTGCGAAAATACGCACAAAACTAAATCTCAACGTTCCCTCCGAGTCGGTAACAACGGTCTAGAGCACGAAAGCGCCCATCCAAACGCATTCACAGCTGGATTTGGGTTCAGTTTTTAGTCCCCGCCCCTTCAGTAGCGCGTCAGCCAAGCAAAAGCCGGCAAAAGTCAGCGTGCGCTTTAATGGGCTGAAGTAAGTGTCAGTCAAACTCGACTCGCAGAGGGAAGGAGACACATCTGGAATTGTATTGTTCACCGTTAGCCAATAAGAAGCGGGGAATTCTAATTGGACTTGGACACACTTTTATGATTGGACAACGCTTATTATATATGCAAGGGAGTCCCTGTAGCTACACAGGGAGAAATGAAATAAGTGTGACTGGAACAGTGAAATGTTGTGTCTTTACTTTCTGGGGTGAAAGGCTCAGCTAAACGGTATGATAAGTTATTATGCAACACTGCAATTTATTATATAAGCTACAGTTAATGTTTGTACAAAATTCGATGAAGAAATTGCATACAGATGTGCACTTGATGTACTGACATGTGGAATATACAGTATGTTACATATTTTACTGTATATATTGCGTGTATATATAATGTATGTATAATGTACTGATGGGGAATTAAAAAAAGAAAAACCCTCAACAGCAAAAACTCA
This sequence comes from Ameiurus melas, assembly GCA_012411365.1. Classification (NCBI taxonomy): domain Eukaryota; kingdom Metazoa; phylum Chordata; class Actinopteri; order Siluriformes; family Ictaluridae; genus Ameiurus; species Ameiurus melas. The sequence goes on from CM022760.1 coordinate 20,328,965, forward strand.
CTGTTTGGAATGTTATTTGATGCAGTCAAGCAGTCTACTGTCTTTGGGCATCTGGTGAAAATATGTCGTGACAGCACACACACCATAATAACACAAGGGAAAAGAGAGGTAATCCCAACAAACAAGTCTGATGGAGCTGGAATAAACAGAATATTCCAAACATACCAAAACATACCCTGAAAGCTAAATGAACAGAAACAGTTTTATGATTCATTTCACACCGGCACTGAAACTTTCAAGTTGATGGAGCATGACACTGTACTTACCAGTAAAGCAGGACCACCACACTGAAGTTTTACCACACTGCCACCTATGGTGAAAGATATATATGCAAGTATAATAGGGAAAGAAATTATTAAAAAAGAATCAGAGAAAAAGGTGAGCTGTGGTTGGAAATTATGTCTTTTGTTACAGAATAAAACATCATAAAACATCACAGTACTTCAGACTGCAGAAGCAAATCTACCAAAGCAATGTGAAATATAATATAAGCTATGGGCATTCTTTCCCTCAAATGAACTGAAAAGTTAATGCTCATTATGATTATCCACAATTTAATATGGCTCGAAAGGCACATTCCAGTTTGGCTCATAATCACCTATTGTACTTTCAACAAAAAGACAGGGATGTATTCTTTATAAATACTGCATTAAATGGAAGGGAATTATAATAAGGCAAATAACCACTTAAATATTCCTGCATTTCTTTGCCAACAGTTGCTCAACATGTTCAAGCACTTTATCTGTAAAGAACAAGACATTATTATTAATAGCAATATTTAATTTACTGTAAATGACAGGCTGTGACTGCACAAAACATTGACTTTATTCTGTGCAAAATGATGCAACATATTTAAAATGGCTCTCTCAGGAACATTACATTAGAACCATGGTTAATATTCTTCTTATTATCAAATGACTAAGTCCGTATGCATTTACCATGGCCAGTGTCATGTAGCTGAGTCAGGATCAACAAAAACACAGCCATAAAACATAAACATACTCATGCCATCTGTACTGGACAGTTGATGGTGTCGCCCATCTGCACGATTTGTTCTAAGATGAGCTATGTAGTAGTCAGCCAATACAAATCAATTCTGGCACAAAACAGATCTCTGACAATCTGTAAAAATGTTTCCATTTCAGAATCGCAAGTCCAGTTTTAATGCCTGGCTATTTGTTGACATTTAAATAAGTGAGCAGTACTCTTGCTGAATATAAGGTGATTTTTTCCCTTGCTTTTAGTAAAGCAATGAATTATTAGATTTTATTATAGCAAGAGCTTAACATAGTTATCCAGTTTGTGTATCTAAATTTTTCTGTGTTGTATCTTTGGAGTCTGAGCACAGTGACCCAAAGGTCCAGTCTAAAAGCCAAAGAGCCTTTTAGGGATCTCCTGATTACCGTGCCATGCTACAGGGAACTGCAGTGGTAGACTCATTCTCTGAAAAGAGCAGATAAGAGCATGGTCCAGGCAATATCTATAGGTCACCTGGTGGTGGATTTAGTCATGCAACTGCATTGGATACACTTACTACAAAGTAACACAGCAGCAAATAAGATTTATTTTAGCGTCGGGGTCTGCTATTAGATAATGAAGAACATAATCTAACTATTGAACATGACACTTTTTATTCTTCCTACTATAATGCATGTGGCTGTTGGGTTGTTGTTGTTGTTGTTGTTGTTGTTGTTTTTTTGCTGTTGTTTTTTTATTTATTTTTTAATTTTATTTATTTATTTTTTTGGGCATTGTACAGTTTTATAAATGGAAAATCCCAGAAAAGACTTTCTTTAGAGCAATGTTTTGCTGGTTCCCTAAATAAATATTTTAGGTTGCTTTCAGGTCATAACTGTCACGATCTCGCAGGCAGATGGCGCTGTGGCGGCGACGTGCACGGAGAGCTGGAGGGCGCGCGTGCACGAACCAGAGAGAGCACATGCTCGTGGGTTACATAGGAACCATGGAGACTTTGTTTACAATGGACACGTATGTTTGTTTTTGTTTTGTCTCCTCCTTGTTTAGTCATTGGTTGTTTTTCGAGGGTTGTTTATCAATTGTTTCCAGCTGTCAGCATTTAAGGTAAATGACATTAGTTATTTAAACCTCTCGTGTTGCTGTGCACTTCGCACAGTATTAAACAGGCTTAACTACATTTAAGTATGTTATGTATGTGTTAGCCACCTTCATGCTAAGCGGTCTTGCTCCCGTGTCCTGTTTTGGGTTTCATGCCTTGAATCTCACTTCATGCTTCGGACTGCGTATCTCTGCTCATGGTTATTGAATTTGTGCTTGGAATAAAGACTTTGATCTGCACTTGCTTCAATTTAGAGTCCATTTCATAACAATAACTGTTTATTGTTGCCACAAAATTTCTTACATATAATTGTAACATTTATGGTGGGAATTGTTTTTTGTCTAGCACCAACAAAAATATTTAAAGATCCATCAATCAAACGTTCATAAGGGGAGAAAAACTCTTGGCATCAAGCTAAAGAATCTTTTCTGGCACCAAGTGTATGCTTGCATGTATTGTATGTTTAAAGAGTTTTATCTTAAGTATGATTTAAACAAGATGCACTTTAATTCATTTAACTTGTTTAAAAATCCATGATTTATTAGCCATAGTTAAAAAATATTCAGCAAAAATATACCTTAATGCTAACTATAGCAGTTTAAAGACATTTTATGAAGTTTTATAATATATATATATATATATATATATATATATATATATATATAATATATATATATATATATATATATATATATATATATATATATATATATATATATATATATAATTTACAGATTCAATGTAGACAACGCATTTCCTTTTCAGAAAAATGTTCCAAGCAGAACCGATGTAGTAAGCTAAAACAGTTAGACATTCATGAACGCATGAGGAACCAATTTTTACAAGACTGTACTTTACTAGATTTACTCTAAATCAACTACATCTACAACTTTTTTCAGCATTGTTTCCACAACTGTATTTGTTTGGTGCATCACCTTGGAGGCGGGATGCCCTGTGTTGTATGATTTCCTCTGTTAATTAGGATGATATGTTTGAGAACAAACAGTCTGGCAGAGTTTTGGTTGTGGCACAAAAAGGAAGAAACAGAACAAAGGCGCCTCAAAGCACCATCTTTCATCTTTCTTTGTGAGTTTCCTCCAGATCCCTTTAGTCAATGCTCTGTGAATCCACTCCTCTGTGGAATATGGTAGGCTACACTGCTGCGGTTAAATCCTCCTCTCAGGGGTAGGAAACATCACAGAGCCACGCTCAGAAGGCAGGAATTCACTATGCAAACAATCATGAACAGCAACATCTATTTAGTTAATATATGAAGTTATTTTGAATTTTCAATATATTTCACATTTTAGATGCTCCAGACAGTCATATTATCCTGACAGAGACAGCTTCATTTCAGAGCCTACACTCTTCGAAAAAAGGTTAAATGTAGAGTGCTTATGCACGCTTTGTTTTCCCCCTTTGGCGAACTCTTAAATGTTTTGCGTAGAAACAGTGTTTCAAGGGCTCCACATTTGGTAAGCTAAGAATCCTTAACTAATCCTAAATGAGAAGAGCCCTTGAGGATCCTTTTTTTTCTTTCTAAAAGCCTACAGGAGAGTCAAAGGTTATTCTGCTTGTTGGCATTCTAGCCACAGTTGTTATTAAACAATATGTTTCTATTACATTACTCAACATAAAAAAATGTACAGCCGAGAAGATTAGCATTTTAAGAAACATGGCAGTTACATCACACGTTGTTCATTAATTTCTCTTTACTTCAAGATCGTTCAATTATGCAAGATGCTGTGAATAATAGACATCAGTGGATGTTTCTTTGGAAGCAGGGAGATGTGGTGACACACCAGACAGTATCGGTGCCTTATAGCTCCAGGGTTCAGTGCTGAGTTCAGATTACTGTCTGTGCAGAGTTTTTTTTAATGATGTACTTAACGGTGTCTGCATAGATTAATTCTGGGTACTCCAGTTTTCTCCCACCTCCTTAAAACCTGGGTGGATTGGCTACTGAAAGTACCCCTAGATATGAGTCATTGTTCAATACCCTGTGATGGACTGGTGTCCCATCCAGGGTGTATTCCTGAACTTGTGTAGATGTTACTAGAATAGTCTCAGGATCCAACATCAACCCGAACATGCCTCCGCCCTGTGTTCCTGAAGCTTGCATGTATTCAGCAAGCATTGCTTTCAGGGACTTCCTCCAGGTACTCTGATTACCTCCACCAGTCCAAAGACAGGTGTTATAGGCTGATTGACATTTCCAATCGCCTTGTGCCCTGAGTTCCCTGGGATAGGCTCCAGGCTCCCCAGTGACCGTGTGTAGGATAAGTGATATGGAAAATGTATGGATGTATAGATGATTATGTTATTGTAATTCTTGCCTTACTGTGAAACAATCCTACCTTTATCTTCAATGTACCCTTCGGAACAATCCAATGTAACAATAGAAAGTGGGTAAGTAAGTGGGGTTTATGGATTAACAATTGTATGCCCATGTATTTCCATTCATAAAATGAAAAAAAGTGTCTATTCTTCATGGCACATTATTAAGGGTTGCAGATAAGTGTAACCCTTAAACTTAAAATATCCTGAACAAAGCAAGCAGTCTATGAGAAAAAGCCATTTTCAGGAAGCAAGAAGAAAAAGAATTCCTGTCTCACAGGGACATAAGGTCACCTTAACTAGATAGGAATTTTTTTACAGGCTTGTCAGAGTCACATTAAGCCACCTTTAAACAGATCACCTTGAACAAAGCACCGGACTGACCAAACCATCAGGGTCTTAAACAGGGACATGGCCAGGATTAATTAATCATTCTTGCATTCCACGTAGTTAAAAAAATTTTTTATTATTATTTATTTTTTTTTATTATTTTTTTTACATTTTTGACACACATTATTTTGTGTATTATTAAAAAAAAAAAAACCCTGCACAGTATCAATGGGTTTTGTCTGCTGAATGATTAACATTGCATAGAAGATAAATGAAACAATTGTTCATTGTTATGGCAGTTTAATGTATTTAAGTTATTAATTAAAATAATGATATAATTATTTTAATGCTTTAAACAGTCACTGTTACAGTCACTATTTTCACTACTATCAGCAAATATATCGTGAGGCTAAACCCTTTGGGCACAGCAACCCATTTTTACTCAACTGTGGCAGACATTACCAGCAACTGAACAGTCTGCACTTTAACCACATGCAATTATTAATTAAAAAATAAATAAAAAATCATTACCCATCTTCACAATTTAATATAGCCTACTTGCATTTTTTGTCTTTGTAACATGGAACCTCCTACCCACCTACGCCACACTTCATTATATCATGTACTGGAATAACAAATGTGGATTCGAAGTAGCATTGGTTGTGGATTGTGTGTATTTTTTTTCTAGGATATTTATATTTTGAGATGGAAATTAATTTTTGCCCATATATAATATAATAACAAAAATTTTAAGTATTGTTTAATTTCCACACATGAAAACTGGTATGTGCTATGATATAAAGAGTAATGAAATTATTTCAGTTAGCTTCATGGTTTCAGTTCTACTTAGGCTGCTTTAACATTAGATATTTGAACACAAAAAGTTAAAAAAAAAAAAAAAAAAAAAAAAACGTTACAAGGAAAAGAATGTTGAGTAAAAAAAAGAAGACTTTTTTTTTCCAAAGGTGGCTATGTAATTTCCTTATAGCATGTCTTTTAATAAAATATACTTTACTTATTACTATACTAGACTGATAACATTATTAATAATCTCTTATTGTCATTATTAATTTATATATACAGTACAGTATATTATAATGTTTTCTCATTATCACATTACTTTAACACAAAGGATTAATCATCCTGATTCCTGATTAATATTATTTATAGCACTCTTTGGTCTTTCTGTTCTGCATTTCTGTGTATCTGCAAAGGAAATCCATCGAAAAAAAAAAAATACAAATTAATTTCCCAAATCAATGAATGCATTTTTTGTTGTTTTTTTGTCTTCAAATGTACAAGAAAATGTAGGGAATTATTTAATGGTGCTTTGGTCTTTAACAATTTTCATTCATTCTCTCTTTCATTTATTTACTCATTTTCAGCAAGGAAATTATCATGGTCAGGATTGCTGTGGATTCAGAACCTATCCCAGGAACACTGGGCATGAGATGGGGATACACCCTGAATTTAATGCCAGTCCATCACATGGCATCATATGCACACATTCACATACATTTATGCCTTGGGCAATTCTGCATAGCTAATTCACTTTCAAACATGTTTTGGGAGGTGGAAGGAAACCGGAGAACCAAGAAACCCACACAAACTCAATGCGGATGATGATCACTCGTCACAAACTCCATACAGACTGTAACCTAAGTTCTTTTTCCTGTCAAATTATTTTTCCTTCAGAAAATCACATCTGTCTCCTGCTTCACTGCCAATATGATGACACAACTGTCTTCTGCAACTAGCAACTCAAACCCATTATACTGAGCTCTGAACATGTGTGGAGACTGTGATAGGCAATGGGCTGTTTTGACCTTTGACCCTGTGACTCTGCCTACATCCTAACTCAGTGAGGGCTCTACTGGTACTCAGCTGTATATTTCTAAATGAGAAGAGAAAGGCCAACCCTATACCCCCTATACCCCATATATATATATATATATATATATATATATATATATATATATATATATATATATATATATATATATACACACACACACACACACACATCTGTACAGATGGAAATGTTTTGTTTTTTTACCTTTGCTCACCGCTAGCAAATAATTAAAGCACCTCCTAAAGAGAATACATGCTCACACTATCTTCGGTTCTGCTGAATAGATGTTTAATTGCTTACATAAACATTACATGACATTCAGACTGTGGTGTCTCTGGTGAATTATGGGTAGGGGTGCTGTGTCTTTACTAGGGAGGTTTTCTTTTGTCGTTTCTTTTCATAATGAATGATAGGAGTAGCAGTAGGGGTAAAGTTGTTGTTTTTTTATGGCTATTGGTCATAATAGTTGTTCATGAGTGGCTTGTTTGTCCTGAGCAATTAAACTGCCCACTGTTCTCCAGGTCCTGCACATTCTTTGGTTTTCCAGCATATTCTGCATATTTGACCCCTTTCCAACAGTAGCTATATGAAGGTGAGATCCATCTTTTCACACTGAGCACAAATGAGGGACTCGTACACAACTATTGCATAAGGTGCAAATATTCACTGATGCTCAAGAATGCAACATGATACATTAAGGGTCAGGTGGTGTAAACTTTTGAACAGGAGTATCTGTGTACATTATGGCCTCTACTGTAGGTGAATGCTATAAATCCATTTAGAACAGGCACAGATGAAGGAAAGTTCAGGTAAAACTTTCTCCTCTCATTTACATAAGGTCTTGAATGTGTTTTTCAAATAAATAAAATTAATTAATTAATTAATTAAATTAGTATAATCTCTGCGCATTTATTTTGATTTTGTGCTATACTATAATTGTGCCTACATGTTTAGCTTTTCTCAATAAAATTTGATTTGTTGTTACAAAATTATATATGAACATCTAAAACTAAAATTGCAGATAATTTTGTTTTTTGTGCCTGTGTGTGTGTGTGTGTGTGTGTGTGTGTGTGTGTGTGGTCTGTGTTGTAGTACATACACAAAGTATGTTGCAACCCTTGACGTTACAGATTTACAGTGACCTTGTGGTAACCATGCAAAGAATCAAAGCAGATACAGAACATTAGAATGTTGAAAAAACAGGGGAAAGCACTTCCTCCCTTAGGAAAAGTTTAATGGTCAGGAAATTCATTCTTACACAGTGAAAACACGGCATTTTACACTGAATTAACCAAAAAATTAACAGAAAGTCTTATGTCTTTTGTACAGTCTGCTGACCATAAGCTTCAAAATCTTATCACTTCAATGTTCTTTGGATTTCTGTGTATGTGTACATAGATATACTAGATTCCTGATAGGAAAATGCATGAGAAAAAGCTTATGAACACTGTGATAAAGCAATATATAGTCACAAATGAAAAACATTCACAGCATCATGTTTAGCAGAAGTTAGTAGAGTTTTGGTTAAAATAGTTAGGGGTGAAAGGAGTTAAACGTGGTTGGTCATCTTTAATGATTCCTCCCTATGACAAATTAAAATGGTCATAAAAATCATTTGGTTTGGGCCTTGTATGAGTAATAGCACTATGTCATTAAAGTCAGTATTATTTTTTACTGAAAGCTTAAGCAACTCCTACTTGCTTTCTTCTCGATCACTAATGTCCATCAGCCCACCATCTTCAGCTGTGTTGGTCTCCTAATCTCCTAATGTGACGATAAAGACTCAGTCAGATAAAGAGTCATATACAGTCTCATATACAGCCTCTGTTAGATACAGTGTTATATACAGTCAGATACAGAGTCATATACAGACTCAGTTAGATAAAGAATCAGATATAGACTAATATACAGACTCAGTTCGATGCAGAGTTATATACAGTCAGATGCAGAGTCATATACAGACTCAGTTAGATAAAGAGTCATATACAGACTTATATACTGACTCAGTTAGATACAGAGTCATATACAGACTCAGTTAGACACAGAGTCATATACAGACTCAGTTAGATACAGAGTCATATACAGACTCAGTTAGATACAGAGTCATATACGGACTCAGTTAGATACAGAGTCATACACAGACTCATATACTGACCCAGTTAGATACAGAGTCATATACAGACTCAGTTAGACACAGAGTCATATACAGACTTAGATAAAGAGTCATATACAGACTCATATACTGACCCAGTTAGATACAGAGTCATATACGGACTCAGTTAGATAAAGAGTCATATACAGACTTATATACTGACTCAGTTAGATACAGAGTCATATACAGACTCAGTTAGACACAGAGTCATATACAGACTCAGTTAGATACAGAGTCATATACAGACTCAGTTAGACACAGAGTCATATACGGACTCAGTTAGATAAAGAGTCATATACAGACTCATATACTGACCCAGTTAGATACAGAGTCATATACAGACTCAGTTAGACACAGAGTCATATACAGACTAAGTTAGATAAAGAGTCATATACAGACTCATATACTGACCCAGTTAGATACAGAGTCATATACAGACTCAGTTAGACACAGAGTCATATACAGACTTAGTTAGATAAAGAGTCATATACAGACTCATATACTGACCCAGTTAGATACAGAGTCATATACAGACTCAGTTAGACACAGAGTCATATAAAGACTCAGTTAGATAAAGAGTCATATACTGACCCAGTTAGTTACAGAGTCATATCCAGACTCAGTTAGATAAAGAGTCATATACAAACTCAAATACAGACTCAGTTAGATACAGTCATACACAGACAGATACAGTTTGATAAAGTCATAAACAACACAACAGTCTTTAAAATGGTAAGAAAATAGAAAAAGCCCATCCTGTGTGCTGAGGGTCTGTAGGCTGAAATGCCTTGTTGATGAGAGAGCTCAGAGGAGGTGTACAGGTGTTCCTATTAAAGTGGACAGTGAGTATATTACTATACATGGAAATTGTACATTAACACACATTTATTCTAGCACCAACAAAGAAGCAATTATTTCAGTGTACTGCGTAACCTGATCCTCTATACATATGTCATAAAAAACTGACTCTGAACACTGTGTTTTATTCCCTGCTATATTACGCACAGTCAATAATAACTGCCTTGAGTCGTTATTGTTCACTTGCTGACTGATGTTTCATAACAGTATCCCTATACATTAAATATTCAGGATTCTAACATCAATTTAGTTCCATTTAAATTTTTCATGCCAATTTTTCGACTCGGTTACAGCGGTGGAAGAGAATGCGTGTGTCAGCCCTTCATTCTTTCTTGCTTGTCTGTTCTGTTCGAGCTGCTGTGCCCATCTGTTCTCATTCTGCTGGACCACAAGCCAGCCGCGGTCACTAGGTTTGCGTGACTGTGTGGTTCTATGCGTGGGCCTGCCTTTATGTAAATTGTTGTATGATTTATCAAAGTGCACTGATTGAAATCACCATGCAGGAATGTAAATTGGAAGCAGTTCAGAGAACTGGGACCAGGCTGAGCAGATGTTATAGGTGCTGCATATAATCTGCATTACACACACGCACATACACCTGCTCTGTCACATCATCTGCCAGCTTCGTCTCACTGTCACAGTAGTGAAGTTAAGTTGAGGCAATAAAAAAATATTTTTATGTTGTTTTGTGTGTGTGTGTGTGTGTGTGTGTGTGTGGTCTGTCTTCTAGTGCATGACGCTACACATTTACAGTTGCCTTGTGGTAAACATGCAAAGTATCAAAGCAGATAGGTGCAAGTAAAGTAAGCAGATACAGAACATTAGAATGTTAATGAAACATTAAAAAAAAAATAAACATACAAAAAAGCATCAACTTTTTCACTCCCATTGGGAAATGTTTATTGGTCAGGAAATTCATGCTTACACAGAGTGAGAGCATAGCACAAAATTAACCAAAAAATGAACTGAAACATATCTTTTGTACAGTCTACTGACAATAAGCTTCAAAATAGGATCATTTCAATGTTCTTTGCATTTCTATCCACATACATACACTGGATTCCTAACAGAAAAACAAGCTTATGAACACAGACATGGTGAGCTTTTCAAAGCAAGATATAATCATCAAGCAGAAGTTAGTAGACTTTTGTATAAAATAGTTTGAGGTGAATAAACATGGTTGGACATTTGCAATGTCAGTCAAATGGCTTCTTTTAGTTGAAATAGGCAGAGCTTGGCAATGTTTAGTGATGAAAAGTACCAGATAGACTCTGTACTGAAAGCTGAAATGGGATGAAGTTTTTCACTCCATCATTATTCTCAACATAAGCTTGTCAGAACTGAAAGATTAAGGAAGTCTAATGTAACCTTTTTATTTACTGGTTAGCCAGAGAATATAAATTGATTTTCAAAGCTTAACTGCGTCACGTAATAAGCAGATCACAGTCATCAGTCATCCCTCATGCAACACTAAGCAGGAAATCCTCTTGAGGAAGTTATAGCTTGTCTTAATAGGTGACACTTTCAATCATTTGAAATACAAAAGCAAGCTCTAGCTCATCTAACACACTAGCATATCTTTGTGAATCTAAAAAAAGAATCTTGTATCCGTGGTTGACTTTGGCATTGCCTCTAAATCAGGAAGAACACTAGTGAGAAATTGTGACCGCTTGTGAAAATGTATTGCATCTACAGCTTCATCTCAAACACTTCTCCAGGCTCTGATGTTATCGATAAAGATAATTCTCTTTGCGTCTAACTTGGTGAAGTAGCTGCCGGCAGAGGTTCAGACAAAAGTGATATGAGAAGTGAAGTGTTTCCAAAAGAAGTGATTTTCTCCCTGAGATTACTGCACTCGATTAGCTCGAACCGTTTTTAACCATATCTTCAGATCCCGTCGCACAGACAAGCCAGTTCTCTGGGGAGTCGAACACATGCACGCATTTCGGCTATACGTCCAACAAGAAGGAGTGAGTCATAACATTTGCTAACAATAATGAGTTTCACCAGATTAAAGTCTGTGAAATGATTTCAATCACATTCATGCAGGAGCAAGGTTTTAATTTCAGCAACATAATGACTAGAGCACATGCAAAAAGAATGTCTGGCCTTCTCTTTGCACAAAGAGATCAATGTTTCCATAGATAAGGTCTTCATTTCTGGGTTCTGCTGTATGGAGCAGGTTTTGGAGTATACGGTTATACGACCTTGAGGTGAACAGATCCATGTCATCTGCTCAACCTTCCTGCGCCAGAGCGGGCAGATGGTGCTGCATGTTGACATTTGGGCATCAATATTCTTGCCGAGTTTTGATTAACTTCTCATTTCTCCCATTTACATGTGTCCAGAAATGTCAACAAATGTCAAGGAAATGTCAAGGGCTCATGTGGCCAGGCCATTGTTGTAGTATAACAAGCTCTCTTACCACTATGTGATTGTGTGTCAGTGGTCTGGAGCCCCCTTGGACAATAATGTCCTCATCTAATCAAAGTGGTGCAAAAATTACAACAAAGTGATATGTAAGCGACAGCATTAATATTATGTAAATGGTCTGCACTTATATAGCACTTTACACTGTGTCTCATTCACCCATTCGCACACACACAATGGTAGCAGAGCTGCCATGCAAGGTGCTCACTTTCCATCTGGAGCAACTTGGGGTTCAGTGTCTTGCCCAAGGACACTTCGGTATGTGGAATCAGGTGGGCTGGGAATCAAACCGCCAACCCTACAATTATTGGACAACCCGATCTACCACCTGCGCCACAGCCGCCCTATGTATGATGTAGATATGTCTTACTTAAAGTAGAAGTACTGTAGCTATTCAACATTTTGCTATTATTAAAATAGTGTCCACACTTAAAAGACCAAAACAGCAAGAATGATACTGTTCTAGTCAAACAAAATGTTTTGCATCTTTGCATGCATATATTGTGAGGTAAGGAAGTCTGAGACCACAGTGAAAATGACTCATATTTAATATTCAAGATTCTGCTGTATTTCTATGTCCCTATTTAAATGTAAGCAAATTTGAGTTATTGATATTTTAACTGTACAGATTTTCCTCATGCCTATTATCTTCTATTGAAGCATGTGTTAAGACGACACACTGATGGATTTTATCTAAAATGGAGCATAAGGTTTTGCACAAACTTGGAGTGTCTATGGAAGCTCAAGTGCTCACTGTCATTAAAGCAAAAAGGGGATGTACCAAATAATAAGAAATTCTGAAATTTACGTAAATATTTCAAAGATTCTACGTTTCACTCACATTTTTATCAATAGTATAATTTGTAATGAAAATTGTTGTATTAATTTAACAAGAAGTACAATATACTTTTTTAAATTGTTTTGCATTCGCACACTTAGAATCTTCTTTTTTCAACGTCATTCAGCTCATCTAGTTTTTTGTTTAATTAAGTTATAACTTAATTGCTGTACAAGTGTATATATATATATATATATATATATATATATATATATATATATATATATTGATTTACATAATATGGGGTAGTATAGTTACAATAGCAAGTAACTTGTCAAGAAATAGTTAAGCAGCCCACCACCACTGCTTCATACGTTACAAGGTAAATATGCTGTGTGATAGAATTACAGTAATTGTTAAACAGTCCCTCTGGTAAAAAGGTCAGGAGGTGTACTTGCAAATGATCAAGTATATCCACAGATCTACACGTGTGTGCAATAACTGAAATAGAAACGTGCCAGTGGGAAAGAGGGTCAAGCTCTGTATGTGTCTGCCCACAAGTATGCTGGCTTATTAACACTGACTGTGTACATGTGTTGTGTGCCTAGAACTCCAGTGCTACATATGAAGGGGAGGATTGATTTTCCATAGCTAAAATGATGAACTAGACCCGTTATTCACCAAAATCTCCCACTGCTCTAGATAGCAAGGGCAGCAGATTCAAAACCTGCTCCGGAGGCTCAATAAATTCTACAAACAAAGCTGCAAAGAAACCAAGGCACATCTGCTATCTCAATGACTAATATAACACATTCATATGCTATTTGTTTTTTTTGTTTTGCATACATTAGTGCTAGAAATAAAAAATATGGAAATGTACCTAATGAATTCTAAATGGCAAATAAATTATCTACTGAAAATCTTACAGTGTGAAATGTAATAAACCTGATATACTATGATGGCATTCTCATTTAATTTCCAGTGCATCTGGAATGGGACACACTTGATATAGCATCTACTAATAACGCATTTGCTCATCTCATCTTCCAATTTGATTGTTGTTCTTTGACACAGTGCAAAATAAACAGCAATTAAATCATGATCAAGAGCCTACAACTAAATGAATCAGGATGCCACCAGCCATGATGATGAGAAAACCATCCAACCAAAAAGACTGGCTAAGTGCCTTTAGTATATAATTGTATGTAACTATTATTGTGGGTTTTCCTGCTCTTTATCTTTGTCTTGTGTATTATTATATTGATTACTTCTGGGAGCTGTGATGCACAGTCTTTTTGCTATGCTTTGTTTAGTTAGTATTTTATGTGTAGTTTTTGTTCAGACTGGATTAATTTTTGTAGAGATGTAGACCTGACCATTTGTCTCAGTTGGGAGACACTTTGGCTTTGATCTGCACTTTGATACTATCGCACTAGTGAGATAATATCTGATACTGCCATAGAGATGAAAAGACAAATATGGAGAAAACACAGAAAACTACGAGGGATACAAACACAGCAATGATGAAAAGCATACAAGACTTCTACTACCATCAACCCTCTAACCAACTTGCATTCTTTGAATAACAGACTGGATGTGTTCTGCATATACACAAGGTATTGTTCTGAGTTTTGAAAGACATCACTAATGTGTTTCAGAGAGAATTTTGTCATGTTCCACTCTACATGACTCCTTGACTGAAAATAAACAGGAATGCCCAAATCCAGTCTGGTAATTTTCTGTTCAGGGACACCTGATTCAATTCCCTCATTAAATACTAGCTTTAGTAGGTGTGTTAGAACAGAAAAGTCACCAGACCCTGGATCTGGGAATCCTTGCATTAATGTATGTACACTGACATAGACAGACAGAAATGAAACTCTCAGGCCATACTACTTGCCAAGAGTGTTGGGCTGCATTGTGTTATTTGTAGTGTCTCCAAGCGGTTAAATCTACCGAGACAGCTTTTTGTTTTGCTAACTGCATCCAGCCTGAGGCCCTGGCTATTGTGCTGGAAGATTTAAATCAGTGTAATCAATCATACACGTTGCCTGGATTTTGTCAAGTTGTTAAAGGCTACAATACTGGACAAGCACTTTGATCATCTTTAAGGAGAATGTGGCTCTCAGATAGGACCACCTATTGTCAGGTCAAATCACTATGTGGTGTACTTGAGACCTATATTATATGAATAAAGTGAAGAGTAAACACAATAGAAACAGGATGGAAAGGATGAGCATAAGGTGTGAGTTATTTGAGTGGACATACTGGGTAGTGGTTCATGAAGGATCCTTATAAGATATAATCATGTTATAGCTGACTGTTTGTGCCCAGTTGTTCAATCAAATAAAATTCTATTTGAAAAAGAAGACTTCTATATGTATGGACTTCTATGTACATGCATAAAGCACATAATTAACTTACAATCTGCAGGGGCATCAATCTGGCCTGTGCTATATCCTGTGTAACACCATCCATCTACTGTTGCAGTTTAATAAATCCAGCTTTGCATGAAGAGTGTCATAGCTACATATTGTATATTATTTATCATAGATGATTCTTTGGAGAAATGTCTAACATATAGAATTTGGCCACTGCTATGCATCCCATTTGGATTAATTTGCTCCAGAGTGTACCTGCATTTCAGCATGTGAAATAGTAATGTTCAGAGCAAACAATACAACTAAACATTCATTCACCTGAACAGAATCAGTTAACTTGATTTACTGAATATTTTCAAGAAATTTAGTCATGGCAGACACAAGCATCTAAAGGTAGCCTGCTGCCTTAGATTTGCAGTTGTTTTTGAACAGAAGGATGCTATGATCTAGTGCATCCTCATCCTGTGCACCAGAGACCTGTGGCAGATGGCGCAGTGTTTTTGTACCAAGCTTCCCTTATCATCTGCATTAACATTTCCAAGGATCTAAAGCACTTCACTGTTACATATCATTGCCTGTAAGATTTCTGTACCCATCCTGGCTGTTCTTATGGGTATTATCTTTTTAAGAGCCAAGAGCAACTGTGCTCTGTTTTAGGGATAAACCCATATTTGCTATGGCATCATAGACTCTGTGAACCAATGTCTATACTTATACTAGCGTTATACATTTATATATGGCTGCATGTCACACGGATTTATGCACAAGAATTCATCAGCCTGTACCACTACTGAGACCGTCAGTGTTTATACTGGAGGCATTAATCTTAAATATAGTGCTTCTGCATCTTCTACTGCAGTCTGTATGTGTTCCCTCTTCTTAGGCTGCAGCTACAGTGCAGTTTTGAGTGTGCATAAGGGCTTTATAATGAAGTTGATACATTTGTTGAGGCCTTTGAACAACTGTTACAAGTGGAAGCTCTGGCTTCAGATCATAAGGCCAGCCTATAGGGCATTCATTACTGGTGCTGAACTACATGCCTGCATTATAATCTGATCATCAAGGTCTGTCACTATATATGAGGACATAATATGAAGGAAAACATCCACAATTTCTTAGATTTCTCACTACATTTTGTATTCATTTGTATTCAAACAGGTTTCAAATTAGGGAAAAACCAGTGGCTGGTATGCTGTGGGCAGCATTTTGCTACATGGTTTTAGTTCATTTTTCATTTCAGAGGGAAGGGTCACAGGAAATCAATACACAGTTATTCTGATTGATCACCTTTATCCTTTGATGATGCATTTCTATCCTGATGGGAGTGGTCTATTCCAGGATGTCAATTCCCCCATTCAAAGGGCATGATGGCTCACTGAGGTAGTTGATGCATATGAAAATTATATAAATCAAATGCTCTGACCTTCGCAGATTTTAGACTGACATGTGAGACAATGCTTTCTACCACCAACATCGAAGCCAATTCGGGGACCATCTTGTGGAGGAATGGTGTTCATCCCTCTTTTACTGATCCAGAGGCTTGTAGAATCCTGTGTCAAGGTGCGTTTAAGCTGTTCTGGTAGGTTACCGTGGCCCAACGCCTTATTAGCATATGTTATGTTAGTTTGATTTAGATATAAATTTGATTTGAATAGTTTGATTTGTAATCTGTTTGTACTGTATGTATGCAAGGAAAACAACTGTTCCAGATCATTTAGTGTATATGCAATGTACAAACTTTGCATGAATATTGGTTGCCAAACTGCCAACTCTCAAACACACAGCTTATACACAGATAACCTCAGACATTATGGACATCCCAAGTTATAGTTTCCACAGATGTCTAACCTTAAAATATTTTAGACCTATAGCCCTGAACTGCATTTTAATAATTTAGGGATGCTGAACAAATTAAGCACGTTATTTCTTATACAAAATTTGGGGAGGTTGGTTCTACATTAACCTTGTATGTGTTTGTTTTGTTTTGGCTAAATAAAACAGCAGACTTATTCAGGCTCAGGTCCACCAAAATTGGAAAAAGATCAGATGATTGTTTTTCTAATTGTCAACTGTCTAGTTTCAGTGAACCTATGCCCACCATAGCCTCAGATTTTTTGCTTGGTTGTAGTGTAGTGGAATCAGACATGGTCATCAGCTGTTGTAGCCCATTTGCCTCTGGGATCAATATGTTTTGCATTCTGAAATGCTTTTCTGCTCACCACAGTTGTAAAGAGTTGTTATTTGAGTTAGTTTAGAATTCAAACCAGACCATTCTGCTCCGACCTCTCTCATCAACTACGGATTTCTGCTGTCTGGCACCAACAACTTTTCTACAGTCAAAATCACTGAGAGCACATTTGATTCCCAATCTGATGTTTGAAGTGAACATTAACATTAATGGGCAGCTGTGGCAGCTGTGGCTCAGGTGGTTGAGCGGGTTGTCTATTAATCATAGGGTTGGCGGTTCAATTCCCGGCCCAAATGATTCCACACGCTGATGTGTCCTTGGGCAAGACACTGAACCCCAAGTTGCTCCAGGTGAGAAGTTAGCACCTTGCATGGCAGCTCTGCTACCATTGTTGTGCGAATGGGTGAATGAGACATGCTTTGGATAAAAGCGCTATATAAGCAAGCCATTTACATTAACTGTGACTTGTATCTGCATGATTTTGTTACATGACTGGCTGAGTGGATAGCTGCATGAATGATCAGGGGTACAGGTTTTCCTTTTTTATATTATTATAGTATTTGTTGTACTCAAACACCCTCTCCCACCATCTTTTTAAAATTCAGTTTACTGGTATATTGGGAACAGTCTAGTACAATAGTCTCTCTGATCATCTTATAAGCTGACAGATTAATGTAGATCACTGAGAATATGCTCAAAAATTGTAAACTGACTGTTAGAGTTGACAGTCAGCCCACACTAAGGACATATTGCGATACTAGAAGTATTTATTTGAATTCAACATTCATATTAGAATTTCAGTCAAGATGGTGGTGTTTTTATAAAATCTTATTTTATGTCTAAAAGATTTAGGCAGACTGTTACTCTTGTGTCAGTTTTATTATTCAAACATCAGGGGATTTAGAAGGACAAATATGACTTTGATTAAGTCATTGAGGAGTTAAAGGGTATTATGTTCCTGTATGTGTAAAAAAAATTATAATAATTACATATTACATATTATTATAATTACATATTAATCATTATACTGTATAAATATCTGTTGACATTATTCTTGCGAATTTTATGCACTTACTGCAGCAAAATAAAACTACATTACAAACAGTCATTTGTAGCCAATCTTCCATTAACAGATCGCTGTCAATTTCATTTTTCATCTTCAGTAGCCGCATTCATTCTGATCAGGGACGTAGTGGATCCTGGAACGAAGGCTATCCTGGGAACACTGCACAGGTAGCATTAATACATTCTGGATGGGATGTCAGTCCATCACAGTGGACACTGCACACATATTCATATATGTATCATACCTAGGGGTAATTCACTTACCAGCATGTTTTTGACAGTGGGAGGAAACCAGAGAACCAGGAGGAAACCAACACAGATGTAAGGAGAACATGTAAAACTCTGCACAGAGAGTAACCTGAGCTCAGGATTGAACCAGGGACCCTGGAACTGTAAGGCAGCAATGCTACCCACTATCCATATATACTTTATTCTTACTACAACTACATAGTACATATTTTCCATTAGATGAAATGTACTTGCTGAATAATATATGTTACTGCATGTTATGCTAATAACTATATAACATATGTTGAGACTTCTAAGGTCTTAAAGATCTTAAGATATTCAAATGTCATGAATAATTGGAAAAATCTCATTATATCCCATTGTCCATCCTTTAAGGTTTAAAATGGCCCCTTTAAGATCAGTTTCTAATTAAAGACAGCTGCACCATGCATGGAACTAGCATCAAGAAGTTGAAACTAATGGATGACAAGAAATTAAAACAATTGTCTATAGCTGCACCTGATTTGCAGAATCATTTAATACAACATAGTGCTGACTGGGTTAAGTGTTAACTATGATTTGTGTGCACATAACCCTACTCGACCATCCAATCAGCAATTAGTTATTCACATGTACAGCATTAAGCATTTGGTACCATGCTAAAATGATAGATATCTCCCCTCTGGGTGCCAAGAAATATCACATCTTATACAGGCAGCCCAGTGAAGTGAATTTACCACTTAAGCACAGTCCCTCATGTTTGTGCTCTCCTCTTTTCCTCTGACCTTCTCCACTCTGGAATATTGATGGGTAAGTCCTGTCCTCTGCAGCAGTATCAGCTCCATCAGCTCCATCTCTAAATAAGGCAACTGAGAATACTAAAATCAGATCAGTGCAGCAGGGTAAAACACGCACTCCAACTGCTGCAGTTCCTGACATTGGGTCAGCAACAATGGGGCCAAAGGGAAATGAGCTGCCCCAGAGCATTTAGCTGATTACAGAGGAAACCACATTACTGGTACTTTCACACATTACAAGTCGTGTAATGGTCATCAAGTACATACATGACTTAGGAAACTTCGAGGAAAATTTTCCAGTAAAGCTTTGGAGAACATTCTTCCTTCAGACTTCTGATTTCTGCATTCTGGGTACTCTTTATGTAAATCAGAAAAATGACAACATAATATGTCACGTGCAATACATCTTTGATGTTAACCATATTATGGTGATAAGATATAAGGTAGTGGGCCTCACGGTTCACCAATATAGTACAATAGTCTCTCTGTTCATCTTAGAAGCTGACAGATTAGATCACTGAGAATATGCAAAAAAATTGTAAATTGACTGTTAGAGTTGATAGTCAGCCCACACTAAGGACATATTGCGATACTAGAAGTATTTATTTGAATTCAACATGCAGATTAAAATTTCAGTCAAGATAGTGTTTATACAATCTAGTACAATCTAGTTCAATAAGCTTGTCTCAAGGGGTTTGGACACATGTGGACAATCAAAAATACCTATTGTAGTGACACTGACATTAAATTCAAAGTGGCTCTTCTCTATTGATCATAGCCGTTTGCTGGTTAGCTACACGCAGTGGAGTGTGATCTTGTACCAAAGAACAAGATAGAAGGATGGCTAATTGCATTTCCTGGGAAGAACAGATTTGGTATAGAAACATTCCTCTGTGAATGTTCGGGTAGCTTGATGAATCTGCAAAAACTAACTCGGAGGTAGAGCAGTACATGAAAATGACTCAGGCGATTAAACCTTTGAATGGTCATATTAAATGGTATTGAAACTCTTTGAAGCATTGTCAGCAGTGCATTACTTTCTCCAGTCATTGTGTAACCTTCCCATAAAAAAGCAATTCAGAAGAGGGTTTACACATGCAAAGTTTTGCTTAAAATGTGTCTGATCTCAAGTTTCTTTCGTGACTCAGAGGTCATAAAGCATGATGCCCATTTGTTTGTGAGAGAGTTACCTTTCCGCTCATATGATCAATAGAGAATGGATCTATAAGCAACATGGCCCTATATAAGTATCTGACCCTACCGATCGTCGGTGGATATACCACAAGACACACACAGGAAGAAATCAATGGCTGCCTAACCTCCTGAGCAGTCCTCCAGTAAGTCTCTCCAGCCTGCTTTAGTCAAAGTCTGATGAAGGCTTGGCGCTGCTGGAAACATTTCTTTTATAAGACTGACTCACTCATTAACAAGTCTTCAAAAAGTCAGAATGCTGACGAATAAGAAAAGTTCTTCTGTTGTTAGAGTGACCAAATAAATAGCATTACAAGAACATATAACACTTTTAGAAAGGAAGGGTACATCTAGCACCCTATAAGAATTTTTTAGATTGTCACTGAGCAGTGGAACCCACTGCTCATGCCATGTTGAAAGATTCTTTTGAGAACCATATCAAAGAGTGGGTGAGTTTCATTTCTTTAATTGCACATGCTAGTTTTCTTTCCTCCCATAATTGATCCCGTTTCTAAGGTTACATTTATGGCATTTGGCAAACGCCCTTATCCAGACTTACATTTATCTATTTTATACAACTGTGCAATTGAGGGTTAAGGGCCCAAGAAAAATTGTCTTTATAGTTTAACCTTTACATTTTTTATTACAAGAAATCACTTCAATCAGAAGATGGATATCAAATAACTTCAACAAAACACAGGTTTATCAAAAAACAATATCTTTGTTAAATGTAGGTGTGCAACAATTATTGGCACTCTTTTAGTGAATACTTTGTGCTATCTACCTTTGCCTTTGAAACCCTACAAACAATTTGTGGTGATGTGGATTTTGGATTGTAATTATGGAGACTTTCTGACCCCAAGATGCAACTAACTTATGCAATTCTCCAGCTGTGATCCTGGGAGATTTTTTGGCCACTTGAACCACTCTCTTCCCAGTGCGTTGAGACAATTCATTCTTCCAGGTTGATTTATAACATTTCCAGTTGACTGGAACTTCTTAATTATTGCCCTGATGGTAGAAATAGGCATTTTAAATGTTGTTGCTATACGCATATAGCCACTTCCCATTTTGTGAAACTCAACAACTTTTACTGCACATCACAGCTATATTCCTTGGTCTTACCCATTGTTATGAATGTCTAAGGGAATTTGGACTATGTGTTACCTCATCTAAATACCCTTGCAATACAGGAAGTCATGGTTGAACAATTTCCTGTTCGTAGTCACGGAGTTGTACTAAAAAAAATGCAAAATATTAATGGGATATACTTCAATATACTTAAATATTTTTTCACATATGAATTCATAGGGTTGACAATAATTGTTGCACACCTATATTTAACAAAGATATTGTATTTTATAAACTTGTATTGTGTTTGCAATTGTTTAAAATCCATGAGAGCATGAATCATTTTTTATGATTTTTTTTTTAATTTCCTATTTACCAAGGGTTCAAATATTAATGGAGGGCACTGTATGGTTAGACAATCTACATTACTTCATCCTGTAATGGTCATTCCCCACAGAATTTTGCTCAGATAAGGTGCAAGAAAAAAAAACCCATAACCAACATCCAAAGGCTATTTTCAGCAAGGCTGTACAATAAACACATGGGAAGCATAGATATCATTCTGAATTTGAAGGTATTTGTAGCCTGTGCATTTATTAGACAAACAAAAGAGGAAGACCTAGTGGGACCGAACCGCCTAAAAAACGCAGAGCAGTGTCCAAGGCACCTCCTGAGCTCAGGTTTGGCCATGAAAACCTCTAATCCCAGCTCACTGAAGCAAAAAATGAAAACAGATGCCATGGTGCAGCTCGCACAAGGAAAATACATCTGCATCTAGCTTGAAATATTTTTTTTAAAAAGTGGAGTGTTGCTGCACCTCCATCTGTGCTCTTTTCCCCATGTGCAATTTTATTCATGATGATAACAGCATAGTGTTTATAATTGAAGCTAACAATCCTTGGGAACATGTTTCCAGCCTATTATGTCTACCTTTTATACGCAACCCCCTGCAGTCATCAAACTTCTGACTCAAGTCTGACTGGAAAAGTTAGCTTTTTTTTTGCTAAACATGGGTGAATTACTGAGTGAATAAGTAACAAGTCAGGCTTTGCATCTAAAAAGAGAACATAATTAGTGAAAGCTTTAAGGAAAATTACAAAGCAAAAAAAAAAATCCAATAAAGGTATGACACACACACAGCTCCTTCCTGTACTTTCAGCTTTGCTCTGTGTGGCTAGTGCCATGCTAAATGTGCTACTCACAATATCAGAGCTAATATTTGTGGTTAAGATGCTAATGCTAATTATTAATTGCTGAGTAACAAAATATGAAATATGTAATCATTTTAAATTATTACACAATCTGTATTTTCATGGCGATTTTTTCATAACTGAATTTAGTATTCTTTCACAGGAGCTCCAATGAGTAAACAGGCATCCCATGCTCAGTCTCTCAGTGCTGCTGCATTCCCACACTTGGAAGGTGGAATGACCCCAGGTACACAGGGCCTCATGTGGCCTTATTATACAGGCAGCTGCTAAAGATAAGGATGCACTGATCTAAAACCCACTCACAGTAATGATCTCCAAAGGGACCTGTGCTTCCACAGCTCCAAGGCTGGGTGGAAGATGATGGATCTTGGACTTTCCAGGCAGAGATTGGTTCCTCGATTTAGGGATGTTGACTCAAGTCACACTTGACACACAACTCAAACTTAAGACTAAAGGGAAAAAACTAATGCATTAGGAAAATTAAGACAACAAATGAATAAAAATGTTCTTTTTACCTTACATTTGCAGCTTTGTCTGTCAGATCTGTGATTGCCACACACAGCAATTGTTACAACAAAAGACATTGTTACAATATTATTAGCATACAGCTCAAAGTGGTAAATAAGTGCAACACTGGAAGAAAAATTAAGTGCAGCACAGTGTTGTTAGCAGAAATGTTTTATTAATATACAGTATCTCACAAAAGTGAGTACACCCCTCACATTTTTGTAAATATTTGGTTATATGTTTTCATGTGACAACTGAAGAAATGACACTTTGCTACAATGTAAAGTAGTGAGTGTACAGCTTGTGTAACAGTGTATATTTGCTTTCCCCTCATAATATCTCAACACATAGCCATTAATATCTAAACCGCTGGCAACAAAAGTGAGTACACCCCTAAGTGAAAATGTCCAAATCGGGCCCAATTAGCCATTTCCACTCCTGATGTCATGTGACTTGTTAGTGTTACAAGGTCTCAGGTGTGAATGGGGAGCAGGTCTGTTAAATTTGGTGTCATCGCTCTCACACTCCCTCATACTGGTCACTGGAAGTTCAACATGGTACCTCGGTTGCAAAAAAAAAGTATTTGAGACTGTAATTAATTTTTTTTTTTTTTTTTTTTTTTTTTTTTTTTTTTTTTTTTTTTTTTTTTTTTTTTTTTTTTTTTTTTTTTCTTTTGATAATATTAATAAAAAAAAAAAAAAATTTGCAAACAGACTAAGGACCGCAGATTAGTGAAGAACCATGTCCTGTGGTCTGATGAGTCCAAGATAAACTTATTTAGTTTTGCTGTGTGTGGTGGCAACCAGGTGAGGAGTACAAAGACAAGTGTGTCTTGCCTACAGTCAAGCATGGTGGTGGGAGTGTCATGGTCTGGGTCTGAGAAATGGCGCAGATTTCAAATGACGGCCAATTTGTCCAGGACTGGCCATCCCAGTAAATTCAGTTCAAGAGCAGGCCGTTTGATGCAAAAAGAAGTCTCCAAGAACCCCAAAATGTAATCACAGGATCTGTAAGTACGTCTTTCAACTGTTGGTGTAAAAGTGCATGCTTCTACAATCAGAAAGTGATTGCACAAACTTTGCAGGACTACAGTTTGCCAGTGAGCATATAGCAATGGGCAAAAACCAGGCATTTTGGAATATTGTGTTCTGAACAGACGAATTAAAGATACAGTTATTTGGTCACAGCAACAGCAGACATGTTGGGCGCAGACCAAAGACAGCTTTTCAGAAGAAATACATCATACCCACTGTTTCAGTTCGGGTTGTTTTGCTGCCTCAGGGACTGGACAGTTTGCATTCATTGATTCAACTATGAATTCTGCATCATATCAAAGAGTGCTTGAACATAATTTGAGGCCACCTTTCCGAAAGTTGAGGGGGGTTTGAAATTGGATGTACATGCTAGAAAATCATCAAACATCTTGCAACTGAAAGAATATTGCATGGAAGAGTGGTCAAAAATACCACCAAGTCTGGTGGACAAGTTATTTCTGCTAAAGGGGGCAAGAGTAGCTTCTGAGGCCAAGAGTATACTTACTTTGCTATTGATATTTCTGTTGATTGAAAAATACAATTTTCCTACTGGTTTTGTTCAACTTCATTAATAAACACTGTTTCAAAGATGATAAAATGTTTACTTGTCCAAATATGTCAAAAACGCCAACCATTTCCATGAAATTCAAGAAGATTTGACCTTTTCACACTAGGCACATTTGCTGCAGTCTGAATGCGAAACTCTTCTGTGTGCCGCAACATTTCCCTGGCACTCATGGTACAAGTTTTGTGGAATTTAATGATGTTGTCATAAGCTAAAACACATGCACAGGTTATTTTACTTCCTGAACAAGTACAGACCCGAGTACGAGTTGCATTCTGGTTCATGGGAAAAGCGGCACAGTTCCAGTGCAACTGAACTCAGACCACCTCCTACACTTAGGCCCTGTTTACACTAGTGCGTTTTCATGTTAAAAACAGCTTTTTAAAATGAAAACAATCCTCATACGCACTGACATTTCCACTGTTTCAGAAACGATCTCCGTCCACACTACACGACTGAATACACATGCCACATGACGTTCATGCTCACTGGGCATACAAGTGTAAATGGGAAGCTGGTTGTAAGTAACTGGCAGGCACAAAAAACGGTGTTCCATGTAGGGCTTACGCCGATTGAAATAAGAAAAGATTGCTCTAATCATAGCTCGACTCTCGCGCATATAGGCAGCTGCAGTATTATAAAAAACAGAATTTAACTGCACAATGGCTGCTAAGAATAACAACAAGGCCAGCAAAGGTGGCGGTTCAGTCTCTGTGTTGTTGTGTACATGATCAAGGTTGTGTGATGAATCAAGGAAGGATACGCAATAATCCAGAAACCAATCAAGGGATGAATGTGGGCAGCCACGCCTTCCTTTTCAAAAGTCTTCATTTTGGTCTTTTTACAATGAAATGTGAGTCCAGAGTTTTCAACCTAAAACTGGGTCTTCGGTGTTTCCAAAAGTCTCGTTTTTCCAGGGTCAAAAACACTGGAGTGGACAACAGGCATAACCGTGGCAAAAGTTACGTGTTTTAAAAAGAAAACACACTAGTGTAAACAGGACCTTAGTGTCGGGTTCGGTACTGCTATGCGCTTCCTGGTCCATATTCACATTACCATTTTTTCTTGCAAACCGTGCTCTGTTTCAGACTAATCTGCCACTGTGAAAGCCCCCTTAGACTTGCAGCTCAGGGACTTGGTCTTGACTCAGACACTTGTTCCAGGTTGAAAGGACAGCTGTAAAATAAAATCATATACTAAATATGTGTTCCCATGCCATGCTTTATTAAAACAGTGGACCCATTTCTTTATAAAAAGGAAAAAGTAGATAAACTTAGGGATAAAAAGAATGTATTACAAAGGATGGTCTATGTTCCCCCTTATCCTCCATGGAATATATTTAGAGTGACATTTTCAGTGTTTTATACATTTCTAAAGGAATGGGCATCAATGAAAGCACAGCACTGCACTTTATCAAACCAGCTGAGGAACTGTACTAGAAACAAACTGATGTGGAAGATGTGAGTAAAGCTGAGCTGTACTGACTTTTGATGAGCATTGACTGAAAAGACGACAGGACAGAACTAGAACACAGCCCCTCCTTACCTGCTTTCTTTGTGAAAGCTTGCTTGCCAGCTCACATTTACTGGGAAACATGGCTCCCAGCGGATTCTGGGATGCCAGGGAGGGAGTTGGCAGTGACAATCAGCACCCACTGATGGCAAATTTGTCTGGTTCTACTCTCTGTGCTATTATTCATGGGTAGGGCAGACTTTCTGCCTGCCTCTTGTTCTGTTTCTATGGAGAAAAGATTGTGGCAGAGACATAATGCCAGAGTTTTATTCATTGTTTTCTATGTCCTTGCATTTGTTTACTCACAGCTGTTGCTGTCTGACATTCACATCACACTAAAGCCCTAAGCTCATATTAACCACACGAAGTCCAGATCAGACATCAGATGAGAAAAATTATGAGAATGGCCTTAATATAGAGAAAGAATGAGATTGAACAAAATACTTAATTCTGTCTTTCCATATTACACAACATTTGCGTCAGTGCAAAGAAACTGGAACTGTATCATAGTAATGTGAGTTGTGCTCCTGAGGCACCTTTTAAATTATGAATCCCACCCATACTAATAGAATGTCTTCATGTTAAATTCTATCCATCAATAGATAATAAGCAGCAGGCACACACAAAACACAGAATGCACGCTAGAAGAATGCTATTCAATGAGATTTTTCAGTATTCTTTCAAGCTAGAGCTCAGTTCATGCATGCACTGTATGATTCACTGCTTTAAATATTGATCTCGAAATAATATGTGGAAGAGTAGAATGGGATTGAACCAGAGTTGGATCAGGTTTATTGTACAGACAGGTCGATTAAAACACGCTGGTGTATTAAGAGCATTTAGCTGATATATTCCCTGTCACACTCAATGCATTTACCTGGTTTGGTTATTAAATCTCAGAGCACTTTCTGCTACTAATTGGGTATAGGGTATGTTTATGTGTGAGAAAGCAATAGAGAGCAGTATTTTCTAATGAACCCATTTTCTCATTATAATCTCAGTATTTTGCCACTGTTCTTGACTGGTTTCCTTATGACGTGCATGAAAAAAAAAGTGACTGTCCCCACCAGCGACAACCCATAATGCCACTTCAGCATGATCAGTCATTACTCTAGCAGGAGTCTCCTGAGCTCCTGTGGGCATGTGACAGGCAAGGCACAGGTGAAGTCCTGGCACACATACGCTGTGGCTTTACCCTCTTGCTGAATCAATGAGGAGAGGACAGGCAGCTTCTTGTAGAGGAAACCTTCTGTATTACCATCTGCCAGTATCAAAACCTGAAGAGAGCATAAGAGATGAACAGCACCAAGAAAAGGCTTAAACATAGATTTCAGGAGATAGAAATAAGAGGGGTTAGACATAAGGATTGTTATGTAATATAAACTGAATACACCTCTGGTTGGTAATAAACCATGATAGACCACAGCAAAGGAGGGCTGTGATCACAACGGTAGTTCCATCAAGCTGAGTGCACACTACACATGGTTCAAAATGTCGATATCATTGACCCGCTCACACTATAGGACTTGCAATAAAGCAATTGAAATCATATTTTTGTGGTGGATGCAGGGGTGTGCATACTACCTGGGCGTTCGCACACAAGGCCCACACACTATAGTGTGTTGCAGACATGTGCGTTGAATGCCCACATCCCAACTTCTCACAAGAGTAAACGTGAGAACATTCCATAATGTAACTTAAGAAAAATTTGGAGAAAGGATTGGCCGGGGAGATGTGGACCACATGGATTGCAGAGGTATAGTACATAAAGTATACTAAACATAATAAGACATAATAAAACAGAAGAACTTTGTTTCCTATTCATTTTCACTGGTTGTTGCTGAGCTGGTAGTCAACGAAAATTAGTCAAAAGCTGGGAAATCGTGGCTAAAATAGGGGAGAGTGAACAAAGCTTTAGTGGATTCTCTGTAGTTGTTGTTGCTTGTATATGGGCCTTCCTGGCATCTAGGTAGTGTTGACTAAAAATTGAAGACACTGCTACAGAGATGAACATGACCTCTCTTTAACTATCCGTGCATATAAGATAAATATTTGAGTTTTAACTAGACAACATACAGTCACTGTATAACAGTGTGGCCTCTGTAGCATTGGTCTGCTAAACAACACAATATGAAATCCAACCGTTCATAATTCAGTTGTATTGATTCTCAAGGTTTGGGCTCTGTCTGTGGCTTCACTTCCCACCATTTTTATTGAGAGAGAAAAGCCTGAAATAACTCAATCAAGGATGAAGCCAGTCAGGGGGCTGGCTGCCAGTCAATGCTTTGCTGCAGGTCCAGTTAGCACAGCAGCAGGGATGGCCAGTGGGGTAGTCACACTGAGCTTTCACTCCTATAACAGAAGGGAAAACTTATTGGCATTCACCTTCCACCCAATACAAAAGCAGCAGGAGGGAAACAAGCATGCTTAGGCACAGGGAGGAAGTTGGAGATATCCAAGACAGTGACTAGAGGGAAATCTATTTTCTTTCAGTAAAAAAACAGATCCACTTATGGAAACATATTGCAGAATATGACAGAGGTTACTTCAGAGAAAATGCTGCGAGTTGAAGCATCTAGTCAGCCATAAAGCAACAAATCCATTTGCCTTCTCTTCACCTCTCTTGTCCAAGAAAAGAAATTCCATATTGTGATCTTTTGACAGTCATGGTAACAACTCAACCTTGTAAAAGCTGAGTGTAACCCATCCCCCCAGTACCCAAGCAACAAAGCTTGTGCCTTGTGTTAAGGATTTTCACTTTATTGCAACTCAGAGGTCATGGACAATTCTACATCATGACCTCTTAGCAGCCTGGAGAAGCTTCCTGTCAGAAGTGTAGGGACATCACATGGGCTGTCAGGAGCCAGACTCAGCGTGTAATGACACTCCACCAAGGCGACACGTCAAAAAAAAACCATGCAGACCAAACACAGAACGTGTGGAGACACTCTAGGGTTACAGAAGAGGACCTTTTCCCAAACATCTCAGAGATCTGCATAATCTCAGCGATGTGCATAGACAGTCAAACACTATGTCTCACACAAACCCTTGATTTAATATATGCTGGGTGTATGAACCTCTGTCAGTGATTCACCAAATGATAAAAAAAAAAGAAGTTACGGGAAGAACTTGAGTCAGAAGAAACAATTCTGTAATCCTCTAAATGTGAACAATTCCAAACAAATATAATTCAATTAGTTCTAAATCTCAGTTCTCTTACCAACCAGAAGACCACCGAACAAATGCAATAATAACCACCAGTTGAATTGAGTTATGACTCATTCAGTTTTCCATTGCTGATGGAGAACTGGAACCGACCCCATTCTTACACCTCACTCCCTGTCTAACCTCTCACTAATGCTGATCTTTTAAAGTGATTCTCATCTCCAAACTGTCAGGATCTCCACACAAAACACCTAGTAGTGCCCCTCAATTCCCTTATCTAACCCATGATTTCCATCACTACAATCACACTGCGATATCCATCTTCCAGTCTGTCAGCTCGCTCTCCTGTGCACGCACGCACACACGCGCACACACACACACACACACACACACACACACACACACACAAACACCGTCGATTAGTCTGGGGAATTTCATCAGGTTTGTCTCCTAGCAGACTAGAAATGCTTTAGAGAGCTTGAAGCTGTCAGCACACACAGGTGGAGCACATGGCCATTACTCATTTCATTATCTGCTGTTAGTTTACTTCTGAGTGCATGAGGCATGGAGCATGTCAACCTCTTTCCACTGTCTCCATTAACCTCTCCAGGGATTGAAGGCTAATGTGTAATCATGTGGGGTAACTTTAACATGGATTGCATTATATATAAGGATATATTATATAAAATACAATAATATAGACTCACCAACTACTTTAATAGCCACATCTATGCACCTACTCATTCATGCAATTATCCAATAAACCAATCATTTGGCAGCAGTGCAACGCATAAAATCATGCAGATACATGTCAAGAACTTCAGCTAATGTTCACATCAAACATAAGAATGGGGGGGGGGCATATGATCTTAAAAAAAAAACAGGCACATTTTTCCAATCTTCTGTCCAGTTTTGAGCCTGTGCCCACTGTAGACTCTTGTAGATTCTTGTTCTTGGCTGACAGAAGTGTATCTGATGTCTTCTGGATTGTAGCCTATCCATCTGAATGTGTGATGTGTTGTGCATTCTGAGATGCTTCTCTGCACAGCATGGTTGTAAATAGTGGTTATTTGCGTTGTTATTATTGTCTTCCTGTCAGCTCAAACAGTCTGGTCATTCTCCTTTGATCCAAATCATCAACAAGGCATTTTCATTCACAGAACTACTGCTCACTGGATGTTTTTTTTTTTTTTTTGTTCACAGCATTCTGTATAGACTCTAGAGTCTGTAGTGGGTGAAAATCACAGTAGATCAGTTTCTGGAATTTCAATTTCAGTTTCTGAAATACTAATATTGGCCCATCTGGCACCAACAACCATGCCATTGTCTAAGGCACAAAGATCAAATTTATTCTTCATCAGGTATTTCCTCAGTTGAAAGGAAAATTCTCTTTAATTAAAGAGGGCTTTGTATCTTTTTCTTTTATGCCTGACATGCAGCACAATTTCCCTAAATATTGTTCATCCCAGACAGCCGTACTGAATTCCAGAGTCTAAAAATGTGGGAATATTAAAAATCAACACAAAACACAAAGGTTGTTTAAGGGGTTCTTTAGGTAGTTAAGGGGGCCTGGCGACATTAAAGGGTATTATTTGGGTCCCTTGAGAGATCTCCTGCACTGGCACAGAATACCATAACATACTGTATTTAGAAAAGGTCGTCCATGATCTGGCTGCTTTTCAATGTTTGCAGACACTTTACTACTCAATTCTCTCCAGGGTTTCTTCTTAAATGCTGACTAGATTTCATATACCAGCAAAGCAGACTTTTCCTTTGAGAAGGCATACTCTAGAGAACGTTCTGCTGGGGATAATGAATGCTTTCTCACAAATACAGGGTTAAAGCTTGACTGGTCGATGCTTCTTCTCCCTGAGGTGACCTTTCACAATCAAAGTGACAGGTCTACAACTCAGTGATCTAATACCATAACACTGCTGAATTCCTGAATCTGACTGGTCAGAAGGCACTGATTAATCTTCTGTTACAATAGCTCTGGCAGTTGTACCAGCTGTATTTCAAATGGCAGGTTTATATTAATGCACTCATTCAATCTAAAAATTGTTTTAACAACAATAATAATAATAATAATAATAATAATAATAATAATAATAATAATTGGAGCATTGTTATTTAACAAAGTCTCTGTAACATTACAATAAAAAATTTTAATCACTGGTTTAAAAAAAAGAAAGCTGCCAGATTAGACTGCACAGAAATTAATTTTAGACCTGTTCTCTATACAAAAAAAAGAAAAATAGTGAGAAATTAGGTAAAAATGAATTGTGCTGCAAATATGGTACTTTACTGCATACTGCACGCAGAACATTGTTCACAATCCATTTAAAAAATCTCAAATCTCCTAAATTCTTAGAGCAGCACATCGCTAATATACACCTACTCAAATAACATATAAACTGAAGAAAACATATCTCAGACACAGAATGCATCTAAGACTGTGTTATCTAAAAGTAGGTGCAGTGTGGGAAATAAGTATTGAATGCGTCAACATTTTTTTCTATAAATATATTTCCAATGAAACTATTCACATGAAATTTTCACCAGACATCAGTATTAACTCCAGAAATACACATATATAAAGAAATCCAAACATTAAAGTCCATAAATGAAGTTATGTGTAATATAGGGGAATGACACAGGAAAAAAGTATTGAACACGCTAACTGAAATGTATTTAATATTTAGTGGAGAAGCCTTTTTTTGTAATGACAGCTTCAAGATGCTTCCAGTATGAAATTAATCGGCTGCAGTATTCAGGTGTGATTTTGGCCCATTCTTCTAAACATGTTGTCTTTAAATCTTGTTCAATTGGATTCAAATCACATGATTGACTGGGCCATTCTAACACCTTGAATTTTTTTTTCTCTGAAAGCAACTAAGCATTTGCTTTGCTGTATGCTTTGGATCGTTGTCCTGCTGGAAGGTCCACCCACATCTCATCTTCATCATCCTGATGGATGGCAACAGAATCTTCTCAAGAATCTCCCGGTAAAGGGCTCCATTCATTGTTCCTTCAATTATATGAAGTCTGCCAGTACCACGCGATGAAAAACAGGCCCTCACCATGATGCTTCCACCTACACACTTTGGTATAGTGTTTTTAGGGATATGTGCAGTTCCATTTCTTCTCTTAACATGGTGTGTAGTATGACAGCCAAAAAGTTCAAATTTGCTCTCGTCTGAACAGACTACACTCTCCCGGTATTTCATAAGCTTAACCAAATGAGTTGTAGCAAACTTTAAACGATCTTCGACATGCCTTTTCTTTAGTAAAGAGTCTTGTGGGGTGAGCGTTAGCAGTGGAGTGCATTTCCTATTGTTTTCTATTTGACGATGGTACCTGCTGCCTCCAAGTGTTTCTGGAGCTCTTTCTGAGTGGTACTTGGCTCTTGGGCTACTCTTCTGACTATTCTTCTGACTCCCTGGTCAGAAATTTTGTGAGGAGTTCCGGTGCGTGGCCGATTGATGATGGAATGTTGTTGGTTCCACTTTCTGATAATGGCCCAAATGGTACTTACTGGAAGATTCAGAAGTTTTGAAATAAGCCTGTTTCCAATTCCATCAATATATTTCACAACAATAAGGTTGTGAAGGTCTTGAGAGAGCTCTTTGCTTTTACCCATCATGAGATATTTCTTGTGTGACACCTTGTTAAGGAAATGCCTTTTTATAGACCATCAATTTACTAACCCAGCTGATATTAATTTACACAGATATATGATTACTGTATAATTAGATGTATAATTACTTTCTAACTACTTGTGGATTTCAGCTGGTTCCTTGCCTTACCTTGCCTTGGAGAACTGGTTTCTTGAGTTAATACTGATGTCTGGTGGGTTATTTCATGTGAATAGCCTCATTGGAAATATATTTACAGAAAAAAAATATTGACGCATTTAATAATGGTAAATGTGCACTTATATAGCGCTTTTATCCAAAGCGCTTTACACTGTGTCTCATTTACCCATTCACCCATTCACACACAAATGGTAGCAGAGCTGCCATGCAAGGTGCTAGCTTGCCATCGGGAGAAACTTGTGGTTCAGTGTCTTGCCCAAGGACACTTCGGCATGTGGAGTCACCTGGGCCGGGAATCGAACCTCCAACCCTACGATTAGTGGACAACCCACTCTACCTACTGCGTCACAGCCGCCCCGCCCCAACACTTATATCCCCCACTGTATATATATCTCAGGAGCCTTTCACCGGTTTTCTTACACCAACCAGAAAGTCAGAAAACAGATGGCATGAGGAAATGAGAGGCTCTAAATATAGGTGGGTGGAGAATGCAGCCCACACTTTATGACATTAATTAACAAAGACAAAGATCCTGTTTAATCTGACAGTGGATGACATAAAAAAGAAGGATGGGTAGATGGCACTTAAATCTTCAAGAACAATCTAGCTTATGGTCTGAGGCACCTGAGGTTAGGATACTTGAGTCTCTATACGTCAGCATGAGATGGGTGTGTATGGGTGTACGTAAGAGAAAGTGTGTAAGACATAACTGCTGTATAAATGCTGATGGAAGAATATTATGGACTATATAAAATAAATAAATATATAAATACTTATAATATGATATAATGCAAGGTGATGTAATAATAATAATAATAATAATAATAATAATAATAATAATAATAATAATAATAATAATAATAATACATTTAAACCTGTGTTACGTATATATTTATTTTAACAGTGCTGTATTTAATTATTGCATTAATTGTATTACTTTACTTATTAAATGTAATAAAAAATATTCCTCAGTGCATGTGGATTCATGATAAAATATCTAATTATATTGATTATATAGAATATATAATCTCTCTTTCTGTGCTTTTTTTTATATATTTTTTTTGCATGGACCTTTATTAAATAAAATATCATTTACCTTAGATGGCAATGATCATAAAAAAAGTCACAAACTCTCCAGTAAATATACAGTATGCTGTATATAAATAATATAAGTGTGTCCTTGGTGGGTGTGTCTTTTGGAACCTACTTGACTGACTGTGTGCCTATTACTTAACAATGCATACAGGCAAATTTCCAGGAACTTCATGTACCATTTATTGTGTCGTTAACGCTGGCTGCAACAGTTGCAAAGTACAAAGTGAACTAACACTGAAGAAAAGAGAATACCTCACAAGCTAGCAGTCTTGTAGGAACAGAGGCATTTTCGCAGCAGCAACAGAAGACAACAGAAGACCAATCATATTTCACCATTTCATCAGATTTCCTTAAATAGGAAGAGTCTCAACTCCTTCATTGTAGAGACATGTCTGAAAAATGCAATGCAGTCAATGGTTTTCTTGCAAAAACGGTTTAACTTGATAGACCATTTTTATATTTCCAATGGGTTATATTATATTGTACATCACTATATTTATAGAGGATTTTAAGAATGTCTGATTTAACAGCTTCTTCTTCCTGTCACTAAGTATGAATTGTTATAATGTGAATTTTAAAATAGGAGATTACACTATGAACAGATATCAACATGAATTACATAATTCAAACTGATACATCTGGATATTCTGTATCTTTTTTGTATAAGAGTCAATCATCTATAAAATGCTGAGTAGTACTACCTGCGTCACACTTAGTGAATCAGTCAAACAGAGTATGAATAGTAACAGCAATGTTTCTGGTTTAGTAAATCTTTGTTGAGTTGTTTCAGAGTCTGTAAGCCCTGCTTTGAGCATGGTTGTGTTTGATTGCCTGCCCTCACCCTTTCTCTTGCCAGCACTGGTTGTGCTCAGGATTCCTCCCTAAACCTCTCTGGCTACTGTCATGTCTCTAAAGTCTTGTTAGAGAATCACATCCATTCATCTATATAATTATTAGTTTAACACTCTTTGCATCCTTAAAAGTCAAGCCTGCAAGTCAAGTCCTATGCGCCTGGTTTATGCCCAACCTAGCCACCCGAATAAAAAGAAACACATTAGTCTTGTACTGAAAAACCTTTGAAACATGCAATGACTGCGCTCAGCAGATATTAATAAAATAGTTATAATGCATACTTTTCTAACAGAGTTGACATTGTTCTCTTTTCGCTTTGTTGACTTAGAGCAGTGACACCAGGAGTGTATGAAGCATAGCCAGCAGGTTTATTTGTTCAATTTTGATGAAGTTCGTACAGCTATTGTTCTATTTGACTCATCAGTTTATTGAATGGGTTTAATCCAATCCTCAATAACCCAGAAACAAGTAATGTCAACATGAACCAAATGTGTTCCATCAGTGGAAAGTTCAGTAAAAGAAAGCTCTATGACTAAACTAGAAAAAATATTATTTAATTTAATTAACACTCATTAAAAACTAAATCTGTGGTCCATGGAATTTATTTTACAGTTACAGAGGTTCATGGCTCTAAATAGTTTGAGAACCAATGGCCTAAAGGACATAAGCATGAGAAGTTTAAAATGCACAAAGCCTAACTTCAATGTGTGCTATTATAATATCAGGTCATAAATGAAAGCTTGTCCTGTCTGTCTTTGGACAAGTCAAATTACTGCAGCCAACAGCTGACTGCCATTATCAGAGAGATAATAAGCAGAGCGTGCTGCTTCCAAAATATTCAACATATCAGAACTGTTCTCATGAGATTTCGGCCATGTAATCACCATGCACACAGCCTGATCACAGTGTAGAGAGATTCGTACCAGCAATTTTAATCCATCTTAATTTTCTACACTGTGATTTGTGATAAATTGATTTAGTGCTGGTTGGTCTGGATTCAAGATTCTTGCTGAAAATCTGAATTAAATAAATAAACACACTATATTAAAGAGGCTGGGGATTCATACTGTAGTTCATTCCTCACAATTACACCCTGCGCCTGAAAATGGATGAACAGATGATACAATAATTAGATTTAAATTAAAAAGCATTCTCAAATATGTCTGGGTAATATATCAAGCAAAATGCATTTTCAGTTCTCTCCATCAAAAAAATTTAGTCAATGCTCTAAAGGTTTAGCTTCATAAAACTTCAATACACTTGGGCCAAGAGTTCACCAGGGTTGAACAAGCAATTAGCATATGGAGGGAATTTTACACTCTTATCTGTGCTAACTCAATTAAGTCCATGGTAGTAATTAGGCCAAACATTTTAGTCTTTAAAATTACCATGAATGTGTATGCTGATAATAATTTAAGTAGACAAATTTTAATGTGTCAAAATGTAAATGCAGGGCTTCACAAAAGGAAAAGCCTAGCATGGGATGCTAGTTTAATAATGTTCATGGTCCAGTTCCTCAAATGTATTGTACATTTATCTAAACTGGTAGAGAGAGAGAGTTAAATGTGATGCTCGCTCTAACGCTGAACAATAATCTTTGTGCTGTAATGCTTTTGGGATCAGCCCATTAAGTTCAAGTTTAGTCCATCATGCACATATACCAAAATGACAGTTTGGCAATGGAGTGCTTCACAGAATGTGATATAAAAGGTCTCAGGTCACTGCTGCCCAGCTGTTTGTGTGGTGGAGAATCCAGTGGTATTCAAAATTCAGTTTGTGAGGAGAAAATATCTACTACAGTCTCTGGTCTTCTGATTGTAAAATTAAATTTCCTATTTTGCACATGGAAGCAGATCTCCATTGCTTTAGGAGGTGTGTGAGTTTTTAGATTTCAGAGATATTGTTGACATATAGCTCCCTTGTGAGGAATATATGATAGTACTGTGATGATTTGATACAGATATAATATGTATTGTTTAGAGAATATATCTAGCACTGTAGGAACTGGAGCCACTCCTTTCAGAACTCCTTCAGTTCAGGATTCCTTTATTAAAGTCAACGTCTTCCATTACACTGGATTCGAGTGCTGACTCTGCACATGAAAAGCATCAGTAATTTTATTTATCTTTCCTTGCTTATACCCTTACAAAGTGGAATAAAACGAGGCATCTGTTTCCATTTACATACAGTATGCATGAAGTCTTGGTAGAGGTTTCTGTATTTAAAAAAAAAAAAAAAAACCCCAAAACAACAATTTTTATATACTACACAGATCATGTCATTCCACTGTGCTACACCGAAAGACACCAATATATAACAGCATTTTCCCTGGGTTTCTAAGAATAGCTCCATACCCAGAGGATTTAAGATAAGGATGATGATTTGCCTGCAGGTTCAGCTCAATAAGAGAAAGTCATCTATTTTTCAAAAGGGTCTTCCAACTGTGCAATAAACAGGGTGATGAGATTGGCGGTCATATCTCAGTCAATTAAACAAACAATTCAGGCCCAGAACCCATCTGAGGCTTAGCCTCTGCAGAACAGGCACCTGCGTGGGCTGCCGGATTTCTTTATCATCACCTGGGCAGATGAAATTCTATTCAATCTCCTTTTAACTAGCATCACTAACTCATTACTGCCAGCTTCCACAACCTTATGCTCAGCTGTGTCTAGGCAACAGTCTGAGGTCTCCCCATTATCAAAATCCAGTGGAACCGTGAGACCTGTTAACATTCTGAGCACATGAGAATGCACAATTGATTTTAGGCCAAATATAAAACTCGGCATTTCATAAGAGTTTATCCATGGACTGCATCGAATAAAAGACTGGGAGCCAGGTGAGTCTCAGAAACACCTGTATCCTTCTAGATGGCAGGTCTATTTGAGTCCATATGCACCCAAAACAAGTGAACAAATCCTTCCTGACTTACCATGAACTGCATTCAGAGCTGAGATAGGTGGGAATAGTGGGGAGGCTTTTTTTTTTTGCCATTTGAGGCCAATATGAAATAAATAAATATTATAACACTCACTATTAATGAATGAATGAATGAATTATTTAATTAATAGTATCACCCTTTTTTCCCCACACAGAGGACATCAGAGGAGACAGCATCTTAATTAGAAGCATTACTTAAATTTATGATTTAACATTATGTGAGAATAGCACAGGAGTGCTTGGTCAGCTTATCCTTTAAACTGCCGCTATGTTTCCATGATAAAATAGCCTACATCACACAAACAACCATGCAATCTTGGGGGGGAGGTGTCGTCGTCCCCCAATGTTGAGAAAAAACCAACCCCCCAATATACAGGAGAAAATATTTTCTATATGTCCCGCTTTAATTTTTCCTGCCAATGGATCTGTCTTTTCTTCATATATTCTATTTATTTTATTTATCTATTTATTTATGTCTATTCTTTTTAATACATTTCCGTTTGTTAAGGAAAATCGGTGTGTGTCCCCTCCAATTATACACTTGGTTTCACCCATACTGAACGCAAGTTGGTTGATATATTTTAGCAGCTCAGTCTGTAAGAAATGGAGACAGCAGCCAAGCGTCTGTGGGGGCGGGGGTCTAGCGCTTGGACTCCCCAAATGTCCATACCATGGTTACGCCCTTGCCACACACACACACACACACACAAACACCTCATAGTTACTTTTAGTTGTGAAAAAAAAATTGTATGTCAGTGCACAGTGTGCCAAAACTTCATACTTCATAAGTTTGCAAATATTGAGTTTGGTAGCAATATTGTTAAAACAAACTTGCCATGATTAATGTGATCATTTCAATTATGACTATTCAATATTCTATATATTGGTAATACTATATACTAGACATCTATTAGATTTTTATTTCAATGCTTTATTTGAATCTTCACAATCATATATATAGTATCATTATATTAATATATTTTTTTCACTTTTAAATCATCTTCAGTCTGCATATTCCATCCTTGCTTTTTGGGCTTAAAGGTATGTTTTACAGTTGGTGATCTGGATGCTAGTACTCAAGAAAAATAAAGCAACTGGAGAGGTGTGAACTAAACTGAATGGGGAGCTCAGAAAATTATGCTTATTCGGTTTGTAGTCTTCATGCTGTTTGTGACCATTTAGATTATGTATACAACAAAATAATAACATCTTAAACGTCTTCTTACCTTACAGTCAGAGTGTTTTGAAGTGACAAGACCAGTAGAGACAGACGAGGCTAATCAGAATGATGGCAACAGGACAGTAGAACAGGGGACAGCTCTGGGTTTCTGTCACTACAACACAACCAGCTTATAGGAGCTGACACTCTGTGTCCCACATAGTGAACACTGACAGCTATGAGTCAAGTCAAAACCAGGGTCTGATGTTAACAACCTGGAGACAGTGGCTGGCTGAGGACACACTAAATTCAGTGCAAGGCAAAACTGAAGTCATTTTTAATCTGTCATGCTATATGACAGAAATGCTATAAGTTCAGATCACTCGTAAAAACTCTTGTAGGGATCTCAGTGCAACAGGGAAAGACGCATGAAAAATACAGCAGACTACAAACTCAGTGTGAAGTCATTTACCATTAAAGTGACACAGATAAGTTAAACGGAAACCCGACTATGAAGACTTGTATGGCTTATTAGATGATACGCTGGCATCCGCTATATAAATCTGCTATACAAAAACACTGTAGATGGCAGTTTTAAAAATAAATAAATAAATAAATCCTTGCACTCATAGGCCAGAATTGCTGTGTATGTCGCAATGCATTCTGGGTAGTGACGTCAAATGGTTGCAATGGTATTGATTCTCCAGAGACCCTACAGCGATAAACATATTATGAAGATAAACATATCTTCAACCTTTTCAATTTAAACCGAGCGTAACTTAAGCGAGGAGGTTAATATGGAAGACATTACTTAAAATGTACATCAAAATGAAGATGATCAGAAAGGTGAGGTGAGGAGGTGAGAGTTGGGCAAAATCCATGGAGTCTGTGTAGCAACTGTACGTCTATGCCAACCGAGAGCATTTGTTGTGCAAGGTAAGCATATGGATTATAAAACTAATGTTTTATGATCAAATGTATTCTAACATCATAATTTTAGAGATTATAAGCCATCACATTATGCTTTATTCTGTGTAAAATTCCGACAGCCAGAGTGGTGTCGCCATGTTATGAGCAAATCTATGCTATCAATACAGCTGCTGTGTGTATGAAGGTACACATATCTTTGGAAATCTAAGATTCTTATGATTCAATTGATATAAACTGTTTTGAGATACAATCACAACAGTAGCTACAATCAATGTCTCTGTCACACCACCGATATACAAACACTTACAAAGCCTTACAGTGATCCATAACATCCTGACAATAACAGTCTTGTTACACTGGCAAAGGTCCAAACAATCCAATTATGTAAAAATATTTAGTCCGCCTTTCAAAAGAGACCAAAACTATGCATGTACTCCAAATGGTTCAAGAACAGCTGAAGTTTTACTTTGGGTATGCCTTGGCTAGGCGTTTTAGGCAAATTTTATAGGAGCGTTAAGTTATGACAATATACAGAAAAAATGCACTAACAAGATGCTTACGGGTTTGATTATATTTACAGATATCCTCTGTATCACAGTACACAAGAACTAGAAAATTACAGCAAAAAGCAGCACAGTGTGGGATTACTTTCCTGCTGTGGGGGCTAGAAGCTAATTCTTTTGAGTGCTCAAGTGCAACCATTTTACGTCATCGACTGCGCACTGCGCATGTCACATAATGGCGGCCTCCGTAGGTTAAAATATGTACTAAATATCAAGGATTTGTAAAGTAAATAACATATTTCATATGTTTCTAACAATGTATTTTAGTAGGAGAGGGAAATTAGTGCGTGTTAAGTCCTACAAGTCTTCATAGTCGGGGTTTCTTTTAACAAAGACACTGCCTGTTAAGTTATTACATTGTAAAAAGATGGAACAGGGATAAACACAAAATCAGTCACGGCTACCTTCTGCTCATCATCTTCCTCACCACTGTAACACTACTTTACATCTCTAATGCACTTCACTTGATCTATTTCCCTTAACACTCTTTGCTTCACTAATAAAGAGGATGAATGTCTACTTAAAAGTTTTACTGACATCCATTTCGGTATTAGATTTCCCTGGCTTTCCAGCTTCAGTCCCATGAGAAGGGTAAACAGATTAGAAATAAATGAAGAAAAGGAACGCCCCTGGTGGGGATTCCCCCTTGAGTACATTAGGTAGCAGTAAAAGCCCAAAAGGGTAGGCTTATTCTATGTGTTTACTCTCTTTGTCAGAGCTATTGAGTGAGGTGCCTCATGTGCAGAGCTTGGAAAAAGGGCAGAAAGAGTGAAAATGAGAAAAATAGTATCTCTGAGCTATGATGACCTTTATATTAAAGAAAAAATGCACAAAGCCAGGCCTCTGGCTGCTTCCTACAGTAACCACAAGATATTTACTAATTATTCCCAAATCATTCTTCACATGTTGCGCTGTGCAGCTATTATCCCAACTCCGGCTTTAAAGTGTGTGCATAAAATTTAACAACTTGACCTTTGTGCGTGATTACTTTTGCTCAGTCATTAACATTAGTTCTCTGAC
Organism: Ameiurus melas; assembly: GCA_012411365.1. NCBI lineage: Eukaryota > Metazoa > Chordata > Actinopteri > Siluriformes > Ictaluridae > Ameiurus > Ameiurus melas. The sequence continues at coordinate 20,371,065 of CM022760.1, forward strand.
TATGCATTAATTCATATAACATTCTGATCAGTGGGTCATTCAAACAGCCAAAAAGGGAGCAGCATTCTCATATAACATCACAAGCTTGTGAGATCAGCGAAATAAAAAAGTGACAAATGTGCAACTTTGGAAAGAAAGCATGATGGCTACTGAAAGACGCTCCCTGTTCAATATGCTTTTGAACCTACACTGAGCATGTGGTGGCAGGATGGCATCCAAGCCACTGCAGCCACAAGTTCCAGCCAATTGGGACTCAATTAAAGTGGCATGAAAACCGGCCTGCCAGGGGCATAAAATGAGAAGTAACTAGCCAGGCTCCTGAAAGGTGAACTGCTCTATACCCCCTCTCTTTCTCTCTACACAGACTCTATGGACCACTCTGAGCAGATTTCAGCGATGCTGATCCGTCCCACATATCCATGGGAAAGTACTTCATTTAAAAAAATTAATATTACATAAGTTAATATCTACTTTCATTCAAGTACTTCCACATCTGCTGTCAACAATTAGGAAAACCTATCTGGGTTTTTCTCCTCAAACTTACAAAGAAAATAAAAAAAACAAAAACAAAGAAGGCTTACTTTATAGGGAATAAATAAGGAGTTGACACAGGCAATGAGACTGGTTGTGTCCTCTGCATCAGGCTGGCCACAGATGATTATCTAAGAAAGAAAGGAGGAAAAACAAGAAAGAAAGAAATGGACAGGGGTTAGGTCTGTCTCTTTTAGTAATGAGGTGGGCAGGTGTGCTGAGGTTCAGACTGCTCTTGCCTGGACCTTCAGTTTGTTATGTCTGTCCCTCAGATGATTTCTCCTGTCCAGGTTAGCTCTGATGGGTTGATAAATCTTCACAAGTTTTAACTGATTGGCAAAGAAGGAAACTTTGGAAGATCTACTTCATGGAAACTGTTCAGTTCAGCACTTTCTGTCACTCATTTATCACGAACTGACCTTGACCCAAGATTCAGTAGGAGTAGCTATACTGACAAGTTTAATTAACTGACATGTCACAAGCCTGTGGTTAAAAAAAAAAGAGAATCTTTTTATACTTGTACTTGTTTATATTGGTAACAAATTTTAGACACCGCTGACTGGGAACAACCAACATCTTTTGCCACACCCCGTGTCAGATTTCCTTCTTGAAAGAGTTTTATTATCCTTTCCCTTCTTCAACAGTTTGTTAAGGTCTTTAAGCACTCATAACTACAGACTAATTTGCATATTTAGACTTGTGCTAGTATTTGTTTTAAAAATACAATTTGCTTCTTTTTCAAATGTACTTCTCCTACAGTATAATACCAGATGAGGTTGGAAAACACATGGCAAGGGATCTGAGACTATTCCTCCATACAGAATCAGTCCACAGGTTTTATGTGGGTTTCAAGTCAGGGGACTAGGATGACCATGGCTGAACCATGATGCCATGTATCTAACAAAATGTCCAGGTCCTCTGGCCGTAAAGCAGACCCAAAACATTAAAGAGCCACCACTATATTTAACCATGGGCATGAGGTAATTTTCCCATATGGTTACCTCTCCGTGTGTGCCAAAACCACCTCTGGTGGTTATCACCAAAAAGCTCTATTTTGGCTTCATCTGACCCGATCCCATTTGAAGTTCCAGTAGTATCTGGCAAAGTGAAGACGCTTGAGTTTGTTTTTGGATGAGAGTAGTGCTGTAAGTGACTTTGGATTGTAGTTTTGGAGACTTTCTGACCCCAAGACGCAACCAACTTCTGCAATTCTCCAGCTGTGATCCATGGAAATTTTTTAGCCATTTGAACCATTCTCTTCAAAGTGTGTTGAAACAATATAGACACACGCCCAATTCCAGGTTGATTCATAACATTTCCAGTTGACTGGAACTGTTTAATTATTTCCCTAATGGTGGAAATGGGCATTTTCAATGATTTTACTATATCCTTATAGTCACTTCCCATTTTGCTGCACATCACAGCTATATTCCCTGGGCTTACCCATTGTTATGAATGACTAAGAGAATTTGGCCTATGTGTTACCTCATATTTATACTCTTGTAAAACAGGAAGTCATGGTTGAACAATTTCCTCTTCTTAGTCACCATATATTACAAAAAGGTAAAATGTCAATGGGAATATACAAATATATTTTTCTCATATGAGAACATGAGAAAAATAACTATAACAATAATTGTGTTTTTAAATAAAAATATATATATTTTTTGATAAACCTGTGTTGTGTTTGCAATTGTTTGATATCCATGAGAGCATTTTTGTGCCACAGCTGTCTCATGCTAAGAACTTTATGGTCATACAGTTTTTAAATGTTACACATTTTTAAATGTGCTTTATGTATTTGAAGCTTTATTGACATAATTAAACAACTGGCCTTAGGCTTACATTGTAAGTGTGTAACAAGTCAAGTTATTTTTGTTTTTCTTTTTAAGTAAAATTATTTTCTCAATACATGGAAACAGCCTTTATTGCTCTGTGGGTAATGAAGTTGTGATGCTGTATACATGCTCACTCAGGCCAACACCAGCTTCAGCACCAATTACCTGTTTCAGTGTGTAATGATGTGCCATGAGGCCACGGACCATGTCAGGCAGGGCAATTGGCACCTTCAACAGCCTATCAGAGAAGGCAGTCAGCAGTTGCTGAGAGCGCTGCATCCACTCTTGTCGGCCGGTCAGGTGGGAGAGGCGCAGCAGGTTCATTGCAGAGACAGAGTTTCCACTGGGTTCTGCACCATCCTGATCTGAACAGAAAGACATCACTATGAATAAACACACAGTAACCATGACTAATCCCAAACAACAACTGGGCTATTTTCACAGTCTGATATAAATGTCCCTGTTTTGGGCAAGTAAGTGTCATCGCACTGATGCATTATTCAAATTATCTTTTTGACCTCTGCCTATTTATCAGGCTGCACAGGGCTTAAAGTGCCTGATATTGCAGGTGAAGTGTTTGGACAGCCATGAGAATGGTTTTATCTCCTTTGTGTGATTGTGTGTGTGTTGTGTGATCTGACCTCATGCAGATAGATCTATGGATGAGCTGGTGGCACCTTGAACTGAGGTGATGACTGATATATAACACAGCACAGTCCCCAGGCGGATCCTACTATATTATTAACACACTCTCCATGTGAGACACATTTCTTGTTTACAAATGTACAGTTTGAGAAAATTATAATAAGTTGGTAAATGGTCTGTATTTAGATAGCACTTTTTTAACTTTAGCGGTTCTACAAAGCGCTTTACACTGTTTCTCATACACCCATTCACACAGACAGACACACACACACACACACACACGCACACACACCAATGGTAGTAGAGCTGCCATGCAAGGCGCTAACGTGTTATCGGAAGTAACTTGGGGTTCAGTGTCATGCCCAAGGACAATTCGGCATGTGGTATAATTCGGCATGTGGTACCCACATGAAAAGTATAGTAAGAGTAAAGTATAGTTAGTTTACATTAGAAATACTACTATCTAAGTATATAAAAGTGCCAATGAAACAATTATTTGTTTTGTTTTGTGGTTTTTAGTTTATTTTGTAATATGTAGTTTACTTTCAAGGAATAAGTGTCTGGAGCATGTACCAACAGACAATTTGACTAATTCAGAATAAACTGTAATAAGTGCACTTACATTTTGTATGCTTTTATGTTTACTTTTTGTCCAAATAAATCTAGTACAGGGATAGTATATAAAATAGCAAACCTTAAGCATTTGTTTAGTATACTATATGCACTTATAGTATACTTTAAAAATGTATACTATATTTTTGTAATAACTAGTACACATCAACTGTGACCAACATACAAACCCTCAACCAAGATGTTGCTCATACACAGGAATAAAACAAAACTGTATCTGGGTTACTGTATGTTCCCGGAATGAGAACAGAGGATTCTACATGATTGGGTTTGGACAGTGCATAAAATAGAGACTGGTGTGTGCTCAGTGAAGTAATCCATCTTCCAGTGACAGTATGGTGGAGGAACAATGTCCTGACACACTACCGCTCCACACAGCTCCTAATGGAACTTTACATGCTGGGATCACTACATAATGGCACAGTCACTCAGAAAAGGTGACAAATCCGTCTTACGTCCCCATTAATTTATCAGTGCCAGCCACAAAAGCATCAGACACCCCCTCCCTTCATCCATATCTCGTGGTGTCAGTGTCATTTTCACAGTGCCATTAGTTGCAGGCCAAAGCAGGGTGGCATGTCTGTGTGTTAGTGTCAGCATGTTCGTCCAATTCCTTGTGACAAAATATGGAACTGAGTCATTCAGGACATCAGACCTAAGCTCTAATATACCCCAGTAAATATTTTTTTGTCCAAAAGCAGCTGGAGAAATACGCTCATAGAATTTTTATTAAAAAAAAAATGAATAAATAAATAAATAACACTGAGGCACAACATGCACAAGAAATAGGAATTATTTAAATCAATTTAACATGAGAGAAAGATGAAAGCAATACAGAGGTCCAAAATAAGAGGTAAAAATGGGGGCATTAGAAAAGGTGGTAGCCGAGTACTGAAGGGTTCTCTGGCTTTGCTAGTATGCTATCAGCAGTGGCATGATTGGAGTGCTATGCAGTGGAGTGATGTTGAACACTGAGTGACAGCAGGAGATCTGCATCACCCTGTCCAAATGACTCACTCCCTCATACTCTCACACCCACCAGCAGCAATCAGCCCATGTAAAAGACCACAGCCTATGCACATTACAGACACTTCATGCAAGATATGTCATCAACAAACGTCTTATGATATTGCTAACTTATTATGTTTCATATCCCCAAGAAAAATGCAATTAAAAAAAGTAATGTCAACCTAGTACTCTACTCTACTGTAATATTACAAATTACAAATAGAACGGATAAATTATAAATGCTCATAACAATTCAGCACATGGCTCCGGAGGGTAAAGCAACTCGTTTTATTATCACCAACAATCATCTCGGGTTGTTCCACTCCACTCTGTCTCTGTTATGCTGCATGGATACTGTAATATACAGTATATAAGAAGAAGTGTATCTCACCCTGTTTGAGAAACAGCATTATAAGAAAGAGTGTGTATTTTCTCACCCTGTTTGAGGGACAGGAGTATGGTGGGGTCTAAAGGGTCACTACAAAAGTAGCCACTTCCCTGGGCATCCCAGAAGAGCTGGTCCTGCCTGTTCTGTAGCTCCGCAGCCCATTGAAGCCACTGAACTGTGTGTGTAGCTTCAAACAAATCCAGGAGACCACTCACCACGAAAGCGTAGTCATCCAGGAACCCAGAAATTGGTGAGGCACTAAAGAGAAGGTCAGGGAAAACATGTAGAAGGCAAGTTAACAAGACATTTCTGTCCGCAATTGTAGTTCTAATATCTTTATCTGTTAAGGATATAAACAATTACAAATACATTATTCGATAATGTGTTCTGAACATGTACAAATACAGATACATAGAGGATGTGCACATTTTAGAAAGCTTCTTATCCATACGAGGCAACAAAAAAGTTGCACAAGATGGATAATTGTACTTTTATGCAGGTGTGTGTGAGCAGTTAGATATGAAGCTTGTGAAACAAATATCACTTTCTTTAACATGAATGTGCAGCACTGTGGGATGCATTTACAGCATTTATTCATTCATTCATTCATCCTTAGTTCCTGTCTGGTCAGACTCGCAGTGGATTAAATTAGGGAACTAGTTTGTTTATAGTTTGTAAAACAGAACCAAGTAAATTCATATGACACAGGCAATGTCACAGGCAAATACAAACAAAAATAATAATTGTGTGAGCAAGATAATTTATGAACTTGAGTGATGTAGCTGAGGTTGAAGAACTGAGAGACAGAATTCCCAGGTCATGCTTAAAGTATTTCTACTAGTGGCATTTCTACTTCTGAATTCTTTTCCAGTGATTTTCAGTGATTTCTGAGGACAAAGTAGTAGGGTTTTTTAAACAAATATATAAATATACAAATATACAAATATCCCGGTTTAGGCCATGCCCAGTTCGGTTTAAAATCTGAATAGAAATATAGATATGCATATTTGTAACACAAAACTGATAGAGGTACAGAGAGTGACATTGTGTTACATCTCTATATACTACATGTAGCAAAGTTGAGGAAAGAGTTTGGTTAGTGTGGACTCTTATGGAATGTCGTGTCCTTTACTTAACAGCATGGGTCATAAAGTCTTTACTTAACAGCTCAGTTTCAGAGCCAGTGGTAATAAAGTGTATGTTCAGGCTTAAATTGAGTAGTTTTATGAAAAAAAACGAATTGAATTTAAAAGTTCTGAGATCATGAGTTTCTGACATCAAAATTTTTTTTTTTTTTTTTTTTTTTTTTTTTTTTTTTTTTTTAAAAAAAAAAAAAAAAAAAAAAAAAAAAAAAAAAAGAATTATTTTGTAAAAAAAAGTAAAGAGCTTTTTTTTTTTTTTTTTTTTTTTTTAAAAAAAAAAAAAAAATTTAACTTGAAAAAAAAAAAGCTTTGTGGGGAGGGAGGGGAGGGGCAGAACAAGATCATTCACAGCTTCTTTGTTCTTGTGCATGCTGTTCTCCTGTGCAGTAGTCTACATTTCAAGTGTTGATCATTGCATTGGTCCTAATATGCTAAAATGTAATATAAATCTTGAATTATATTGTTGAAGCAGACTCTAAAGTGATGAGCACACACATCAACACTATACCCATTACCCATTTTTATATCAGTGCAAATTAAAAGATATCAGATTAGCTTTCTTTTACTTGGTCACTCATTCAAAGATAACATTCATTGTTACAGATCCATAATTAATGGGACCTTAAATGATTGAATAAAATATTTTAAACTGAAACGCATATAAAGAAACAAAATCATTCATATTAACTTGTACTGTATGTGTACTGCCATGTCCCTGAAGAAGGAGTAAGCGGTAGAAGATGGATGGATGGATGTATGTGTACTGTCATTCTTAAAATATATTTGAAATAAAACACAAGCAAATTCTTATCCTTGATAGACTCCAGGAACTTTGTTGATGTCATGTTCCCTGGGGTGTAAACCTGAACTTCAGCAAACATTACTGACATGACAGTTATAATCAAATATTCTGACTATGCACACCATTGTCATGTTCGGTAAAAAAAAGGGAGATTACATACCAGGAAAAGCAGCTGATACTCATGTGTTAGATCATTGATGCTTTTGGGATGTTTTGAAGTTCAAAATTTTAAGACAAAACCTGGTTACCTCTGCCAGGAGGTTAAGACTAAGCTATAGACAGACCACGATAATGATCACAAACATACTGAATCAACACAGAAATGGAGACAGGTCACGAAATCAATATTTAACAATATCCATCTCTGTCTCCAAATCTGAATCCTATTAAAACATGTGGTCTAAATCGATGAGGGCAATCCAACCAATGAATATAAAGGAGCTTGATTAGTCCTGCATGAAGGACGGGTGTAACATTTCTTTACTACCTTGTTAGATCTTGTTAGACGGTTCTTGAGAGAAAGGTTCACCAAACATCAATTGTGGATGTGCCAATAATATTGAAACTAGTGTATTCTAGACTGAAAAGCTTATGAAAATCTTTTATGTTTCAAAATATTATTTACATTAAGTTATTGTTAGACAGTGTGTTTAAAAGAGTATTTATTGCATGGGTTTGAGCTCATTTTTATGAAGGATGCCATTAATTATGGAGTTGACTTTAACTTTGACAACAGCATTTAATTAATTTAAGCAGAACATGGGATATTCCTTTCAGAATACTGGGTTAACGCTTATCAAATATAATATTAAGGAAAAATAACCATTTTCCCTTTAGGCTGCTTATGACCATCTGTGAAGCCTTTAGTCAGTACTACTAACTACTATTAATATGGAGAGAAGATGCCAAGATATTTAAATATTCTTTTAATAAAAAGGAAGAACAGAATTTTTATAAGAAAAATAATCGCAGTACTGCAAATCTACTGGGAAATCTACCAAATCATTATCTGGCCAGTCTGAATATAGACTAAATTGAACTGAGTCCTTTGTTTTAAAACAAGACACAATTCAACAATTATGTCCAGATACAGTAGGAAAATACACTTCACATTTCTAGGAAAAGAAACCTTTAACATTGATACAAGTTCTTCTTTAGAAGGTTGAATTATACAAGGACATCTACAGGACTTTGATATTGGTAAGAGCTGTAGAGGTGCACTTGAATCACAAAGCCAGATATCTAATAATATTCCTTGAAGCACTTTGTTGATTCAACCGAATATATCAGGAACCTTTCATCCGCAGTTCTCAAGCATGTCCACAGAGGTGGCACTGTAGCTAGCTGAGTGTGGGAGAAATGATACAGACAGAACTGAAGATAAAACTCTGTTATTAGGAAGTAAAGAGGAGGAGGTCTAGTACTTGGGTTACATTCATTTGTTTTGTCACATACAAGTTATATTTAAACAACTGAGATTTATTTTACAGTGATGAACAACAATGTATGAAAATCCTTTGCATCCAGTAATGAAATTAAAAATTCCATTAAATTGTAATCTTCGAAAAAGTAAACAAAAGAAATTTATATGTGAGGTTAGTCTCACTGCACAGTGAAGGAGAATGTGCCTCAGGTTCCCTCTGTTCACAGGCAGAGTTCTGTGATCAACAGAAACCATTGTTTTTTCTTGTAGTGTTTCTGTAGCTTACTCAAAGTAGATGTTGCCTCTTAACTGTGAAAAAATACATGAAACCTCTCCAGTCAAGCTTTAAGTAAGCATTTTATGCCATGATTGTCCATTCCTTCCTGCCTCTGGTGATGTAACTTCCTCAAAATGCAAAAATTCTGTCTCTCCTATGGAAACTACATACAAGTCAATATACATACAGTACATGATCTTTACATAACGTCTGAGGTCAGGTATGTAAACGCAAATCTTTGACGGATCATGGAGCATGTGGTTCCTCTGCAATAACATGCTAAATAAAACGAACAGATACAGTATGTCAAGAATGACATACAATGTCCCATCTGATCCAAACATTACAGCCCATTATTGCAAAATCCATCTGGAGGATGGATTTTGATTTGCCACGTAAAATATTCACAAGGATGAGCAAAGAAGGGAAACGATTCCTTGCGAGGAAGAAATTAAGTGGAGCAGCTACACAATCAAAAAATGTGCTCCAGTGTCTCCTCTCGTGTAATTTAATCACCTCCCTCTGCTTTCAGATTCAGAGAAGGAAACTCTTCCAGCAGCAGAACAGGCCAAATTAAGAGCAGCTTGACATGCCAAGTTTCAGCTTCTGGACTCTAGAAACAAAGAGCAGTGTATGTAGTGGCTCCTGAGAGCACAACAGCATGTTGATTGTTTCAACTTGATTTACACTCTAAAGATACTTTTGATTCTGTGATGCAATGACAATAAAAGTCCGTAATGTACCAAAAAAATAAAAATTCATAAGTGTTAAGTGTTAAGGGCCGTAGAGAGTTATATCAAAGATAATACAGTGGATATGCAGGGAACATTCTCTGCGTCCAGATTTACGCAGGTACTTAACTTGATTTTCTGGGTTGCCCATTTAGATTATTAAAATTACTTGCTTCCCTCTGAGATTGCCAAGCATTTTTTTTAAAAAGTAGAACTCCTTCTGCAGAAGATTTCAATGGCATCCATTTAAAAAAAAAAAAGCACTTGCCTTTTATTTTAATTCCAAACAGCTCAAGCAATAGAAAATGCAGCATAATAAAGCAGACCTGTGTTCATGGCTGTCAGTTTCAGTACAATGTCACATAAAAGCAGGAGACAATTTTTAAAACTGTTTTGACTTTTGAGAGACAATAAGTATGCAAAATTCTACAGCATACTGACACACTGAAAATATATTAAAGTTGATTGTCATGAGCAGTCCTGGTCATGATAAATACATTCCTTTTCTATCTCTACACATTTATTTCAATTTAGTGATATGGCATTCATCCACATTATTTGGCTGCTGGTCTGTAATAGACCCCAAAAAAAAAAGACTAAGATCAATTATTTTGTATGTAGATAAATTAATTTTTCATATCATGAACTAGATGAGTTCACCTCTGAGATCTTTAGTAAACACACAGACAGCACCAGTGAGACATTTATAGGAAACATTGTGACTACTTTTGGACAATTTATATGATTATTTAGTTCATATTTCATAATGTCAAGTTTATATATTCAATATTACCCTCAAGTGGCACTCTGGCACTCTTGGCCACTGTTAATACTGCATATAAAAAACAACTCTTAAATGACATGTCTAAATAGCAAATAACGGTCTCTGTTTTGGACAAACAGGCACAATTGTCTGACTAGGTCCCAATTCCATAATAAATAATAATTAATAATTCTGAAGCCTGGCAAATATGGTATTATCTCTTCACTACATGCACGTAAGTCTGTATACAAATTTTGGAATAGGCAAAATATAAACCACGCATGGAATGGTAAAGCAATGGTGTTCATGTCTACACTCACATGTGACTTTATTAGGAACACCTGTACAACTGCACATTCATGCTATTATCTAATCAGCCAATCATGTGTTAGCAACACAGTGCATATGTATATGTAGATACAGGTCAAGAGCTTCGTTTAATGTTTACATCAAATATGAGAATGTGGAAAAATGTGATCTTTGTGACTTTGAACATGGCATGGTTGTTGGTGTATTTCAGAAACTGCTGATCATTGGGTTCCACTCCTGTTAGCCTAGAACAAGAATTTGTGGGTGGACAGCTTAAGACTGTCAAAAGATCAGGTGTTCTTTTTTTCTTTTTTTTTAATCTTCAGCTGTCCAGTTTGGGTGAGTCTGTGCCCATGATAGCCTCGGATTACTGTTCTTGGCTCACAGGAGTGGAACCGGATGTGATCTTCTGTTGCAGCTCATCCACCTCAAGGTTCAATTTTGTGTGCATGATGAAATGCGTTTCTGTTCACCACGGTTGTAAATAGAGATTATCTGAGTTACTATATCCTTCCTCGCAGCTCGAACCAATCTGGCCATTTTCCTCTGACCTCTCTTAACCATCAAGCCGCTTCCACCCACACAAATGTCGCCCACTCAATGTTTTTCTGTGCAAACTCTAGAGACTTTGTGTGAAGATCCCAGGGGATCAGCAGTTTCTGAGATACTCAAACCAGCCCATCTGGTACCAACAACCATGCCACAATCAAAATCACACTTGTTCTTCATTCTGATGTTTGATGTAAACATTAACTGAAGATTTTCCCCTGTATCTACATAATTGTTATTGTTTTGCATTGTGCTGCTGCAACTTAATTGGTTGATTAAATAAGTACATGAATGTGCAGGTATACAGATGTTCCTAATTAAGTGGATGGTGAGTGTATATATTTACAATACAGTATGCTTAATTACTATTAGGCAGTATTTGTATGAGCAATTTATTTATAACCTGGAACTGCAAATTACATGTAGTTATATTTGCAGCATTTGCTACTTGTTTGCATATAACCTTGTTTGGGACTTCCTTGATGTATACCCTTAAACTAAGAAAAAAAACACAATTTAAATGCATTAAAGCCACAATATATTCTTACTTTCATGCATTTTTGTACTATCGCCAAGTGTCTATGAAGCACATGGACCTTTTTACTCTGAAAATCATGCTTATACATTTGAATAGGATGCCGCAGACAGTGCTTCTTCACCTCTCCAACTCCGCTTATATTTACTGAGAATGCCCATTATTCTTGAATGTTCATACACAGACACCCAGTGTCCATAAAAATCTATTTGTTTACTTGAATAAGCTCCAAAATATGGCTGGCTCAAAATACCAGAATATGATAAAGAAATGTTCACCAGTGAAAGCAGCAAAATGTTTCAGAGTAGTACATTTATACTACCGAGTATTAACAGTAATCAGTTTAATCTTCAGACTCAGGGTGTAAATTAGTTAGCTTATAGCATGCTCAGCCAAGACATAATCAGTGTTATTTATTGTCATTCCAAACAAGAACAAAAATATGCTGATTCATTATTTATTGGCATGAAACCCTGAGATATACTGAATGATTACAATCGCACTACCCAGAGTTCTCATTGACTGTCCTGAGATAAAAGCAGGACACAAGCATAAAGAGCGTAAAGAGCTGGGAGAGTAGATGAAAAATGAATTTCAACTACAGGTTATGAGGTGTTTTGTGTTTACATTTTATATCACATTTCCCCACTGTTTCCCCAAGTATTCATACTCTAACATGACCAAAATTCAGGCTACAGGAAAACACAGAAATTTTATAATTTAAATCAAATGTATTGTCAGTAGTATACCAAGATGTAGAGTTTAAACAAAACTGTGCAGAATACAACCCCAATTCTGAAAAAGTTGGAAAATGCTAATAAAAACAAAGAGGAGTGATTCATCAATGTACTTTGACTTATATATATATACCGAAACTGTATAAAGACAAGGTATTTGATGTTTTACCTAATCAACTGTATAGTTTTTTTTTTAACGTAAACGTTTATTTTGAAACTGAAGGAAAGAAAAAAAAAGGGGGGAGGGGGGAGGATATAATTATAAAATAAATATATAATATTAGTAAAAAAGAGAGAAAAAAAAAAAAAGGGGGGGTGGGGGGCAGGGGGGCTTATCATCTAATCATAGTATATAAGGAGCCTCCAAAAAAAGGCCTAGTCCTTCAAGAGTAAAGATGGGTCGAGGCCCGCTAATCTCCTACCAGATTTGTCAGCGAATAATCAAACACTTCGAGAACAACATTCCCCAGACAAATCGGCAAGGATTTTGGCCATTTCAGTTTGGACAGTGCACAATATAATTAAAAGATTCAAGGAATACAGTCAAATAAAGGGCAAGGCTGAAAACCACTTCTGAATGCGCGTGATCTCCGATCCCTCAGATGTCACTGTCTTAAAAACCATCATGAGTCTGTAATGGATATCCTGACATGGGCTTGGGAATACTTTGGTAAACCTTTGTTAGTCAACACCATTCGTATCCGCAGATGGAAGTTAAGGCCTTACTATGCAAAGCAGAAGCCATACATCAACACTGTCCAGAAGCGCCGCCGACTTCTCTGGGCTCGATCTCATCTGAGATAGACAGTAACACAGTGGAATCGTGTTTTGTGATCCAACGAGTCAACATTTCAAATAGTTCTTGGACAAAACAGCAGTCATGTTCTCCGGGCCAAAGAGGAAAAGAAGTATCCAAGCTGTTATCAGCATCAGGTCCCAAAGCCAGCATCTGCCATGGTATGGGGGTATGTCAGCGCCAATGGCATGGGTAATCTGCACATCTGTGAGGACATCATTAATGCAGAAAGATATGTACACATTTTGGAGAAACATATGCTGCCATTCAGAGCAGGACACCACCAAACCACATTCTGCCCAGATTACAAGCGCATGATTGCATAAGCAGAGAGTATGGGTGCTAGCATGGCCTGCCTGCAGTCCTGACTTGTCTCTCATTGGGAATGTGTGGCACATTATGAAGTGCAAAAAAAGGCAACAAAGGCCCTGTACAGTTGCATACATGAAGGGGAAAATTCCGCTTGCTAAACTTAACCAACTAGTGTGTTCAGCAGCCAAACGCTTAATAAGTGTTATTAAAAGAAAAGGTGATGTTACACAGTGGTAAACAGTCGGCTGTCCCAGCTTTTTTGGAGTGTGTTGCAGTCATCAGATTTGAAATGAGTTGATATTTTCACAAATAAATTAAATTAAAATTAAAAACATCAAATAATGTATTAATAGTGTGTTTTCAATATAGTACAGGGTGAATTGAATTTTCAAATGTTTGTTTTTTGTATTTTCCATACTGTCCCGACTTTTTCAGAAATGGGGTTGTACATAGTTCACAGCTCTCATTCAAAGATAATATTGGGACTTATGTAAAGAAACCTCTTTTTTAAATTATTCTGTGAGCAGCATCATTATTATGTATATTAAATGTAACTGATGTTCCATACCTGAGGAATCACAAGAAATCATTCAAATTGAATTGACCAGTGTTGTCCATCATCTGATAACATTAGTGAGTCCTGGTCTGGGACAAATGGCAAATTAAATAGATATAAATGTTATTTGTGTGTTCTCCTATGAAACTGTTCAAAGCCAGAGCTCTTAGATAACTCTTTGAGGAGCATTAAACTGAAGGCACAGAAAAACAAGGGAGAAATGCTGAAAATAAAGTCAAGGCCCATGTGCATTTGTTTTCTACTGAATCTGGGTTATTTCTACCTCTACTAAGGCAATTATGAGTAGTGAGTGTAATTGGAAACAGTATGGAATGTGTGCTAGTTTTCTTGTATAAATGAAAACACATTTGGTGTGCTACAGCCTGCACTCACTACATACTACCATAACAGATCAATACAAAAATGGTTCCTTTATAATGAGCATTAAACAGTTGGAGAAATGTCTGCTGAGACACAAACTGAATATAAATGAAACCATTTTTGCGAACGTCATCCCATCGTGTACAAGAACGCAGCAGACAGATGCCTGTTTGCATATAGTTATTTCTGTAAGTGTGTAATCTAGTCTTGAGGGAGACTGAAGGAATGTTCCTTACGTTTGCTCGACCTCCATGTTGTCGCCTCGGTAACAAGAGTGCAGCATGTGCTGTCCCTCTTCATCCCACAGGTGCTTTCGGAGAAACTGTGCAGTCTGTTCTGCTCTCTGAAGCAGAGTCTGGTCTCCTAATACTGCCCCCACACGGGCAAATCCTGACAGCATCAGCCCTATTAAAATATGAAAAGCTAAATTATCCATTCAACATACAGAGCCAAATTCAGAGTTAAGCTCGCACAGTGAGGGTTTATTACATAAATTTCACACACCAATATTCAGACTTGTAACTACTTCGACTTCAGTGATTCAGAACATTTTCTTATGTGTTTGGAAGGCCATTCAATGCTCTAGAAAATCCCACAAAATGGTTTTAAGAGAATCTTAATCTAAGATGTTGTTTGTCCCAAAAACTTATTTATTTATTTTTTTTACAGATAAAATAATTGTTAAAATAAAATGAGCCATAAGTGTATCAAATGAGTGCTGGGTCAGCTGGGTCCCAGGAGAGAATTAATATATTTTTAAAAATATCAATGCCATTATTTTATTATTATTTCATAGCTAATTAAGATTGTGAAAAAATAGCTTTCACCTTGACTGATTATCTTGTGGCTTCACAAGAGTAAGTGCTGGGACACAATAACTAAATTTTAATAATAAGATGTGCTAGATCGAGTGCTATTTTAGAATGTTTAATGTGATAGTTACATCAAGGACTATTTATGCAGCAATATACAGGCAATTTACCAGACACCAATTAAATTGATTTTATTTTATTGAGATTTATTCATTTTAATGTTTGATATCTTCTCATTCATATGTCACCATATTACACTTTTTCTAATTGTCCCTTGTTTTTATGTTATATTATATCACATTTGATAGCAAAGAAAAACTATTTTCCTTCTACAGTCCTCATTTTCTCTCCCCGATTTTTTTTTCAGGCTTAAAGGCAAGGTCTAGGTGCTAATGAAAAAAACAAGCTCGGACACTCAAGTAAAATCTGCCAATTTCAGATACCTGAACTGAACTACAGGCATATTTTTTTTTATATTTTCAGAAAATCAGCTCCTGTTTAGCCCATCTCTGAGCACTCTTAAATTCCCCCACATTAATCCTGATGTAATTTTTAACTTTGCGACTCATAGAAGCTGATAAATAGCATGCCTTTGCCTCATCTATAAATAAGCTTATTAAAATTTCTCTACACCAATAATAGTAAAGACAAGGCTCAAAGTTATCCCCAATGCTGAGTGATGCTTGATCTCTCACTGAAGCAACACTGGCACCAAAAACACAGAATCACTAACAATATACCCATCACATCTTCATTTACTCACAGAAGTGGTTAAGATGCCCTGGCATCATTGATTATTAAGTTCTTTTGGAGGTACAGATACAGTAATGGGTTGTATTGTACCAAGGACTGCTGTCCTTGTTGATGTCTTATATTTCTTCAATTAAAAACAAAATCACTTCATTAATCACTATGGGAGCTGAAATCACACGCAGAGCTCTGAAAGGACCAGAGTCTCCAGTAAAGGTTTGATAGCCTTTCATTAACTCAGCATGTACACAGAACAGAATGCGCTGTAAAAAAAAAATGTGGTACCATAATACTCAATCTCAAGAAAATATACATATTTGTGGTGATGTTAGGAAACATAATGGTGGAATCTTCCATTTAAAAAACATGACCAGTAATGTAAACAGGATAGATTTCTGTTTTATTCATGCATCTGATTCACTATAAGTGAATAAGGATAATTCTTTAGAACAATAGATATCACAATCAAACTTCAGTAGCTAATTGCTGATATTCTTACAAGTATATTTTTTGGATCTTTTTAAAAATGTACATTTATTTATGCAAATGTGGCTTTGTCTAATTAAATTTGCATACTTAATAAAACTAGAATCTATTCTTTGAATTTAAATGTGTGTTAGAATTAAAATGTATATTTCACTGTGAAGCCAAACAGAAAGGGTTCACAGTGAGAATAATTTCTCTTGGTATGTGATGTAAATCCAACAGTAATCAACATTTCTGATAATTAGTCATTTTTACTCATCTTTGGCGATCTAAATCATATAAGGAATGAACATGTATGTATTCATGAATGAAGGTTATCTAGAATTATTTAGATTTATGGGTCTAAATATAGGGGGGGTAAAGATTTTGAGGAATTAAAAAAAAATACACAATTTTGATATACAAAAGTTTCCATACATTGAAAAAAATCATACGTATACATATATATATATATATATATATATATATATATATAGAGAGAGAGAGAGAGAGAGAGAGATAGATAGATAGATAGATAGATAGATAGATAGATAGATAGATAGATAGATAAATAATATGTATATTATAGAACAAGCTATTCAGGCATATATTACATGATGTGATTGCACCAAGTGGACGGTGCTTAAAGATTTCTTTGATGTTTCTAAGTTTTAGAAATTGTGGTGGTTGCAAGTAGACTAAAACAATAAAAAAAATTAATATTTTTTTAAATAAATACATACTATGCCTGTAGTGTCCTGCCATTACTAAATCTGGTTACCTTGATTAATCACAGCATAAGCCTCAGTAAATAGACTAAAATAGAAAATACTTAAGGAGCATATGGATCGTACCATTCCATGAGGCCAACATCTTAGTGTCCAGGTGAGGTGGAGGCCGTGATCCGCGCACATCGGCCAGTTTGGCTCTGACACTGGCCAGCACTTCAGTCAGCTTGTTCACACTCAGGCCAAAGTGCGCAGCAGTGAGCTCCACTGAATAACGCACGATCAGCACATTCTGACCCTGCAGCTCTCCATGTGGATCCTACAGGTACACAAAACCAAAATACAAAAGTCCAGATGATGCAGGCATATTACAAAGTAGAAAACTAACCTGGAATATAAAAATACCAACAAATATTAAGATTTTTTACAAAGTGGCTCAACCGCAAAGCATTCACCCTATTGTCAGGAGACAACGAGTTTTAATCCCGAAGACGCCAGAGACATCCATGGCCAGGAGCCAAGGAAGCAAAATTGACCATGCTCTCTGGCTGGGAAGTTTGGAGTACTTTCTCTCTCCTGTCAATCATCGTGACACAAAAAAACCGTTGGCGTTTATCCTTACCTTACTATTTTACTCTGCCCTGTGATGCAGGATGAGCAGCAGTTAAAAATTATGTGGTTGGCTGTTTTCATGTGTCTTGGAGGAAGCACATTTTAGCCTTCACGCTCCCTGTTTGGTAGCTGGCGCCTGATAAGGAATACCTGCCTAGTGTGTGGGAACTACAACCCCAATTATGGAAAAGTTGGCAGAGTATGGAAAATGCTAATAAAAACAAAGAGGAGTGATTTGTAAAAATACTTTGACTTGTATTTAAACAAAAAATGTATAAAGACAAGGTATTTGATAAATGTTTATTTGGCTAAAGTGGGGTTAGTAGAATGATCTAATTTATGAATGAGTCTAATGATGATTTTAGGGAAAAACATCCATCCATCCATTTTCTGTAACGCTTATCCTACAGGGTCACATGGAGCCTGTCCCAAGGGACTCGGGGCACGAGGTAGGGGGACACCCTGGACAAGGGTGCCAACCAATTGCAGGGCACACTCGCACACATGTTCACACACTACGGACAATTTACAGATGCCAATCAGCCTACACCGCATGTCTTTGGACTGGGAGAGGAATCCAGAGTACCTGGAGGAAACCCCTGCAACCTCCGCTCATACAGGGCAGAAGTGGGATTATCCCCCCAACCCTTGAGGTGTGAGACGAATGTGTGCCCCCAGGGAGAAAAAAAATCTAAATACACAGACAAGTTCACATACTTATAGGAAAGACTA
This sequence comes from Ameiurus melas, assembly GCA_012411365.1. NCBI lineage: Eukaryota > Metazoa > Chordata > Actinopteri > Siluriformes > Ictaluridae > Ameiurus > Ameiurus melas. The sequence goes on from CM022760.1 coordinate 20,389,517, forward strand.
TTTGAAAAGTATAGTTAGATGTAAGGAAGTACTGAATATGACATTTCCAAATAATTAACTAAAAAAACTAATTAATACAATTTTTTTTCAAAATCTACAGAATTTTAACACAAACATTTATCAATAAATTAATAACCATGTGACTTTCACTACACTCATCCCATGTCGATAACCCTTAACGGAGGTACTGAGATCCAATACTGTATATTGCACAGAAGTCTGGAACTGGTAAAGAGCCACAGATTTCCTTGCTCTGTTCGAGGACCTCATCAATGTTGCATGTTTTCCAACATCAACTAGACATTTCACCCAGAGTGATGAGTGATTTATGAGTATGTATGACTGTATGACTAATTAACTTTTAGGATTTCCACATTCAGGATTACAGTATGTCTTTATAACAGTCCCCTGCACTATATGAACTCTTATGAGTAATATATATTTGTCTTCTGCTCATGTATTTATTTCAATGCATTTTATTTTCCTTTCTGTTTCTAGGTAGATTTTTTTTTCTCACCACACAGCTTTCTGTTGAACTTTTTATAAATAAATGCTAAATCAGCTCGACCTGCTCTGGCTGTACGTTGCCTTGGTCTTTAACACCGTAGTGATGCATGAAGATGTCAGCTTGTGTTGCACCCCCAGTGGCCTCCGCCACCGTGTTTGAGAGCAGATCCCTGATCTCCGCAGCTGTCCACACACAGAACGCTCCCTCTCTCTTCTCGCTGGACTCAGCCATGGGCAGAGAGTCTGCATCCTCAGCGCTGTAGAAGCCACCAGACTGCAGGGGGCAGCACAGTGTCATAAAATAAATTCAAGTTCTTTATTACATAATTCATGTTTAAAATACACGATTACCTATGTTAACACAAAAATATAAAGTCATCTATATTATTCTTTCCAGAATAAGTAACTATGGCAACATACATGTGGATTAATTATAGATCAATTATGCAGAGAGCTCTAGACAGTCCCAGGATGCCTTATTAATATGGATCCTGAGAGACCGAGGTTCACAGTCAGTACGAGAAAAGGTTCAGCTGAACCTTGTGATGTAACCTTGTCTTTTTAATGTAAGTGCATGGAATCTGATCTATGCCACTAGAGCTCATGTAAAAAGAATACACATTAGGTTGAGGAATTCTTCATAATAGAAATATACTGTATAAAACTAATTCGAAGGATTTTAATTGTCTTTCATTCACTGACAGTGGACCACTTATTATTACAAGTGCAGGATCTCAAAATGTGTGAAGATTTTCCCCCATCTGCTTACTGTAACTCAGCAAGGCAATGGCAAGTAAGAACTAATAAGAAGAATGATGTCTCACCTGGTGGCTAAGATCTCTGGAGACATAGTGCAACACATCGCGGGACACATCTGCGAATAAGCGCTCACCAGACACCTGTTTAAAAAAGCAGCAACAGTACCATCTGAGTGCCAAACTTTACAAAATCACTGGATTATCCATAAAAATGATGCTGCATTTAGAAACAAACCCAAGATGATTAACTTTAAAGGTTATAACAAACATACATAGCATGATAAGTAAGGAATGAAACATAGTGGGACGTGCTATTATAGGACAATAATCAACAATGAGGTTGCATGGTGAAGTTTATTTTCCTAATAACAATTGTTTATTTGTTAAATAACAACATCATGCTTTTTAACTATTTATAGGTAATTTTATTATTGTAGAATTTCCTTTTATCAATTGTTATAACATATTTATACCACAGTGCTGTTGAATTCTTGAATCAGTATGTGAATATTAATTTTCTGAAACAGGATGGCTCTAAGTGTAGTTCTGGTTGTAACATAAAAGATGAGCTCGTTGTAAACATGTTATTGTTCCTATAGAAACAGCTCATTCACAGGGACTTGTATGGTAGGCACTACACATAATCTAAAGCTAATAATAAAACATGTTATTTAACAAAGAAAAACATATAATAATTGAATGGTGGAGTTTCTGTAAGTAAATGCTTATTTAACATTTATGCAATGAGTCTCAGGGGTCAGCACTTTGTAATGGTCAGTAAGTTTTCTGCCACAGGAGAGTCTTCAGACAAAGGACTTTGCATTTTCCAGTTTCTCTGTAGAATGACATGCTGCCTTTTTTAAGTTTGTTTTTTAAAGTTCAATAAATAAAAAAAGGAGAGGCTGGTGAGGGAATGACTGTTTACTGCTGCAATGTGTCACGTAATGGAGGCTGGGAGGGAAGTAAGTGCAGGTTAGGTAGTTTAACACAATAGTCCAAAGGATCATGCAGAAATCAAGGTACATAGGCAGTCAAGGGTCAATCGATCAGGCAAACTAAAAACTAGGCAAGGTCATAAACGATAACAAGGTCAAAACCAGAATAAACAAACATCAAGGCTTGGTAACGACAGAGACAGAAGGCAACTGAGCGTATACTTCGCAAAGAGTCAATGCATAGAAGGTCCCTTTTAAACTGTGATTGTGAGTGTGCGTGAGTAGAATGAAGGTGCATATTCTGGGAATTGTGGTCCATGGCGGCCATGTTTGTAGGCCACAACGCAGGATGGGAAATTTAGTCACTGGTTTGCTGTGAAATGACTATGATGTAAGTGATCACAGGAACTAACTTGCCTTGTAGATGTTCCACAAATATGACAGGTCATTCAATAATAATTTACAAATGCAAAATGGCAAAATGCTGTGGCATAAGAGGAATAAAACTCTTCTGGCCATATTGTTATAGGAATATAATCCACTTTGCTTTGCATCAGGCTGTATTACAACTTGCCATCCTCTCTTTCCTTACCAAACAGCTTCTTGTGATACCAAAACTAAATGTATGCTACCGCCTTTGCGTCTGACAGTTACAAAACTGGAGGCTTTTTCCAAAAAATGCTAAATAAACAACTCCTGACAGGAGTGTTTCAACAATCACTCAATACAACAATCACAAATATCAACAATTACACGTTTTTCAAACCACTTTATGTGGAGTTTCTGGTATACAAGTCCCTATGAAAGCTGTTAGATAAAATGATGTATGTAGTTATTCAATAGAAACTATAACATGCTATATAACAAGCACATTTACGTCTATAACGCTTGCAACCCACACTATTGTCAGAGCTGCTGTTACAGAAATAAACAGTGCTATGGTTTAAAAAAACAATTACATTGATATTATATGGTATTAATCAATTACATTGATAGAATGGAAAACAGACTTAATAAATTAACAGCTACAATATTCTCTATTGTGAGACTCTCCCACTATTTACATGAATAGTGAGAGTCTAAAATATCTTCATGCAGATCAATGAACTAAAATGTTTGCGTTGGTGGAAAAGGGATTATTTAAAGAAAAAAAAAACATACCATATGTTCATCAGGCTTAAACACACACACATGCACAGACCCACCTGATATGCAGTGATGTAGGCCACTGCCAGCTGGGCCTGATCATATAACATCTTCTCAAAGTGGGGCACATGCCAAGACGAGTCCGTAGAGTATCTATGAAAACCCTGAGACAGACAGAAGAAAGGAAGGAAGACAGATCACAGGACTTGATGCAGTTTTACGTTCTAGTTTTTTACGCATTCATCACCACAGGTTTGACAAAGCCTGTAAATTACCTGAGCCACGTGGTCATGAATTCCCCCTAAAGCCATCATTCGGAGGCTGTGGAGAGTCATCCTCAGTGCCTCTGCACCCTCCGAGGAGGCACGATTTACAGACCAGTATGACATCAGGAACATCAGGTTCACTGGAACGCAGAAACAGTGCCACTGTGTATGTAATTGCACTCAGTATATCCGTTAAAAACGCCACACCAGATTCACTTGGTGCAAACCCACTATATCTATGTACCAAAAAATGCTAATCGACAGCAGCTCTTGGGGTTTATACCTATTCAGTTTTGGATCTGAACAGCATCTGTTTACCTGGCGTGGGGAACTTGGGTGCATCATTGAATCCTCCATACTCCTCCTCATATGAGTGAGCCAGCTGTTGGAAACATCTGTGAGCCACATCTAGAGCTGAGGGTAGAGTTTCTTCTGCGTGAGCAGAAATGGCTGTGGCCTTCTGCAGAGCATCCATCACCCGTTGCCCACTGGACTCAAGCACTTCTCTGTTTATCTGCCACTGAAACAGGTACAAGCATAAATTCGGACATCCACCGCAGATGTCTAACATCCATCCTCTCTTTGTTATGTTTACTTAAATCTGTAAATCTGACATGGTGTTACATGATTATTCTGCTGCTACTTGTGGTGTGTGCATAGTAAAATAATCAGTTATTTGCAGTTATATCCTCAGCTTCGCACACTTATGTGTACTCAACTCAATGCTACTTCTGCTGTGCTCACTGTGCAATTTACAGTATGCTGGACTATGTTTTTATGATTAAATATACACTATAAATAACTGCAGAATTAATAACAGAGCACCATGTAGTTATTTATAATTTGTTGTTTTTCCGAATCAGTTTTGTTCATGTCTTATGCTTATGTGATTTGGTCTGTGTGTAGTTAATTGCCCTGTATTGTCTTCATGTGCTGTATATTTGTATATGGACAGGATGCTAAATAATACTGTATACTACTCCTGACCTAACATTAGCTAACCATAAAGCATGAAAAACAGACCACTATGACTTGTCACTAAATGCAGCATACTACAGTAAGTGTGCAGTTCACAATGGTCAATTTAATATGTACCTGCTCCATAATACGCATAAGCACGGTTTTAAATCCAGGTCTCCTCCCCAAGTCTTTTGGAGGGAAGTATGTGCCCCCAATAAATGGTCTCAGATCTGGAGTAAGCCAAACACTCATTGGCCAGCCACCGCCTTGACTAGTCGCCTAATGAGGAAGAGAGGAAAAATTGACACTTGACATCTCTGAAGTATATTTCATTTACATATAATACCAAGGGAATAAGGGCATGCTGTTATAGGAAAGTAATCAACAATGTGTGGTGTGATGCAGCCTGTTATTTGAATTTGACTATTTTAAAAGCATGTCCTGAAGTGTTTAATTCTTCTTATAACGCATACATTTGCCAACAATTACATATTTTATTTCATCAACTAAACAAAAATGTCACTTTTTAACAAATTATAATTATAAGTAATGTTATAAAACGTCTATTATTACATTATCACTGTTGTTACAACATTTATGAACAGTTGTTCCCTCACCAGCCTCTTTTCTCTCTCTTGAAGTTAATAAAACAATAACAAAAATGCAGTATCTCATGAAAAGCAAAACCTACTGACTGCTACAAAATACTGACAGAATACTTCACCATATCAATAACAATACATATTTTTGTAAATATTTTTTAAAACATTGATTATTGGCTTTAAATTATGCTATAGAAATAATAACATTAGAAGAAGTGCATTAATATAAACCTGTGATTTGAACAGCAGTACTGTTTGAGGTGTGCAATTGTAATTAATCAACACCTTCTGACCAATTACAAATGGGAATTCAACAGTGCTGTGCTATAAAGCAAAAAATAATAATAAAAAGTATTAACCTCATTGTACTTTCTTTCACTAGTTTTCAAGTGAGGTGGAGTAAACAAAATCAATATTGGGTTAGAAAAATATTAAAGATGTCAAAGAATAGGTTACTTCAAAATATTACATTTATCATTCAATCAGCTATTCATACTACACTGAGAGTAGCACTTACGTTTGTTATGCATATTAAAAAGCATATTATGGCTTTATTTGTTAGAATATCAGTATCATACTGCCCAGTACTACTACACTGTAAATTAGAACAGATTATTTCCAGAGTGAACCAAACCTGTACAAATGTCATGTAGACTTTGTCCACATCCGGTCTCTCCTCTCGGTCAACCTTTATACAGACAAAATTGTCACTGAGGATCTTGCCAATCTCCTCATCCTCAAATGACTCTCTCTCCATGACATGGCACCAGTGACAGGTCGAGTAGCCCACTGTGACAAAAAAAAACATACCCTGAATGTGAAAATGGACAAGATTACAGAAATGGTATACTACAGGGTGTCCCAAAAGTCTCCATACATAGAGAAAATGTAAAAAAAAATTCAAACTTATATTATATAAGTATGAAATTTTTTTTATTTCCCCTATGTATGGAGACTTTTGTATATTATATACCAAAACCACTACTGTGGTCATTACTATCCTTTTGCAATAGGACCAACTGGGTGGCAAAGACAGTGCTAGTAAATGGTAAATGTGCACTTATATAGCGCTTTTATCCAAAGCGCTTTACACTGTAGTAGTACCACAAAAGTAATTGGAATAAAAAAAACAACTACTGAACATACCAAAAGAGTTGAAAAGGAAAATTTTGAGTGAGGAAAAGAAGGTTTCAATTCTGGCTTTACTGGCAGAGGGATAAAGTCAGCGTCGAGTTGCTTCCATCCTTAAAATTTCAAAAATGGCGGTTCATAAGAACAGGGTCAAGCAACAGACATTGGGGACAACAAAGCTACAGACCAGCAGACTCTCCATTAACCGGGATGACCACGAACTCATTCGAATGTCACTCAACAAACAGAGGATGGCATCAAGTGACCTACAAAAAGAATGGCAAACGCCAGATGGGGTAAAGTGCATGGCGAGGACAGTTTGAAACAGGCTACTAGGAGCAGGGATGATATAGTGCAAAACTAGAAAAAAAAAAAAAAACTTTCATCAATGAGAAGCAAATAAAAGCCAGGCTGAGGTTTGCAAAAGACCATAAGGATTGGACTGGAGAGGATTGGAGTAAGATCAGCTTTGCCCAACACCTGGTCACCTAATGGTTAGACGAAGACCTGGAGAGGCCTACAAGCCACAGTGTCTCGCACCCACTGTGAAAATTGGTGGAGGATCGGTGATGATCTTGGTGCTTCAGCAAGGCTGGAAATGGGCAGATTTGTCTTTGTGAAAGACGCATGAATCAAGCCATGCACCAGGTTGTCCTAGAAGAAAGGTTCCCTCTGCTCTGACAATGTTCCCCAACTCTGAAAATTGGTTTTCCAGCAGGACAATGCTAAATGCCACACAGCCAGGTCTATCAAGGTGTGGATGGAGGATCACTATATCAAGACCTTGTCATGGCCAGCCCAATCTCCAGACCTGAACTCCACTCAACCTCTGGAATGTCATCAAGAGGAAGATGATCACAAGCCATCAAACAAAGCCAAGCTACTTGAGTTTTTGCGACAGAAGTGCCATAAAGTTACCCAACATCAATGTGAAAGACTGGTGGAGAGCATGCCAAGATAAATGAAAGCTGTGATTGAAAATCAGGGTTATTTCACCAGAATATTTATTTCTAAACTCTTCCTAAGTCCAAACATTACTATTACAAATGAATATGAATCTTTGAATGAATGAATGAATGAATGAATGAATGAATATGAATCTTTGCAATGTTTGATGTCTGACAACACTGCATCTGTTTTTGCTATTTTGATCAGTTGTAATTTTCTGCAAATAAATCTCTAAATGACAATATTTTTATTTGGAATTTGGAAGAAATTTTGTCAGAGGTTTAAACAATAAAACAAAAATTTTCATTTTACCTGAACACATACCTAGTAAAACTTGAGAAACTGATCATTTTGAAGTGGTCTCATATATATATATATATATATATGGAACTAATATTGAGAAGAATGAGCGAAGAAGGCTGTGAAAAATTGTCTTTATTGCTTATCATTTTGATCTTTTGTTCAAAAAATTCAAATTTTTTCCCATATAGTCTTTAAGATAAGAGAAATCATTGTCATGGCTGGATCAGAAAGCTTGAATCGGACTTTAACAGGAAACATGGTAAGCACGTCACACACACCACTGTTACCAAACTTAGTAACAAATTCAAATAGACTGGAAGTTTTGCGGACCAACCAAGAAGTTAATGTCCACAAACATCCACTGATGAAGGCACAACTTTCATGGTGCTGTCCCTTATGTATAGAGACTTTTGGGACACCCTGTATTTGCTGTGTGCTTACCTGATAAAAAAATGGGTTTATCTTCACTTTTTGCTTTGTCAAAAGCCTCTTGGCCCCAGGGAAACCTGAAAGTAAAAAAAAAAGCAAAGGATACAGACATTTGTATGCTAATGGTAGATGTAAAGACACGCCACACACTATTCACCACACTAAAATATAAAATGGGTGTATTAGCAACATATGGAAGAAATGTTTGTTTCCTCTATATTTTTTTCTCAGTTTAAAAGCATTTCCTCACCAGTCCACAGGGTTATGGGCATGCTGCTGTAGGTATGGGGATTTCTCCTTGCTCAGGCGATTTGTGTGTTTTGGCGGGTGCAAATTCTCTCGTCCATTGCTCCCGGATGCCATACTGAAACGGGCTGCTCCACAAATCCTAGGTTCAAACAGATAGAGATCTTCAGACTGTGAATTTATGTACAGTATTTATAGTCGTGAAAAAATAAGTATACCCCATGGAAGTTGTTGGCTTTTTTGACATACATGGACAAGCAAACCATCTTTGAAACAGTGCCTATTAAAGTTGATATACTTGAACAAAACAACAAGGAAAATTTGCTTTTTCAATCATTTATTCAACAAAAATTTCAACAAATGTGATCTCCTTCTGTGGAAAAAGTAAGTACAACCTTGGCCTCCAAAGCTAGTATTCCCCCCTTTAGCAGAAATTACTTCTCGTGGGCATTTTAGATGTTTTCTTGCATTTCCAATACTTCCCATTTCAAATCCCCCGACAACAATTCAATGGGATTCAAATCCAGGCTTTGACTAGGCCATTCCATAACCCTCCTGGGATGGCCCGTCCTGCACAAATTGGCAGTTGTTTTTTTTTGTTTGTTTTTTCTTCACCACTTGTAAATGATTTTCCCTACAGTGGAATGATGTATTTCAGATAATTTGAAGATCTCTTCAAATCCCTTGCCAGACTCATAGGCAACCACAACATCATTTTTTTTCCTGAAGGCCTTTTAGAACTCTTTAGATCTTGGCATGGGGAATACCAGACACTAGGTATAAATAAGAGAAGTTCCACCTGCACTCCCTAAGCAGGTTCTAATCACTGGCAACCAATCTTCAACACCTGATTCTAATTTTATGGATTTGAAAGCTGTATTAATATAGGGGTGTACTTACTTTTTCAATGTCACTGATCTGTTGTTTTGTTCATTTAAATTGTGAAAATTACTACACAATATAGATTTTGTGTCATTTGATAGTGTATCAATTTTATTAATAGGCCCTGTTTCAAAGAGGATCAAATGTTTGCTTCTCCAAATATCGAAAATAAATAAATAAATACTTTCCATGCATGGGGTGTACTTGTTTATTTGTTTTTTTTTCACATGACTGTATATGAGTAACAGTGTACGGTATGTTCTGGTGTGTCCTCAGTGTTCAAGCGTGTTTGCCCCATGTCAGTGTGTTGGTGTTACTTGTAAGGAGCTGAAGCTTAGCAGAACCTGCAGTGTCAAACTAAACAAACGGTGAATGATCAGCATTCATCCTGTGGGGAATTAAGGCTGTGTTCGTGCAGAGAGTAAGCGACAGTCTAAAGACAACACATTCAGGGCCTTATCATTAGTGTATATCATTTTCAGAACAGAATATTCATACTCGTCCAAAACATTTCCTTTAATCTTCTGAATGTTGTAAGGCTTTCTGTACCTCTACAAGAACCATGTGAGGGAACATCTGTCTAGATGTGTCTCTAGTTTGCAGTATGCACCTTTCCCCCTCCAACCAGCCAAACTGCCATGTTGACATTGGGCTTGATGTAAACAACTCTGTTAGACAGCATGTTTGCTAAAACAGCTGGAAAAGCAGTTTGTTTACATCAGTTAGCTTGCTGACTGGGACAAGGTGACATTCAGTATATGTGACATAGCATGGAGACGTACTGTATCAAACCCTGTGAGTAGGGAGCTCTTAGTATTTCCAGCTGCGAGCTTGTTACCTGAATCTGTCCTGGGACGCAGTGCAGTGTGGAAGTCTATGGTAGCTGTCAGTGTGTGCAGGTGTGTGTCCACAGTTCCGCTTTACACAGACAGTGAGACTCGGAGTTGTGTCTTTTTTAAAGAAAGCTCCACTGATCAGACTACAGTTTGCAGGTATAGGAGCAGATGCCAGAGCCCGAATCCAGCAGGATCTGAGCATCATAACGACCGCAAACGCAACAGTTCTGGCTGGAATCCGGAGTCCAGTCAATGTGAACTTCACAAATCATCCACACGATGTCACTGTATAACGTTTTACTCACAACACACTGGTAGGATGGAAATGTATACTGATGTTTACATGACGTTTTAATCTGTCGAATTACCACACTCAGGGCGCAACCAAAACCATGAGCTGATAAACTCAGATCTCCGATCTGATATGCGTTTGTGTTCCGATTTTTCTATTATTTCCATTGAGGTCAAAATCTGTCTTGTCCACAAGACGGCGACATATTCGTAGTGATGCAAATACCCGGAAGTAATAGTCCTTACAGACGGCGCAAGTGGAACGCTTTTACTTCCTGTCGTTCGTGAAAACAAACTAGATAGTGTGACATGGCCGACCTCGGTGAAGATGAGCTCAAACAGCTCGAATATTTGTCGTTAGTGTCTAAAGTTTGTACCGAGCTTGACAACCACTTGGGAATCAGCGACAAGGACCTTGGTGAGCTTAAATACTGAATAACTGCGAGCTGTAAACTTTAATAATCTGCAGTGCCTGCTTAGCCAACTAGCCGCTGTGGCTGATGAGTACTAAACAGCGTTATATAGCACATGTGCTGTAATATACATACATACATACACACACACACACAATACACACACACACACACACACACATATACAAACATACACATATTAAGTTAGAATTTTTTTTAGTTCGATATTTGGATATTAAGGGGACCGTCTCTAAAGTCACATATGTCATTGTTACACACGATTCTAACTTCAATAGCATCCCTTCAAATGCTATTGAATATATATATATATAATATATATATATATATATATATATATATATATATGACTATGTCATTCCCTTCAAATGCTGTTGAAGTTAGAATCGTGTGTAACAATGACATATGTGACTTTAGAGACGGTCCCTTAATATTCGCGAATATCGAACCTCCAACGTCACAGCGACTTTATTCCAGTTAGAACAGTAGTGATTTTTACCACCTTATAACTTACAGGTAATGTGACCATTTGTCTCTGTATCTCATATGCTCATACTACTTCCTGTTGTTGTGTACAGCGGAGTTTGTCATCAGCCTTGCAGAAAAGAACCCAATGTTTGATAGTTTTAAGTCGGCACTGATCAAAAACGGAGCAGAGTTTACAGTAAGTCATGTTTTAGTCGATTTTTTCTCTCTCTCTTTTTTACCTGACTAATTAATTCATGTAAAGAAGTGGTTTCTGCACATGATGTGGATTAGTACTCGAGATAGGCGATGTAAACGTACAACTATTCCACAATATTCCATGGTGTTTGTTTTGCGGTGATGATGTGGAAAATAGTAACGTTCTTTTTGGCCACACATCAGCATACAGTGTTTGGTGTTTTTGCTTGAGTTGATTGATTTTTTTTTTTTTTTTTTTATCTAACTCTGTATCTGATCCACTTCTGTATTCTGGAGGAAGCTCCTTTTTGGGGAATTAATTCTTCCTCGTTTAGGGTTTCAATAGTGTCTCACTCAAACTAGTTCTCGTTCTTTGTGTGAGATGCCCACGTTGCGGCGCACAAACACATCATCAACTATATCATCAATATTGCGGTTCTGATCATAGGCAGGAATTGTACCGGTATACCATGGATGATACGATATGGCACAGCCCTAATTGGTATAATAATCATAAATTGGCAATGTGGTCAAAAAAAGAAATAATATTAACATTGAACAGTGTCTTTTTCTATTTGTTTAATTTTTTGTTATGTTTTGCAAATAAAAGACCAGTAAGACAGTGGAGTAATATTATTAAAACCTCTAAGTTCTATAAAGTTACAGTAATTAAGAAGGGTAAGGAGGGATGTTACCAGTGGTACTCGCATGCGGAGGATGTTTTGTCCTCTGCAGTAGTTTTCTTTTTCTCTTTTATTTATTTAATTATTTATTTTTATTGATATTGGTTCATATAATTCATGTTTTACTCCCTACAGGACTCACTCATTAGCAACTTACTCCGTCTCATTCAAACAATGCAACCACCTGCTAAAGCATCCACTAGTAAAGGTAAATAGTCCACTGGTGTGTGCTTAGTATGAAAACTATCACTTTCCAAAGACAGATTTTTTTATTTTTGATCTATCGTTTTGCCTTTTGATCATTTCTTCAGGGAGTGAGCCTGTTGTCAAGTCGAAGAATGAAAAAGACCGGTTAAAGGAGTTGTTTCCTGCCTTGTGCAGAGCCGACAATCCCAACACCAGAGTGAGTCGTTCTTACTTGCCTTCCTTTTGTATGCATGTGTTTATAAAATGAAAAATACTATTTTTTATAAAAAAAAAAAAAAATAAATAATTAAAGTGCTGATGAGAACATCTGTTCTTCATTGCCCAGAACATGCTAGACGAAGACGATGTAAAGGTTGCAGCTGATGCTATGAAAGAGCTGGAGATGTTTATGCCCAGTGTCAAGGCCACAGACTCTAAGAGCAGCAAACAAAGGTGTGATTCCTGCTGCTCACTGCAGAAATTCAATGTAGATGGAATTGGTCTTTCTTGTTCTTGCATACTATTCTATTTGGCTTAATTTTACCAGAGAAGGTTTGGTAATGACTGAATAGATCAGACATGGTGAAGTACAGTGCCCTCCACTAATATTGGCACCCTTGTTAAATATGGGTAAAGAAGGCTGTGAAAAAGTGTGTTTATTATTTAACCTTTTGATCTTTTGTGCAAAAATACTCTGCCCTCATGGATATCAAACAATTGCAAACATGACACAGATTTATTCAAAAAAACATTATTAAATATGTGTGCCACAATTATTGGCACCCTTTTAGTCAATACTTTGTGCTACCTCCCTTTGCCAAGATAACCGCTCTGAGTCTTCTCCTATATTGCTTGATGATGTTGGAGAATACATGGCAAAGGATCTGAGACCATTCCTCCATCCAGATTCTCGCCAGATCCTGCAGATTTCAAGGTCCATGCTGATGGACCACATTTTTTTCTGTGGGTTTTAAGTCAGGGGACTGCAATGGCCATGGCAAGACCTTGATTTTGTGGTCATTAAACCATTTTTGTGTAGATTTTGATGTATGTTTTGAATCTTTGTCCCAGCCTCAAAACATTAAAAAGCCACCACCACCATATTGAACCGTGGGCGTGTGCTCCAGAACCACCTCTGGTGTTTATTGCCCAGAAGCTCTATTTTGGCGTCATCTGGCCATAGAACCCATTTGAAGTAGTGTCTGACAAACTGAAGATGCTTGAGTTTGTTTTTGGATGAGAGTAGAGGCTTTTCTTGAAACCCTTCCAAACAACCCGTGGTGCTGTAGGTGACTTTGGATTGTAGTTTTGGAGACTTTCTGACCCCAAGACGCAACTAACTTCTGCAATTTTTCAGCTGTGATCCATGGAGATTTTTTTGCCATTTGAACCATCCTCTTCAAAGTGTGTTGAAACAATATAGACACACGCCCAATTCCAGGTTGATTCATAACATTTCCAGTTGACTGGAACTGTTTAATTATTTCCCTAATGGTGGAAATGGCCATTTTCAATGATTTTACTATATCCGTACAGCCAATTCCCATTTTGTGTAGCTCAACAACCTTTTAAACAGTAAAGACCATTTTTTAAAGCCGCCTTTGCTCATATTTACCAACAGTGCCAATGTTATTGGAGGCCACTGTATTTATGAAATTTGCTCATATTGCATCTGGTAGTTCAGATGTACAAGTACTGCTAAGTAATGTTAATACGTTCTAATAATCTGTATTCAGATAAATAGAGAAAATAATTTGCTATCGTGTGATTGCGTTTCAGGTAATAGCTTAATTAAAGAACCTTCTCAAGTAAAATTAATCCAGCACAGAAAAGGGATTTAATATATAATAGTATAATAATAGTCTAATTAACCTATTATTTATTTGTTAAAAGATTCACATTTTGAATAAAATCAAAATCCACACTGTTCAGATCTGAAGCCAGCAGCAACAAGAAGAGTCGAAGAAGTAGGAGCCGCAGCCGAAGTCGAGACAGAGACCGGGACAGGAGGAGACGCCACCGCTCTCGCTCGCGCTCTAGATCTCGCTCTCCTGACCGGGAGAGGAGGAAGCGCAGGAGTCGCTGGCATTCCCGCAGCAGATCCAGGAGTCCAGCCCGAGTGGACCGAGAGAAGGGTTCAGACCGCTGGAGGGACAAACATGTGGACCGGCCGCCCCCAGAGGAGCCTGCTGTGGGTGATATCTACAATGGCAAAGTCACCAGCATCATGCAGTTTGGTTGCTTTGTGCAGCTTGAAGGGTTGAGGTTAGTTCCAGTGCTGTGTTTCTTTCCCCTTGTGTCTGCATTTTATTCACTTTGCACTTGATTTCTCATTGTGAAATCAGTTGACAAATGTACCCTTGACTTAACTGAGTTTGCTCTTAGGAGTGTTCTGTATTTCACTATATGCAACTCAAGGAACTTTTTATTGTCATCTGTTGCATGTACTTGTTTGTGGATATAGGAAACGTTGGGAGGGCTTGGTTCATATCTCTGAGCTTAGAAGAGAGGGAAGAGTGGCAAATGTGGCAGATGTGGTCAGCAAAGGTCAGAGGGTGAAGGTCAAGGTGTTGTCTTTCACAGGCTCTAAGACCAGCCTGAGCATGAAGGTAAGTGGGCAAACAGTTCATCCACTGTATGCATACATGGCACTCTAAACCCCTAGGTAATTACTCCAATACTTTAAAACTAAAAAAACACATTCTGTCTTGTGGGCACTACTCAACTTTTAACAATTCCAGAACCTGTAGTTGTCCTGCTTATGTCGGTTATCTTCTCAACATAACACTGTGCTCACGCACAATATGACCTTTTACCCATAAGGATCCCAAACAAAAAGCTCCTGATCCCGTAATTCCATTGTTGCATAAAATGTCTACGGTTACATTTCCAATTTTTTTGCTGGCGACAGAAAAATCTAGGCTTAAAATGTGCAGTCTGCAATATTGAATGTGTGTACAGTTATTTATTTATTTACCTTCATATATTCACCCCAGTTTGACAATCAACACAAAATTAATCACTTTGTGATAATTAAATTGGATGTTCAAAGTGGCAATAGAAGGACATGATTGAATTATGAGTATATGAAAGAAATTACAAAGTCCAGGGAAAGGTTACTCAAATTGTTCTTAGACAATCTTACAATAATTAATTCTATAATGCCTATAATATTTTAATTATAGTTCTATAATATTTTCTAGCTGTGCTTTACACTTGATTTTCAGACATCAAATACATGAAATGTTATTCAGAAGCTGTCTACTAATACTTATATTTGTGTATGCATAAATGATAAAGTAACCATTTAAATAAAGTGTATACAGTGTTAAACTCTAAAGAGATATTTAAATCAGAAGGTTAATCAGAAGGTCAGCAAAAATATTCAATAAAAATGAAACGTTCAGTAGAAATGTTCAATAAAAATGAAACGTTCAGTAGAAATGTTCAATAAAAATGAAACGTTCAGTAGAAATGCAGAAATGTTCAATAAAAATTAAACATAAAAAAAGCTGAGAGCGTAGAGACTTACGTTACGAATAAAGAATAAAGAGTTGGAGAATAAATAAAAAAAATATATATTTAAAAATAAAAAAGTCATTGGGATATTTTTCTTTAATAGTGAGTGGGTAATATTTAGAGGCATTGACATTAGCCTATCATTAGCACTCCTCTGTTGTTTCTGTATGCAAGAGTGATCATGTTTGCTTTTACATGTGTCAGGATGTTGACCAGGAAACAGGTGAAGACTTGAATCCCAACCGAAGGAAGAATGTTGGTGGCGATGGTCCGGAGGAGTCAGCCATGAGGAATCCAGACAGGCCCACCAACCTCAACCTGGGTCACCCTCCTGAGGTGGAGGATGACACGCTAGAGCGCAAAAGACTGACCAAGATCTCTGATCCTGAGAAGTGGGAGATCAAACAAGTATGCTTTCCTGCACAACTGATTTTGTGGAAGAATTGCATTACTGCTACTTGTTTAGTCCGTTTTGAATTTTCCACCTGCGTACCAACAAATTCTTGAGTAATGACTTGTCCATTAGATGGCAGCATTTACTAGTGAAAATTGTGCTGCTGCAATAAATTTGTTGAATGTTAATTGTGTGTAGATGATTGCTGCCAATGTGCTGTCCAAAGAGGAATTTCCAGACTTTGATGAGGAAACGGGGATCCTGCCTAAAGTAGACGATGAAGAGGGTATGCTAAAGTGACTTGTGCTTTCTTGAACATGAGAGCCCATTCGCACGTATTGTTCTTGAGCACTACAACCATTTATGACCATTCAGTGTGCTTGACTTTCTCCAACTGTCCTTCTCTCAGATGAGGACCTGGAGATCGAACTGGTGGAAGAGGAGCCGCCTTTCCTGAGAGGACACACCAAACAGAGCATGGATATGAGCCCTGTGAAAATAGTGAAGGTCATTAAACATTCTGATTAGAAGATGTAAGGTGCCACAGGTTGTGCCTGTAACTCATAGTCTGTCTTGTTTTTAGAACCCTGATGGCTCGTTGTCTCAGGCAGCCATGATGCAGAGCGCACTGGCTAAAGAGAGGCGGGAAGTGAAGCAGGCTCAGCGTGAGGCTGAGATGGACTCCATTCCTATGGGCCTCAATAAGCATTGGGTGGACCCTCTACCTGATGGTATGATTTTGTTATTTTGAGAATTGTGGTCTGAATTATCAGTTGTAGCTTTTGCGCAGTGTAACATCATTCAGGACAGCTATACTAATCCCTAATCAAGATCTTCCCATGTAGGTGTTGCATCTAGAATGCTCTTTGCCAATTTGGTTATTTTCAAAGAATTGCTAGCTTTTTCTGTGCAGTTACTGAGCGTAAAGGATGCAATGAGGCTTGCATATTTTTAAGCACTTGCCCACCAAGCAGGAAAGGCTATTATATGACTAAACAGTGGGATTGATGGCCATCTGATTTCCTGCAGCCTTTTAAAAGCGAGGATGAAGGTTGATCTGCAGTTATCTCAGATATCAATATGCCCTCTGGCCTGGCATGAGTCCATCCTGCTTGTCTCTATTTCAATAAGTGCACTTCTCTGTCCCTCCATGCTCTCCTCTCACCCTTATTTACATTCACACAGTTGATGGCAGGCAGATCGCCGCTAACATGCGGGGTATTGGCATGATGCCCAATGACATCCCAGAGTGGAAGAAGCACGCTTTTGGTGGCAACAAGGCTTCATACGGAAAGAAGACGCAGCTATCCATCATCGAGCAGCGAGAGAGTCTGCCCATCTACAAGCTCAAAGAGCAGCTCGTTCAGGTCTGTGTTTTACATTCACAGTGCAGTTACTTAATTATGACCTGATTTATGCTTATGATGACACAGGCCTTTGTTCAGAGTGTGCTGTTCTTTTGTGTATATTTTCCAATCATATGGATTGGAAGGTTCTACTTGGAACATGTGAAATCATTATGCTTTGGTGTTGTCATATTGTTACAGGCTGTTCATGATAACCAGATCCTGATTGTGATTGGAGAGACCGGCTCAGGGAAGACCACACAGATCACTCAGTACCTGGCTGAGGCTGGATACACAGCACGTGGGAAGATTGGCTGCACACAGCCCAGAAGAGTGGCTGCCATGTCTGTGGCCAAGAGAGTTTCTGAAGAATATGGTTGTTGTTTGGGACAGGAGGTAAATAAACTATTACGTTTATACAGTTAGGATGTCCAACATACATACCTGCTAAATCCATTTGTTGCCTTTAGTTAGTTAAATCTTACACTGCCTGGGATATAATCATAATCATAACTAGAGCTTAACTAGAGATTATGAAAATAGTTGTCAACAATTCTCATTATCGATTAGTTGGTCTGCGCAGCACGGGGCATGTTTACTCATTACGTTACTTCTGTTCAGAAAATACGTTTCAGAGATTAAATACTAAAGCTGTGTCCCAAATGAAGTACTGTACACTTACACTATGCACTCTGCACTACCGTATAGTGTGTGGATTTTAGAAAGGTAATATCATCTCAAATATAACACTAGTGTTGTTTTTACTAAACGGAAGTATAAGCCACGACAGCACATGACGTCATACGCACACTAGCATTAGCAAACGCCAAGAGTCACTGATAACGACTTTCTTCAGTTTAATTTCTGTCAGCGTTTACCTATTATTCCCAACATGACCTCAGTCACCATCAGACGGAGGCGAAATCATCATGTGACTGAGGAAGAAAGTGTGTGATCTCTAAGTCCTCTAAGGGGAGCATTTTAAACACCGTGAAAATCAAGCTGGTGCACGAGGACATAGTTATGTTTATATTCAAAATCCCGTGTGTAAGGAAGGGGTTGGGGAAACTGGTTTAATTCCAGTTTATTGTTGTATGCTGTATTTGCGCACTTGCAGTGCAAATTCTGTTGTTTATTATAATGGAAGTGATGTGTTAGTAACGAGGCTGATCACGCACTGTGCAGACACGCTGATACACAGTGGGAGCGCAAGTATGATCTGTAATGTCTAATTAAAACACTATGATCAAAAGTAAACACACGTAAAACAATATGTCTGCCGTAATTCTCTGACTTTTGAGCGCACCTGAATATAGGCCACACCCGCTAATTTTAAGAAGAAAAACAATTTTGTACATATATAGGCCGCACTTCTGTATAAGCCGCAGGTGTCCACGTTGTAACTGTCGCGATTCGTGACGTAAACGAAGATGCAAGTGCAGTTAGGACGAGACCTTTTATGGAAACAGAGGAGAGCAGACTCAAGAGATACAACACAAAACATGACCAGCTCAATGAACTAAGCTAACTAAACCAACTAACCTAAACATTAACTATGACATGAAACAAAGACTCTATATCTATACTCTAAACAGTGACGGAAAAAAGTATTTGATCCCCTGCTGATTTTGTACGTTTGCCCACTGATAAAGAAATGATCAGTCTATAATTTTAATGGTAGATTTATTTGAACAGTGAGAGACAGAATAACAACAAGAAAATCCAGAAAAATGCATGTCAAAAATGTTATAAATTGATTTGTGTTTTAATGACGGAAATATGTATTTGACCCCTCTGCAAAATATGACTTCGTACTTGGTGGCAAAATCCTTGTTGGCAATCACAGAGGTCAGACGTTTCTTGTAGTTGGCCACCAGGTTTCATGAAGGTTTCGAGGCTGACGTTTGGCAACTCGAACCTTCAGCTCCCTCCACAGATTTTCTATGGGATTAAGGTCTGGAGACTGGCTAGGCCACTCCAGGACCTTAATGTGCTTCTTCTTGAGCCACTCCTTTGTTGCCTTGGCCGTGTGTTTTGGGTCATTGTCATGCTGGATTACCCATCCACGACCCATTCTCAATGCCCTGGCGGAGGGAAGGAGGTTCTACCCCAAGATTTGATGGTACATGGCCCCATCCATCGTCCCTTTGATGCGGTGGGGATGGTGTTCTTGGGGTCATAGGCAGCATTCCTCCTCCTCCAAACACGGCGAGTTGAGTTGATGCCAAAGAGCTCCATTTTGGTCGCATCTGAGCACAACACTTTCACCCAGTTGTACTCTGAATCATTCAGATGTTCATTGGCAAACTTCACACGGGCGTGTGTATGTGCTTTCTTGAGCAGGGGGACCTTGCGGGCGCTGCAGGATTTCAGTCCTTCATTGCGTAGTGTGTTACCAATTATTTTCTTGGTGACTATGGTCCCAGCTGCCTTGAGATCATTGACAAGATCCTCCCATGTAGTTCTGGGCTGATTCCTCACTGTTCTCATGATCAATGCAACTCCACAAGGTGAGATCTTGCATGGAGCCCCAGGCCGAGGGAGATTGACAGTTCTTTTGTGTTTCTTTCATTTGCGAATAATTGCACCAACTGTTGTCACCTTCTCACCAAGCTGCTTGGGAATGGTCTTGTAGCCCATTCCAGACTTGTGTAGTCTACAGTCATTTCCCTGACATCCTTGGAGAGCTCTTTGGTCTTGGCCATGGTGGAGAGTTTAGAATCTGATTGATTGCTTCTGTGGACAGGTGTCTTTTATACAGGTAACAAGCTGAGATTATTTGCACTCCCTTTAAGAGTGTGCTCCTAATCTCAGCTCGTTACCTGTATAAAAGACACCTGGGAGCCAGAAATCTTTCTGATTGAGAGGGGGTCAAATACTTATTTTCCTCATTAAAATGCAAATCAATTTATAGCATTTTTGACATGTGTTTTTCTGGATTTTCTTGTTGTTATTCTGTCTCTCACTGTTCAAATTAACCTACCTTTAAAATTATAGACTGATCATTTCTTTGTCAAGTGGGCAAACATACAAAATCAGCAGGGGATCAAATACCTCTTTCCCTCACTGTAAACCACTTCTACATCTATATTCTAAACTAAGTCTATACAACTCTAAGCTATACTATCCTCTACTAGACTATAAGCTATGCTACAAGCTACTACGCTATAATCTAGGCTATAAGCTACTAGGCTACAGGCTAAGCTATAAGCTATGCTATAAGCTAACTAGCCTTGACATGAACTCCGACATGGCTAGGAAACATGAACAAGACCTAAGACACATGGCATGAACAAAGACTCTAACTATATTGACTATCTAATTCTAACTCTATATCTAATTATCCACATTGTGTGTGTCATGGCTCCCGGTATATATTCAGCAGCAGCCAAACTGCTAACAGCTGCGGGCAATACCAAAACACACGTGACTCGATAACACATGACAAGACGAGTCGGAGACATGATGTCACCAATATGCATTTCTTCGTGTGTTTTCCCTGATGAGGGGGTGTGCACGAAGCGCAAAACGACTGATCTGAAGAATGTAGTGTGAGCTCGTTAGATTTAATTCGAACCGTTTCATTGGTCCACTGTGACCTGTTGGGTAATTTCATTTGTTCAATGTGACGAGGCTAAATGTTTTGGCGGCATGAAACTCGTTAGCCCATAAAAAGCCATAAATTAGTTGCACCATTGTTTAAGCCGCAGTGTTCAAAGTGTGTGAAAAAAGTAGCGGCTTATAGACCGGAAATTACGGTAAATGACTGCATTTACCGTAATTTCCGAAATACAAGCCGCTACAGAATCCATAAGGTGCGGTGAAAGTGAGTTTTTATTCATTTAGGACTGTAGTTTAATTGGGTGCTTTTTGTACATCCATAAAACATAATGCATAAATACTATAAAATAAATTTTATATATATTATTGTATTTATCTATTTTATAGTATTTTTGCATTATTTATGCATTTTTATGGATGCACAAAAAGCACCCAATTAAACTACAGTCCTACATTAATAATATATATATTCTGGTGTGTGTGTGTTGGGTTATTTTCCATTTTTCCACAAACAGTTGTGTAAAGTTTTAGTCTGAAGTTTATATTTGTAACACTCAGTTTGTGGATTTAATTTTAAATAAACAAAAAAATGGTTCTGAAAGCTTGCCCCGCCCCATTCGATTAATCTAATTAAATAAATACATAAATAATTGGAAAACTAATCAATTATGAAAATAATTGTTAGTTGCAGCCCTAATCATTACATCTTTCTTCTGGTTTTAACAGGTGGGCTACACTATCCGTTTTGAGGACTGCACAAGTCCAGACACGGTCATCAAGTACATGACAGACGGTATGCTGCTGAGAGAGTGTCTGATTGACCCTGATCTGGGCCAGTATGCTATCATTATGCTGGATGAGGCTCACGAGAGGACCATCCACACAGATGTGCTCTTTGGCCTGCTCAAGAAGGTAGGGTCATTATGATAAGCTAATGCCTGTTGGAAATTAAAGGAGTGGTTTATACTTTTTCAGAACACTCTGTAGAACCTGTAGAACATACCGGTCAGTCCAATTAGTATACTGTAGCAAGATTGAGAACTTTGTGCTCCTGTTTTCTCATTAACAGTTGGCTAATGAAAATGTCACCGAAGCATATGCACCATGTAGTAAAATGTTTTATGTTAATGTGGCTACATTGATTTGATTCGGTTAGTTTAATTGCCATCACATTGTTTTTGGGCTCTTCTTATACAGACTGTACAGAAGCGCCCAGACATGAAGCTGATTGTGACGTCTGCTACACTGGATGCTGTGAAATTCTCCCAGTATTTCTACGAGGCCCCTATTTTCACCATCCCAGGTCGTACGTATCCAGTAGAGGTGCTGTACACTAAAGAGCCTGAGACAGATTACCTGGATGCCAGTCTGATCACAGTCATGCAGATCCACCTCACTGAGCCACCAGGTAAAGCACCAGTATTTAATACTGAAAGATCAACCCTCTGTGTTATAATTGCACTAAATGTTCAGAATCTTATCTAGGACTGGTTCAGTTGTGTGAAGCGAATTCCAGCAATCTGTCTAGCTGAATGGTCAGTTTCATTGACTAGATATACACTAATGTGTTTCTTTTAGAAAGCCTAATGCTCGTTACTTTTACAAGTAAAATGTGTGCAAAGATCATCATTATCAAGGGGTCATTAGTAATAAGTAAACACGGATAGAGTTCCCATGATGTAAACAGTTTTACACTTTCTGAATTAAGGGGTGTTGTAATAGAATATTTGATTATTATCTAATTAGTCATAATCATGTCGTGTCAATAATTATCAGATCAGTAACTTTTGTTTGAATCTGTAGGTGATGTTCTGGTATTCTTGACGGGTCAAGAGGAGATCGACACAGCCTGTGAGATCCTGTATGAGCGAATGAAATCACTAGGCCCTGATGTGCCAGAACTGATTATCCTACCTGTGTACTCTGCACTGCCCAGTGAGATGCAGACCAGGATCTTTGACCCAGCTCCCCCTGGCAGCAGAAAGGTAGCAGCTTTTGTTCTGTCCTCTAGTAGCCATGTACTGCAGCCTTCCAACCTATAACAATTATTTAATCAGGGCTCTGTACTTCACTTATTTGTGTAGGTGGTCATTGCTACAAACATTGCTGAGACTTCTCTGACCATTGATGGAATCTACTATGTCGTGGATCCAGGTTTTGTCAAGCAGAAAGTGTACAACTCAAAAACCGGCATTGACCAGCTTGTGGTGACCCCCATCTCTCAGGTACATACACACATGCATATAGCTGAAGGCTAAAAAAATGAAGTGCTAAAGCTCTGTAAAGACTTAACTCTCTTTGTTGTGGTTTTTTAGGCCCAGGCTAAGCAGCGAGCAGGCCGAGCAGGTAGGACGGGGCCTGGCAAGTGCTACAGACTGTATACAGAACGTGCATATAGAGATGAGATGCTCACCACTAATGTGCCCGAGATCCAACGAACTAACCTGGCCAGCACTGTACTCTCCCTGAAGGTGCGTGTGTGTGATTAAATAGTCACACACTTCTTACCTTTTTAATTCTAGAATATCTATATGTTTTTGTGCTATTTTTGCTAACCAATTTCTGTCTCTGATTAGGCCATGGGAATTAATGACCTGTTATCCTTTGACTTCATGGACGCTCCTCCTATGGAGACGCTGATCACAGCAATGGAACAGCTGTACACGTTAGGAGCTCTGGACGATGAGGGACTACTCACTCGTCTCGGGCGCAGGGTATGACCTATTAAAGACTGTGTCGATGTTCTGTTGTGTTTACAAGTATTGAAATGGTGCTTAAGTGCAATAGAATAAATACTGAAGCATTTCCTCATTTCTGTTTATCTCAGATGGCTGAGTTTCCTCTAGAGCCCATGCTGTGTAAAATGCTCATCATGTCTGTTCACCTGGGCTGCAGTGAAGAGATGCTAACAATCGTGTCCATGCTCTCTGTGCAGAACGTTTTTTATAGGCCAAAGGTAACACTCTTTGATAGCACTCACTCATACGGGTCATACCCAATGGCCAGTGATAGTGTTCCTGTTTTCTTTTTAATTCCTGTCTCTAGTTGTTTTATCTCCCCATTTCTATAGCTCATGCTTCAATATGTATCCCAGAATGTTCACAAGTGAAATAAATTTAACTATAGTGTAATTAACAGTGGCTACATATTTAGCTGAAGCTTTTTACTTCTGCCAGTGGTAGTGAAAATAACCTGGATAACATCTTGTGCGTGTGAGCGTACATGCTAAAACCTTTTAACATAGTGAAGTATGACTCAGTATTTGCAATAAATACCTCTGTCATACAACCGTCTTTCCTTTTCTACTGTATTGTCTCACACGTTTCTGATTACATAAACATTATAAACATGTTTGACTATGGTCAGAGCTACAGAATTTGTGTCCTTGAAAAGTACCTATATGAGCCATCAATCATCTTATCCTTTCAGCCTCAGTGAGTGTATGTTTTTTTTTAAATACGCTAACAGCTCCTTCGTCTTCATAGAACACTATGGAACCCCTTGAGACCTTTTTAGTTTTGAGTCAGTCCTGCTATGTTAGCATTTCTAGCCTTATTAGCACTCATTCTCCCTGTTTGTTGGAAGCAGTGTTTCTTCAAATATTTGTATAGCTGACTAGCATGCCTTTAGTGGCTATGTGCCCCTAGTATGGTTGAGTGGTGTGCACTCACCACAGCATGCACTGTTGCTTAGTGTGTTTAGTTGGCTGTCTCCATATCCCCTGCCGTCTAGCAGACTAGACATTGCTACTTGCCACTAGTTTAAATAAGTGTTTTTACCGCGTCATACCATACACACTATTCAGTGCCGAATTTACTGGATTTCCACTAATATACAGCTCTGGGAGTGGAGTTGGGTTTTTTTTTCTCTCCACACAACAGACCCCTCATTGTGTCGCCCCAAAATAAATAAGGAGCAAGCCATTCAGGACCTTGTTTGCTTAAAGGTCCAGGTGATTCTCTTCACCACTGTCATTTAGGAGATGTGAAGCTGTTCTGGACCTAGCTGTAGTTCTTTGAAGCCCAAATAACTGCCAGTAAGAACTCTCAAAGACGAAAAGGTGGCTGTATGCCAATGGTATTTATTGCTAATACTATGGTTTCAGCATGCACATGGTCAAGAAGGTATCCAGGTGATTCCCGCCAGCCCTGATTATCTGGGGTTCACTGTTATTAGATATGGTCAGAATTCTAATCGGATACAGAAACACCCTGAGAGAGAACAACAGTATTCTGTTTCTAAATCAATACACATGAATGTTCTTCATCATCTGTATGCTGAATTTCAGGACAAACAGGCTCTGGCTGACCAGAAGAAGGCTAAGTTCCACCAGCCTGAGGGAGACCACCTCACTTTACTGGCTGTGTACAACTCTTGGAAGAACAACAAGTTCTCCAATCCCTGGTGCTACGAGAACTTCATCCAGGCTCGCTCATTACGCCGCGCACAGGATATCCGCAAGCAAATGCTGGGCATCATGGACCGGTAAGGAATTTTTATTAAGCTTATTTTACGGCTGGTCCAAAAATATAATTTGCCTTTAGTTTACTCTGGGAATTTTAAGTGCATTAAAATGAGTAGGTTTTGAACAGGTACCTTTTCCCTCTCATTCTTTTAGACACAAGTTGGATGTGGTATCATGTGCTAAGGCCACAGTACGTGTTCAGAAGGCAATCTGCAGCGGTTTCTTCCGTAACGCTGCTAAGAAAGACCCTCAGGAAGGCTACAGGACACTCATAGACCAGCAGGTGGTTTACATTCACCCCTCGAGTGCCCTCTTCAACCGACAACCTGAGTGGTATGTCTGCATCAACAGCGACAGCTCATCAGCCTGTAGCATTGTTCTTTGTTCTCTTTGTCCTCTGTGTAACATGCTTTTTTCATCTTCCTTCAGGGTGGTATACCATGAGCTGGTGTTGACCACCAAAGAGTACATGCGAGAGGTGACGACAATCGACCCACGTTGGCTGGTGGAGTTTGCGCCGGCCTTCTTCAAAGTATCCGACCCGACTCGCCTCAGCAAGCAGAAGAAGCAGCAGCGTCTTGAGCCTCTCTATAACCGTTACGAGGAACCCAATGCCTGGAGAATTTCCAGAGCTTTCCGCAGACGCTAGAATGCTCTTACAGTGTACCTACAGTCTGGCAGTGTTCTCTAATGCTGCTGGTGAAACATTGAAAACATTGTGGACAGATCTTGAATCCTTTTTTTTTTTTATATATATATATGTTCATTTGTAAGTAGTTATATTATTGGCATTTGGAATGTTCTTCCTTAAATCTCTAGCTGAATAACAAAGGGGACCTTTTTGTCAGTTTAAAGACAAAATGTTGTTTTCGATTGAATAAATATACAACTGTTATATTGGTGTTTTTTATGTATATTTTTTGTTTCTGATTTCCTGGCGTTACTTCTTGTCCTGTACAAAGTTTATATTTGGCTTTGCAGCTTGTATGCATTGAAACAAAACTTTAGTTTTAGATTTAGTTTTAACAGACTGTCAGTGTTTGAACATTTTTTTTTCCATTTTAAAAGTTTATTGTTTTTAGTTTATTTTGCTTTTGTCTCTCACCATCAGGATTTATGGTTATTTGTAAACCATTATGAACGATGATTAAATACAGGAATGAGTTCCCAACTTAATTTTGTTTCATAGCAGGAAGTGTTTAGAAATTTGTACAAGTTTTTTTGTATATGAATCCTCGACTGTATATTATTTTGGATCCTTCATGCTGCGTAATAAGCTTCGATCAGAAACGCCAGATCAGTATCATTTCCTGTTTTGTCCTAGTCCAAGAAATGGATTGTATTATTTGAAGTTTCCTCATAAACAGGAGTCCAAGCAGTGAAAACATATAAGTAGCAAGAACACAGCTTGCATCCACCACCTAAAATAAAAAGTATCAGTTAACTTGAAGAAATCCTTGTAAAGCCAAGAGTTTATTTCAATAACAGAAACAGACCAGGTGATGATTGATATGAATATATGAGCTTATGAAAATATAAAACATTTAAAAGGAAAACACTGGAGTATGGTTGATAAACATAATTGTAGTATTTATTTATAGTTTTATTCAGGTTATTTGGATTATAATGTTACTGCTTAGAGAAATGCCCTCCAGGACTCCAGGTCCAACACATCATTCAGGTCACAAGTCAAAGGTCATGAGTAGTCATGCGACAGGAATATTTACACCCTGGAAGGCAATTCTAGTTTTAGTTGTCTATATCAAACAAGACTTCAAGAACAATGGGAAATATTTGCATGAAAGTGGCGCATTTAGTGAAGAGTTTATGCTGCTCACATTTTTGTGAGCTGATATATTAGAGGATTTGCAATATGGCTTGTTTACATATTAAGTTTGTTCATAAAAGAGCCCTTTGTGACTAATTGATCACTGGTTTCTTCCAGCAGGTTGCATACCTAAATCATACATAATCTCTTCACCGTTGTATCCTGAACACCTATATCACTGAGCTAATGTTCAATACCAAAGTGGGAAAACAGTCTCAGGGTATGGCAGGAATAATAACTGGGTCTTTTTATTAAGCACTTTGCTGAACCACAGGCACGTGTTTGTACTGAATAGGCCGCAGAGATGAGAGGAGGTCCCTAATGATATTAATTTAAACAAACCAAGAAAGAACACCATAGCCTTATATATACAAGTGGATGGGGTTGACATGTGCAATAGGTGCATTGGGAAATATCAGGGCTGTAGGTGGCATTAGTACATGTAGCCTTTGGAGTAGGGCTGAGGGCCCAAGTTGGTGGCAGCGGGATCAGAGGGGTAAGACACTCCTTCGTCCAAGTGAGACAGTGGCACCGTGTCTTCCTCATTAACATAACGCTCGAACTCGGCCTTAACGCTAGGCCGCTGATTGTCAGGGAACGCCAGGGAGATCAGTGCCTCCGGCTCACACACGAATTTGTAAACGTAGCGCTCGCCCGCCACCTGAACACAAGAACAATGTTGTGATTAGTTACATGATACTTTATACATATATAGGGAAATATATTATCTAATGAAAATTGTTACTTTGAGTCCTACTTTTTGCATAATTCCTTTCTCATAGTAGTAGCGTAGGGAGCGACTTAGTTTGTCATAATTCATGGCTGGACGGTTCTTCTGCATCCCCCAGAGCCTGGCGACCTAAAATAAAGAGAAGCACAAATGAATGGTTTTAGATGAGCTTTTACTGTGGGAAATTCTTCACACATGTAGCTTTAAAGTTATTACAAACGTATATGTGCGCTGCCTTTTTTTTCTGAGCATGAATGAAAATGGTTTTGCAAATCAATAGTGAGAAGAGAAAGATTCTGCAGAGCATTGTCTCTCACTGTAATTACGAGCTGTAAGGTTTTCAGAGTAGTCTCAGTCTGTAGGAAGCACAACTGAGTAGCAGCAAAAAGTGAATGAACCATGATTAGTTCCAGTATTAACCAAATTTCCAAGAAAAGCTACCACCTCCACCACCCACACCTCATCCCAATGTTAACCATTCATTATTGGATTTCGTATGAATCTGCATTTAAATGACATTTTCCTTTACATACATTTCTATAATGTTTAAATATTACACTGTTACAAGTATGCAATCATAATGACACACACAACTACAAGTGTTGTGATATCATCCCATCACTAGAGGGCATTACTGACTGTGTCCTGTTTTAAACTCTATTTTTAAATGTCCGTCTAAAGAACTTTATGCTTCTTTTTCCGTCACCAAACTGACTTTTATTTTCCCCAGAAATACTACATTGTGGGAAAACTGTCACTTTCTCTGTACAACCCGACAAGCCAATGCAATACTGTAGCAGACTGAAGCATCTGTCAATTATCTCTTCATACATTTGTAAAAACATACTCTAAAGCAGTAGCTTTCAAAGTGGCGGCCGCCAGGGGGCGATTGGGGGCCTAAATAATTTACATTTACATTTATTCACTTGGCAGACGCTTTTATCCAAAGCGACTTACAAATAAGCAAAGCGATATATCAAGCAGGGAACAATATTTGGTGTGAAAAATAAATAAATGTATGTTTTCTCTTTCTCACACACACACACACACACACACACACACAGTCAATTCCTAATCTAATGTAATGTAAAGATGTAAGATGTAATTATTAATAAAAAAAATAAAAAGGGGGGGGGGTTTATATTCAGAAGTATGTGTTTTTATAGACATCTTGCAAACGGGGGGCCTCGTCAAATTGTAATGCCATTTGGGGGGCCTTGCCCTGGAAAAGTTTGGGAACCCCTGCTCTAAAATCTTAACTGTTCAACGAATGCTAATTGACACTTATGAGGCTGTCCCCGAGGTTCTTGTTTTGTTTCATTTCTATGAACGCTCCCAGGTCTAATTGGCATAGTAATACCCCAGAACTAATGAATGATTAATGCAGTACAGTAGAGCTCTCCTGATGGAGGCATCTCTGTGTGACCGTCTGCTGACTCATGCTATTTAGCCGTCTACTGATCACAGACAATGGGAGGTTAACATTCATGCCTCAACCACAACAGCTTGCTTTGACTCGGCCAAAGTGGAGGTCTGTAATATTTGGTAATGGAGCCACACTCCATTTTGTTTCCCTCTGTCATTAAGTGAAGTAAATAATGCATGGCTGCTAATGGAGGCAGGCTTTGCGTGGGTGGGTAGGCCCTGGGGAACAGCATGCTGAACACAGTAAAAATGTCTTCATTTTCAGATGAACAGCTGAAGTAAATTTACTTACAAACACTATATCTATAAGATGCACATGAAGATTTCAGTGATAAATCCTTTTTTTTTATCTAACAATATTTAAAAACCAATAATATTTTAATAGGCTTTTTTAAACCTAGGCGACTGAAGACGTTTGCATATTTTACTGCATCAAGTCCGGGAATCTTGGCCTGTCACTTTGAGACATTGCGAAATAACAGTATCTGTACTAGGTCATATCATTCGTTCATCTTCAGTAACTGCTTTATTCTGGCCAGGGTCATGGTGGATCCAGAGCCAATCCTAGGAACACTGGGTGTGAGGAGGGCATGTACCCTGGATGGAATACTATGTGCACCCATTCACACCTGGGGGTAATTTAGAGAAGTGAATCCACCTACACGCATTTTTTTGGACAGTGAGAGGACACTGGAGAGCCCAGAGGAAACCTACACAGACACCATGGAGCTGTGAGGCGACAATGCTACACATTGCTCCATTTTGCTGCCCCATAATTGAGATTGTTTACATCAAATCAAAGGCACAGGTGATCCAGCAAGCCCTCACCTCTTCTGGCTCGATGAGTTTGAACTCCATGCCACGACCAGTCCAGGCAATAAAGTGTGCATTGCCAGGATCATCCAAAAGAGCTACCAGAAACTGCCAGAGCTGCAGAGAGCCACGCCGCTGATAGGGGGCGCCATCACGGAACACACTGCTGCCCTCCTGTTTCACCTCACCTAAGCAAAGAGCAATATCATAATTAAACCAGTGGACAATGTTGCTTACTGGCCATCTATCACCATGTCTTATTGTGCTTGAAGTTTATATAATCTCACCTATAAAATTATAGGAAATTCATCAGGCTTTGTTCAGAATTAAAACTTATTTTCTATCATTTTTAAATACTACTTATGTTCACTTAACCGACATTGAATAATGTAGTACATTAGTTAACATGAACAAATGATGTGCTTTAACACCAAACGTAACATCTTCAGCATCTTCATCCTCTTCATTAACAAACTAAAACTTGTATTAATAGATTTTTTAAATAAAGCACATAATCAACCCAAAGTGTTGGGGGTTTTTTTTTCAGCTAGACTTCTTTCAGACCTAATAACTAATGTATGCTAAGCACAATGTAGCCAGTCACAATAATATGAGTCCATTTTTACATTTTAAACATGTCTAAAAAAGCTCCAGACATCAATCAGGAAGGACAATGCTGACAATTTTTGTTCCCATGGCACATTGATTTCTGCTTGATATTAATAATACTGTGCTTAAGAAAATCAGACCGTGAGAACTAAGGCTAAATGACAACTTGATGGTGCTTCTACCAGTTCAGCCAGTGAAATGATCTACAGCTATTTAAGACCCATCAATCACCCAGACCATGGGAACTGGCAGCTCTGTTTCCTTCAACAGGTCACAAGAGCCTAGGACATCATCAAGCATGAGAAACTATAGTGTGTGACCCAGCTCAAGATAACACAGACTGCTTATTGTGTAGGAGAGTATTGAATGCTTTTAAACAGTAGATGATGTTACAGAGAAAGAACTAGAATGATTCTTGTCAGTGTAAAGGGTTGTGCTTCCTTTCCCATAGTATTAGGCTGCATTGTCTTCTACTGTGATGCAAATATCAATGATAGTGTGAAATGGAGAAGTTTTAAATTAATGTGACATGCATATGTTTGTCGTACCTTCAAATTTCTCTGGAACAACGCGGGCGTCACTTTCAAACATGTAGCCTAAAAACAGGATAAAGGAGAGTGTGATTTCACTGGATTGAGTAATGTTTTTGTAGCAGTTCAGGGTTGAAGACATACTGAACATGGTAAAATATTTAATGGCAGTCATTAGAAGAAACCATTTCTGTCTGCCTTCTAAAAACATGCAAGATAATGACATAATTGTCATTTCATAGCCATTCAACTACTACTGGGCATGTCAAAAGATGGAGCAATTACATTATCATTAGCTTTTAATGTACTAGGCTTTCAGTAAAGGAAGTGACTAAATGTCTATAATTAATTCCCTATATAAATCCCTCATTAAGGAGTTGCTTGGGCCTGAAATGACTCAAAATGGTGTGACAAATGTCCTGGGTGAGCAAAGAAGTGGGTTATTTTTCTTTGCTGCAGGAAAAATACTGGCCTTGTCCAGTAGTAATATTTACCCTGGACTTCATCAAGCAGCAGAGAGACATGTGCTGGTGCCAGTGGAAACACCGACCCGCTGACTTGGTTAGCCAATGACCGCACAACACTGCCCAATCCTAGCCAACTATGACTGATGAGTGTGAGACGCACACCTCCTGAACCTGAAATTTTGTCTGTGCCGTCAGTGAAGACAGGCACTAAAATTCTTCAAATATTAAGCAGTGATGACAATACATTACCTTCGTTGTTGTGCTGGGTACTGGGGTAGCCTTCACTGTGGTGGTAGATGGAGGTGCAACCAGGCACATCTGTAAGGCATAACAAAAGGGACATGGCCTTGAATTACAACCTTAGGCCTCATATTGCTCATCTCAAAATAAAATCTGCACCCATATCATTCTGTTGAAATGAGGTTTGTGAATCTGCTGATGCGATAACATCCATCTCTGAATGCATCAAGGACAAAGGCTAGATTTATCAAATCACTTGTCAAACATAATATTTCAGAGACATGACCAACAGAAGCATAATGACACATCATTATCATTATTATTGTTGTTGTTATTATGGCAATTGATTTCCTCCCAAGCTTAGAGCCTATTAAACCACTAAACAACCAAAACAAGCTCTGACTCTGTCTCAGCATGAGTAAATAAGTACTAGGGAGGGTGTAAGGTGGAGCAGCCTTGCGTCTATATAGTTACTCATGCCTGGGGAATGCAGTGGCACAGGCCAAGATAAGATGTCACAGGGGAAAACAGAGTTCTTACTTCAGAGGTTAAAGAGCTACGTCTCTTGTGAAGCGAGCAGATTTGCTACTGTGCATGCTCCTCTATTGCTTTCTTCATTTGAATGAATGCTATGTGAGAATATTTATCATATTGAGGAGAGCTTTCTGATTGTTTGAAGAAAATTTTGGAAATTAGAGTTTTACCCACTCCTCTTGGGCAGTTATGCTGCACTGCAGCCACAATAGCTGGCTAGGTCAGGACTGGTGTTTCTACTGATAAACTGTGGGGAATCATCCTAGATAGCACATAATATCCATGGATAAACATCCTTCTTCTGATGCCTCATGCTTCCCAATTTGACAGAATTCTTCAATTTCAAATCATGACTCATTCATTCAAATCATAATCATAAATTCATTCTCAAAATTGGAAACATTGAAGAGAGCTGCAATGACACCAATTCATATGTTCCTTAGTTATTTTTAAGAGTTATGACTGTAACTTTGTTTGTTTGAATGCACCCTGTGGTGTTCTGGAGAAGAACAAAGAAGCTAAAACACTGCTGGTTGTGATCTGTCCCCAATGAGTGTATGTCCATGCAGTGTCAATGACACAGCACAGAGACTGCATTGGCTTACATGGTGCAGTAAACGCTAAAACTGCATGTGGATGGTCTACATATTCCTGCATCTACCTCACTCTGCCCTGCCCCCTGGCCTCATACTCATGCCCCCTTCCAACCACCACTGCAGCTCACATTACCACCGCTACGCTTGTTTTTCCATTATGAGTTCATCTCCCTGCAGAAAAAGGAAGCTGCTGCTGCAACCTAACACCCTGAAGCACTCCAATGGGGATTCTAGTCTTTCCAGTGCCCTCCATTTTCTCAATGAAATTCCTATGCCTTACTGCCTTTCATGAAGTTGAGGAGAAGCTGTGTGGTGAAAAGACAGAGAGGAGAATAAATAGACAAATACAGTAGAGACCTTTACAAAATATCATGGATGTGGAAAACAGAAATGAAAAATTAAAAAAACACAGAGAGAAAAGGGGAAAATGGCTTTGAATTCATTGTTTTCAGCAGTGGCCTCAAACATCTTTATTCTTAGAGAGCAATGAGATACACAATCCTTTTAAAGGATCTCAGCATGGTAAGGTTAATGCATGAGTAATACTTAGTTAAGGCTTCCTGGTCCCTTTGCTTTTCTTCCAGTAATGTATTTTGTGAGTTATACCCATGCCCCCATGCTGTACCACATGATACACTCACCAGGCTCATAAGTGTAGTCAGTGGGTTCCTGCTTGACCATCATATGGGCTGGAGGGAACCTCTGAGGGGCCATTGTGCCCATGTGGGCTGCTCGCTCATACAGTGGGTCCAAAAATTCCTGCTTGAAGCTCTGCTGGAGGTAGGGCATGCAGGGGTCTGAGTGCTGTCTGTGGTACCCACTGTTACCCCCAGTGCCTCCTGCAGGGGTAGAGGGCATACGCTGCAGAGTTTGACCTGGAGGTCCGAACGGGGCACACATCTCCCCTGAGCCTGTTGGAAAGCTGGAGCTAGAACGAGTAAACCAAGGCAAATCTTGAGCCATACGTATATGGAGCAATTGGATTAACACTATAATTATCTCAAGCCATTGTTATAAGAGGTCCAAAAACAGATCTATTGACTGGTGTAATTTTTTTTAATTTGCATCACAATTCACATAACAATAACTTATAATTCGTATATTCTGGGATTTGAACACAAAACCTTAGGTCTTGAGCTACCACTACCCAACAGAGGTAGATAGTAGTACAGTACATCAAAATCCACCAGTATCCGTACCCTGCTCAAGTAACTATGCCTTTTCCCCAAAACATAACATACCCATCAATTTAGGTGACATTCTTTTAAATTGTCAGATGACATTATTCATGGAAAGCTAGTGTTCCATAACACAAAACATTAATGACTGTCACAAACTAGAGGATCTTTAAGATATGGGGTTTATTTGGTTTTATTTGACCATGTACAAAGAAATTGACCAAAATGCTGCTGGCGTTACCTGGGATTTATGGGGTAAGTCTGGCCATGGCTGGGGTGTGACTGACTGGCAGAGGGAGAGTTCATGTACCCCGTTTCAGGTCGGGTGCCCACCAGTGGTTTTGGGGAGTAATGCTGCATGGGGGACATGGGAGTCCCAGTGCAGGAGCTTTTGGGTCCTGCTGCTGATGTTGCTGCTGCTCTCTTCTGTTCATAGGCACTGTTAAGACACGCAGCATCACACAACATCCAAACACGTCAATACAATACAATAATCCAGCTGTCTGGCATTAGCCTATTTGAAAGTGAACTTCCTTTAGCACAGTCTTAACACGTGAATGCCTGCTGACCTGGCATAAAGGCACTGCTCTCCGCTGGGATAGCTAAAGCTCTGCTTGTGACTGCAGGACTGGCTGGGGTCTGAGCCTGGGCTCTGAGGCTCCTTCTTAATCTTCACCGGTGGGCTGTGGAATGCCACTGCTGTAACACAGACAAACAGGTTCATTAATATAGACACATTCCATCTCGGTCCTCTTAAGCTCAAGGAGCAGCCCTGGGACAAATACTTTTGTCTGCACTGAAAATACCAGACTAGTTCAGTAACTCCCCAGACCAAAACAGGACCGGAGACATGTGACACACATACATGCGTTCAAACTTCTGTTTAGGTGCTGCTTAGGTCCTCATTCCTATATCATAGCACACACAAAGACATGCAAAATACTTCTGGCACTCTTTGTGTTGAGTGACACATTCATCTTCTAACTTCTACATCAGACACAACACAGCTATTAACACTTCATAAATATTCACTGTCCTCACAAAACTCCAGTAATGGACAGAATTTGTGTGCCTGCCTTTTATTAACGGTTATAACATTGAAACTCAGGTGCGTCATTACCTGTTTTCAGTGTTAAGCTTCAGAATGTTTGCTCAACTTAACAACAAACATTTTGATCAAAACACTGGGTCTTTTATGCTTTTTAAACAACACAACACAAAAAAAATTTAACAGCAAGAATACTGATATAATAAAAAAAAAAGAAAAATCCTTAGTTTGCCTAATTATCCAAATTACATCATTATGCAGTCATGTACTTTAACTTACTCAAAATGTCCTGTGATTTGTCATGATTTGCTCAAGTTATCTGTGGAAGATCTGTCCTTTATATATCCAAATATTCACATACAACAAAGGGTTGAATTTTGTGCGCAATAAGCCAACTTGCTTCAGAAACAGAAACAACACTTCCCTTGATTTTTCACAGCATCTTGTTCATCACTTTTACTTGCTTCGTTTAAAAAAGAAACAAAAAAAAAACAGCCAACTGTGTTTTTTCACCATATCTCTGATGTGACTGAGAACGAGAGTATGCAATGATTACCAATGGGTCATCATGAAAATGAGCTGATTATATTTTTGTAAGGGTAGTGACACAAAGAATGATCCCTGATTAAAATATTTTTTATTATTATATTACTTAAATGAATTGTGTTTTTATTAAAACAAATAAACTGCAGTGGTGCAGGATCCACATAAATAATTCCCAGTTTTCACATCTGAGATTCTGAAAAGTAACATTTCACTCGACTAAACTAAAACTAAAATGCAACTAAAAACGTAGAATATCTGACTTCCAGCTTGAAACAACAAACTGAACTCTGAATTCCTGTTTGAAAAGTCATCAAGGTTTCCTCAACCCAAAGTTCAGCATGTGATGTTATATCAACATGGCTGCTCATAGCATCAGCAGTAAACACCTTCTTCTTCTTTTTTTTTATACATTGGTTATACTGTAGTATATACTAGTATTGCTGTAGCTCAATCAGTATACAGACATATTAGCATGTTAAATCCGTAACACTGGTTATACAGTTCACTGTTTTGAGTTGGTAAATATACATAATTTATCCCAGTTAGCTTGGTAGATTTTTGCAAACAAAAGACAAGCATGTTTTTCCCACTTGGATAAATCAAAATTGACAAAATAATTCCAACTTGAATGCAGCATTAGTACTGCTTACATATGATGTAAAAAAAAATTTAAAAAGTCAACACATTGGTGCTAAGCGGGGATTCACTGAGACAATTTGTAATACCTCGTTTTGGAGCTTGTCAAAGCATATCACTGATGACCAATTAATAACGTTAGTAACAGACCATATTCAAGTAAGTATACTTTTCATGGCCAGACCTAACAGATAGCCATTAAAAGCTGTATTTCCTTCCAAGAGTAACCTGTCACTCTTGTGTTAAAATAGTCTTGTCAGTGGAATAGGAGGCTCAGCATGCGTGGGGCCTGGGTCTGCACAGCAGCACTGCACTGCTGTTTATTATTAGAGTGGAGCAGACACAGCTCTCAGACTGTGCGGTACAGGATGTTTTTACTGGGCTGCTCAGAGTAAACAGCAGCAGTTGTGCTCCTCCAGCTGAGCCCCAGCCTGTGTTTATAGTTGTTTATGTGTTGATTGTCGTGGGCGCAGACCTGACCGAACAGGCACGGCTCAGGTAATTACACATTACCACTAACGGACAGAAAGAGGAAGCGCAAAAAGGCCTATTCTTACTATAATACTGCAACAAAATTAACAGCCCTCCCACATGCATCAGAGACAGAGAGAGAGAGAGACAGAGAAAGAAAGAGAGAGAGGGAGAGTGAGAGAGAGAGAGAGACAGAGAGAGAGAGAGAGAGAGATGGGTGATTGGAGATAAATGAGTGCCATCTCCCTATTTTCCCATGCTGGGCAGGGTGACGAGGAAATGTTGGCTTAGGATAGAGCTCAGAATGGATTACTGAGTATTTAAGATGGCTTTTCAGACAGGGATACAATGGGTTAAGCATTTTAATCCACTCAGCCCATAAAAATGTGCCATAAAGTCTACAACTTTCATAGGGCTAACATACCAAGCGACATATTCTGATAGAAATAAACTTACAAATATGCATAAAATTGTTTCAGTTGAAATTTAGGATGAAAGTTTAAATAGTTTTTACCCCCTGTTCTGGGCTATTGTGTACTCCTTTTTGACAAAATTAGAAACAAGTTTATGCACTAATAAAAATGCATATTAAAAAAAATCATGCATCAACTTACAATAAGAATTATACTACATTTTGTACCTGTAAAATGTCAAACCGTGGCCGATTAATCTAAACAAGTGTCATGGTTGGAAGAAATCCTCGAGAAAATATAACATTATCAAGACATTTCCTGCTGCCATTAAACCTGCACTGAGTTTACAGACCAGTGGCAGAAGCGTAAACAGAGATGTGACACTAAAGGTACTTTGTGTTATACTTTTCCTGTCCTCTTTTGGTGGTAATTTGACGAAAGCAGCCAGTCTCTGGTTTCTCTCTTTTCGATTCATTTAGAATTTACATCACATTTCCTCAAATCCACTCATATTTCATGGGTTTTGTTTCTTGTAAGAGAGGAAGGAGGGTCATGAACTTGAATGCGGTGTGTGACATCTGTGTGAGGTGTTTAGATATTCTTGATAGTATACTGTACACAGAACATACATAGAATTTATTGCAGATTTGCTGCATGCTAATTTTTCCCAAATACAAATAAAAATTTGAATCTATTAAGTACATGGACAGCATTTTAGATATATTTTATTATTTACTCAGTCTCAATCTTTCGATTAAAGTTACAAACTCAACAGTTGACTTGACAATTTTGTCGTTACTTAGCACTGACACCTATCTCCAAGAACCACACATACGTGTGAAAAACCAGTAGCATTGTGCGTAAATGACAAGAGTGTCTCTCTGTTCAGAATGGCTCTAAAGAGGACCTGGACTTTACATATGTAAATAGCATGCTTCAGAGGAGAGGAACAGGGAGGTAAAGGGGGATGGTCATGGTTGAGTACTTTAGGAAGTGAGGATCATTATGGAAAGCCATTCAGACAACTCCCACCACAAACAAATCTCAGGACCTCGATACCCCCACTCCTACCCCACACAAAAAGACAACCACCAGCTGTGACAGATGGAGGCATCATTGGCTCCATGAAAAAGCCTCTGCGGTTCTGACTTGTGGATTTGTCCCAACATGAATCCAATTACTGATTGAGCATCCAAAAATCATACAATGCTTGGCCAGTTTTTGGAATTTGTATAGTAGCATCCTGGTGCATCATTCCCTTAGTGGGTTGTATTTAGAAATTCTAAAACCATACCCTCGTTTATGGTAAGGTTGAATAGGATGCTAAACTCTAGAACTGTGCACTAAACTTTTTCTAAGCCAAAAATATTTTTCCTCTGTGCTGAACCTCAACGCCAGTGAAGATCTGGACAGTTTTAAAACATTGTATATTCATGTCAGGATTACTTCCTGCGCGTTTTCAGTTCATGACAGCTGCAGACAAGGCCAACTCCTAAATATCTCAACAGGTACAGTGATTCACCGATTATGGTACGTTTATATCACAGGGACTATAAACACACAGCAGTGCACAGAGCACGGGCCAGAACATGTGACAGCTGCAGGCTGTAATTTGTTACAGCGAAGGAGCCTGAAAAAAACAAGAGCAAATGAATAAGTAAACATGGTGTTTGATAAGATATAATTCAATCCAGCATTTGTAATGGACTGTGACTTCGTGTTTGAACCAATATTCGGAGAGTGAATATTTCTTTCCCCATGTTGGTGTGTTTGAGGTATTGTTATGATACAGCCATTAGTCTGAGGTGACAGACTGGCTGTTTAAGATATCTGCCTTGTACCCCAATGGGCAGCTCCATTTAACAGTGATGAATCAATGAAACCGACCAGGCTACCAAATGTGAAAGAAGGACTTTAAATGATAAAATGGAGGTATTGATTTTTGGTATCCCACTTAACACAGTGACCCATCTCTCTGGAAACTGTGGCTGTCAAAGCCTATACACCAGGCTGTGAATATAATGGTGATCTGAGTGTGTTACGGGTGACAATCACAGCTGTCACAACTTGTCTAGGCAAAACACTTTCAATGGAAAGACAGCAACTTGCCAAGATGAGGGTTTAGATATGAATAGACGATTTGAAGCATATTGTTCATCTTGCTGTTCATTAGATTGGGGCTTGGGAAATACTTCAAATATGAGTCAAGCACTGGCAGAAAAACTCTATTTCTAGATTGGGGTCTGGAATCCTTGTTTGATTTTACTCAGGTTTTCTGTGTATTCATTCTGTTTTTGTATGTAACTCAATCTTCAACAACACAATCAGTGGAAAAGTCGCGTAAAGAAAGAGGCACAAAGAAAATGAGTGGGCTTCAGAGCTTTTAGGGAAACAAGTCTGCCATTTCCACAGAGCACAGGGAACATGTGCTGGACATGTGGTGCTCAGGTCAACAAGCGGAAAGAGAGCTCATCTCTCAGTCAGAGAGAGCACAAGATCTGGCTCACCTTTAAACTTTACACTGTTTTTTTCTCCCCCACAAGATTTGTATGTCACTTTCACTGGTCTGCTGATATTGAGGTTCTCACTGAGAACACTACCATATTGTGTATATACCATGTGCTATTTAAAAGATTGCAAAAAAAATGACTGTAGAAGAAAACAGCGAGCAGTCCTAGCAAAGATCAACATCGACCCGTCATTTCCTTTGTAAACTCACTTTTCTTCATTGGTAACAATGTTCATAAGTTAATAAGTCACAAACAATAAGTGTGAAAGTAAATTGATGCAATGTCACAGCAATTGTGCGGCCATGGGTTTAACAGTCACTATGTGCATGTGACGAGAGTGATGCATGTTGCCAAACTCAACAGTTTCACTTCCCTTTGCAGAGGATGAATGAGCCAGATGGACTTGGTTTACTAGAATACAGAACTTTTTCCACAACCATCTCATATGTACTCATTAAGATATGAATAAAAATAAACATGGGAAAATGTTTAACCTTTTAGAAGAATACTAAGATTAAACAGAAAAAAACATGAACCAGAAAGGTTAGTGTGGAATGATGTAATCTTACGCAACATGGATGTTCTAATAGATGAATGTGTGTCTGTGTGTGAGTGTGTGAGAGAGAGAGAGAGAGAGAGAGAGAGAGAGAACAAGAAATAGAATGTGTGAAGGTATATGTAGAAGGAGTAATTAATCTCCCTTCCCCTATCCCAAAGCTGTCCTCTTTAAATGTTTAATGCACTTATTGATTTCTCTCTCATTGCAGAAATTATATAATGAACCACATGGTAGAGATATCCATTCAGAGCAGTGATGTGCAGCAGGGAAAATGGTCTCCTTATCTCCTGAGAGAGATAACACCTGCCCATCGAATTCCTGTCAAACTTATGAGAAATACATTTCTACCAAGACCCTGCTCATTCTCTCTTCCAGTCTGGTTTGTAGTCTTAATTCTAATAGTTTGCATAACAAAGACACTGAGCCTGATTCCCGTTGTCGCTCACCTACACTCAGGATCGACTGATCCATCATTGCTTTTCCAATATATGACCTGGCCTGTGTCAGCAGAAACGTTAAGGCCTGCCTAAATAAATGGGCAGGACAAAACAGAGTCAGAGGAAGTATCCCATCTGGATTTTAACACACTTTAACAAAGCCTGTCCATCTTCTGCATCAATATGACCTGTCAAAACAGAGAAATACAGCTTCCAAATGGTGGTCATGACAGTGGCTTGATTCCCCAGCAAAGGCCTCCTGTTCTCCTCACTCCTCTCCAGTGTGTTGTTAGATATACGGCCGCCTTGTTATCATTAGTACTCCCCCACCATTTCTTTTTTCTTTCAGCAGCAGAAAGGAGGGGAACAGGAGGGGGGTGAGCAGTGAGCAGACTACGTCCTGGGCTGGTTTGGGGTTTGCATTCTCCTCGCTCTGTGCCCTCCCTTCCTCCATCCCTCTCCTTCTGGCCCAGTGAACACACACACACACACACACACACCACTGTCCATTCAGCGTGCTATACCTCTGCTTGACTGAGCTTGAGGAGGATGTTCCAGCCAAAGCTATGTCCACAACAGTTACAGGAAATATTTTTCATCCAAACATGGGGATCACAGTTTGTTACAGTTTACAGTTTCTAGTGTAAGCATTTTTTTTTAGATTTATAGATTCATTTAAGTTTACATTTATTGGCAAAAATAGTAACTAGAAACATTTTAGTTACTTTTTAGTGTAAAACTAAAGGAAGGCAAAAGGAAAGAAGGTATAATGGAAAGCAGAAAGAAAGAAAGAAAGAAAGAAAGAAAGCAAGCATTACTTGCTTTCAGTCACTACTTATTTTTGGCAGCTGGATTCATGAATGGTGATCCCGATTTCCCTTAGTGTGCTGCCTCAGCCAGTCCACACAACCAGTTCATTCATACAAATGTGGGGCTTAAGCATGCATCGTGTGTGTGCGCGTGTGTGTTCGTGTGCCTGTAAATGAGATGTTTCTCTGCAAAAAGTAAGGGAAGTGGGGGGGGGGGGACACCAGCCCTCTCTACGGGATCGGACGAGTGCTTTCTGCACAATTCTGCCAGTTGTGAGGATGTTTTTGCAGACTTGTTGCATAGCAGCTGTATTTTGGAAAGTTGAGCGCCTACTAGCAGTACATTTTCTTAGAGGAGGAACCAGGGGATCATACGACACAAAGACTCAGTGACATGACCAATACTACAGGAGAGCAAACAAATGGCAACACAACTTTTGTACTGTACAAAAAGCCACATTCAGAGAACTATGCTCAATGCACTGACCAAATTCTCAGTCTTTCTCTCCATGGTTCCATTTTGATCAAACTCCTTTCTTTGCAAATCTGGATTTATAGCCACAACTGCCTATATAATTACTCCAAGGCACAAAACCAAACAATCAGCCCACACAACACTGCAATTGCAGGATTAGATCACATCTTGGAACATTCAGAGAAAGAGAGAGAGAGAGAGAGACAGAGAGAGAAGGAGAGACAGAGAGAAAGAGAGAGACAGAGAGAGAGAGCGAGAGAGGGAAGCAGGAGAAAGCAAAACAGATTTTCGCATTTCAACTTGGTAGAGAAACAGGAAAAGGGAGGGGTTAAACCTCCATTCAGAAAAAGGAACCATGAGGGTGGAGCCTGCTGTAGGACATTTTCATGAATGGAGAATGTAGTCTCTGAGTGATAAGTTTTAAAGCCTTGTTTTTATAAGCACTAGGGTTATATTACATAGGCCAAATAAAGAAACAAAATAACAACATTTTAAGAGTTACACTATTTTTCTATGTAATACTTTTCTAAAATATTTTCGAGAATCACCCCCCCCCAAATAAATAAATAAATAAATAAAATAAAAACCTAACACCTAGAAAACATGACCCAATTTCTATAATCTTTTACCTAAATGAGAACTTCTCTGCTATCATCCTTGGTAAACAAATATATCATATGACATTTCAAAATTAACTTCAAACTATTTGGAAACTTGTATTAGTAACAGGTCATACACTGCTGACTTCTAGCATGTCTCTAAAAGGAGATTTCCTGGTAAATTTGCTGGTAGATTATCTGGTAAATTGCTCTCTACAGACCCGGTCAGTGGAATGTGCATCTGGAATAAACAAGTGTACACTAATGCAGCAAGCCACAATTTTGGAACACCTATCTTGTCTTTTAAAGGATAACTTTCATCTGCTGTCGAGTTCATTCCAAAACATGACAGCAAGAGGTCACAGATGCTTCATATCAAAGCATGGATAAAGCTGCCTTGGATAATTGTAAAAACAAAACGGAGAAGAAATGGTGACAATTTATTTCAGCAGTGTGGCGTATTGCACAAGACCATACCCTGTGCAGAAAAAAAGCACGTTCTGGCTTTCTCAGTGAACTATGTGATCACAGTTTTTCAGTTACATTCCTATGCCAACAACCTGTATGAAAGAAAAAGTAAATGGGTAAACATATGATTTGATCACAGAGTGTTTTGATGTGTTTACAGACAAAGACACAAGGAGACTGTTACGAAACATAGTTTACTGACATGATGTCCTAAAAAGATAGGGCTTAAATGTCAGACTGCCTTCCGCCATATATGTCACTACAGTACTACCGTACAGTGTACAGTTTCATATCTCTTAAACTGGTGGTTTCAATATACCTCCACCACAGTGACCACAAACATGAGGGAACCAGAGCTTATGTTCACAGACTGGCAAGCATACATATGTTATTACTGCATTATAAGAGTATGAAAGAGTGGTTGTAGCTGTCAATCAAAGCTTTGCTCCACTTAGTTAATATGACGGGACTGACAAGCTGAGCTTCCACTCCCTTCACTAGTAGCTGTCAGTGACACACCACACTGTGGCGATTGGTTCTTCCCTTAATGGGGTTAAGTAGACATGACCTCTCAATGCCCCAGAGTTCATCTCGACTTCCTCCTTCGCATTGTGGGAAAACAGACAAAAACAATATGTGGTGGGAGCATCTGTCACCACAGGTCAGGTGCATGATGGGGTTAAATAGCAATGTTTGCACACACCAAATCTGTGCTCATGAGACACTGAGATTCCATGCTCAATCCTTTAATGAGCCACGGCTCATTTCAAGTTACAATTTCTGTTACAGAGGAAAAAAAGGTTGTTTATGTGACTCATGCCTTGAACTCTATAACCTCTTTAAAAAATGCCAGCAGTGTTTCCACAACAGGACTTACAGACCTGCCAACGTGGTGAAGGCCCAACCCATAAGTCTGTGAATGGCTTCGACAAAAGGTCCAGGAGAACTATTTACAGAGTGCACACCCCTCCACAAAACCTGGCACGCCATTGTGTGGAGACACAACAAAAAAGGAAACCAGCTAAAAAAGCAGCCTTGGTGTTGTGCGGTGCAGGAATTTGCTTTCCCATTTACACCTCTGACACACACAAAAGGGAATCTTTGTGTGTGACTTCTGAATGATCTTTTACCGGTTTCCTGAGCTATTCAATTGAGCCTTTGAAGCACATGCAAATGGAAGGTGCTGTTTAATACGAGTATCCATATGTATATGTTAGAGTAGAAGGTTGTGGATAAAGTGTTTCTCACAGTGGTTCTTACACAGAGTTTCTGGGACAGTCCTATTATATCGCTGATAAACAC
Source organism: Ameiurus melas (assembly GCA_012411365.1). Taxonomy (NCBI): domain Eukaryota; kingdom Metazoa; phylum Chordata; class Actinopteri; order Siluriformes; family Ictaluridae; genus Ameiurus; species Ameiurus melas. The sequence goes on from CM022760.1 coordinate 20,434,228, forward strand.
AACAACCACACCTAAGCCTCAAGCAGCTTCTGAATCAGTCACTCCCAATCTCTCAATGCAGAGTACTAACGTTCTCTCTCTCTCTCTTTCCCCCCACCCATCATTCGCCTTCTTATAGCAATAAAAACCTACTCTTTTATTATATTTACATACTGCCAAAGCTTAGCAAAGTTTTAAATGAAGGTTTACTTACAGTTTTCTGAGATGAAGTCAGGAACAAACTGCTCATCACTGTCAGGTACTTGAGCTGTAGTTTGTTTTTTTAAAGGGGAAAAAAGAAAAGACATGCTTAGTACCTGGATCAAGATGAGTACATGCTACCAAAGACAAACATGTGTTTGTGAGACTGAGAATGTTATGGTTCTACAAATTATTTTGCAATGCATTGTCCTTACAGTACAGGTGGAGGATCAGAGTCATAATTTGTCTTTACACAGAGCCATTTGTTGAGTATGAGCAGTAGCAGTATTAGCAGAGGAATAGACTAAGTGTGTCCATTAGGCTGGCCTTTCTCTCCCTTCATCTTCATCTGGGTGAAACCTGAGTTACTGCCTCTGGACAGCCATGTGACCTTCAACTCTACTTTCCTCTGTGCCAGCACTTTTCCATCAGCGGTAGATCAATACCTCAGTTGAATGTTGCATGTGTGTGTGTGAATAGTTTGATTAGTACTCGATTCCATTAAATGTACAGTGCACCTTGTTTCATCTTTGAAAACATCTTTGAATATTTGTTACAAGAGTGCTAAAGATACTAATGGGAAAATGGTGTATTCCACTGAGTTACAATTTGCTCACCGGACATTTTACAACACATCCTATTTTGTTTTTAGTCGTATTATAACATTCATACATAATTCACTCATTAGAGGACCCTCATGTGACTGTCTCTGTAGCAATCTATCATTTACAGGCATTCAGAAGCTGTCAAGCTATGTGTCGCTGACTGACAGTCATGCTCTTGCAGCTTACTGAACCAAACTGATAGTGAATCAATACTGGAGCATAGGAACTGATGGCCAAGCTGCCTAACACCATCTGTCTTGGTCAACATCAATAGTGTCTGGTCTTATCTGGCTGATGGACTTTCAGAGCTGACTGATGTGGCTAATGTATGGGCAAATCTTATTCAGCATGTGTTCAGGCAAAATAAGAAGTGGAGAGATGTGCTGAGCTTGTGTTCATGTCTAATGTCTCGCTCTGCTCACGCCCACACTGAGGCATTTCTCTGACAATGTTGATGTGGTCAGTTCAATGAAGGGATTCTGGAATTCATCATTGCTTTTAGCCCTACGAAGGCTGACTCCTCATGTCAATTAAGAAGTGCTTAAAGAGAGAAGCTTTACAATGAGAGTGAAGATGTGTTCAAGAAAGTGGTCATCTGACTTTTTTTCACATGATTGCAATGGCATTAGAAAATACATCCTTTATTTCATATAATTCTTAGCAAAAGAAATTGTACAAATTATTATTTAGCATGTAAAAGCATGCTTTACTAGAAGAAAAATGTACATCTGTAAATAAGAATATTGGACATCCTTAAATCTCTGATTCTTCAAAGGTCATATTAAATTCACACAATTCGAGCTGGAGTCTAATATTGCACAATTTTTTTAAACGAATGTGTGTTGAAATGTCACAACTTATCAGTAGCATCTGCATATCAGTAGTATCTGCAGTAGTGCTAAGTTTGCATTTCATGAACTTGCAAAAGAATATACTGGATCAATAATGGACCATTATTTCAAGGATGAAGAATTGTCTACAATAATTCCTGCTCCACCTCCCAAACTGACCTTCAATCACATTTGTTCCAGCACTAGAACAGTAACTGGAGTCTTTCCATGACTTGGATGACTTTAATGAATGATGACTGTGTTCTTTTTACTGGGACAAAATCATCATTCATGGTGATTTACTTTTTGCCAATTAGAAACCTGAATAGATGCGAGCTGCAGACATACTTGTTATGCAAAAGAATCTTTTGTGGTTGCAGGTGCACCATTGCCATTATCACAGTCTACATGCCTTTCTATGGATACAACACACTCTTTTACTCTCCAGTGAGTCTGAAAGAGGAGTGGGGGACACAGAGAACTCCAGGCAGTGGCCCTCTGTTGACATGCAGCCCAGGTAGGACTAAGATTAGACCTCACATTTAGCCAGAATTTATTCAGAAATGTAATAAACCTTAATAACTGTTAGCCACAGTCAATATCATAAATATACAAATTAAAAAACGACATCCTTTATCAGTACAATAAAAAGATTTCCTGACACAAATTTGCATAAGGCGTGACATAGGCTTATATTTACGGTCATTGCTGAAACAGTTATCCAGAATGCAAAGAAAAGTAAGTCAGTGTTATAAAACTGTACAGCAACAATCTTATTTAACCCAAAAGACAAAGGGTCTTACTGATCGAGTGTAACTGTACAAAAGTACAAGTGGAATTATACTGTATTACAAAATGTCTTAAATATGCCCTCAATTTAGAAGTCTATACCGCTAAATATACAGCAAAAGCTGATTTTCCTGAACTAGTGACTTACTTCCCATTAAAAAGAAATAGTTAATGAACAGGCCCAACACACATACTGTAAGAAAGAGAAGCCTTAGTGTCATCCAGGCCTCATGCCATCTTTACTTTCTTCTTAGCCAATGGACTATAAACACGGCCACAGATAGAGTAATACTGAAACTAAAGCTTATTCGACAACATCCTGTTTGATGAAAATTGTGCAGTTTGAGCCTGCTCAGATAAATTACATTAATTTCCTACATATTGCCCCATCCTACTGCTATACTGTAATTCTATTAGCCCCACTCAAGTTTTCTTCTTTTCTGCCCTGAGGAGGAGCATAAAGCTGTTTTTCATGAGTCAGAGCCAATATTTGGTCTTCCAGATCAAACAATAAATCATTCAAGCTAGTTTCAACATGCCTTAAAAGGAAAACATGCAACATGTGTAAAGGGAAAAAAAAGCATTAAGAATTGTCTGGACATCAGTGCCTCTGGCTCACTAGTTTCTGGAGCTAAACTGGATACTAACCCGATCTTCCCTCTCCATCTCTCTCTGTGTATGTGTGTCTCTCAATTCAGTTCGCTTCCAGGAACGACTTGTCAGCTTTGAAATGCAAGTCAGCACAAGACTGGAAGTGTGTCTGCGCAAGCATGGAGACATGTTTCCTTTTTCTCTGAGGGAGGCTGAATGACTTTTTTTTCAGTCAGGCAGATCCTGGGAGGAGCCAGGAGGTTTTTCTGAAAGAGTAAAGGCTAATGACAAGATTCAACAAGCTTACCCATTCACAAATTTCTTGACCTCATTCTCGCTCTTCCTCTCACCCTTTGAGAAAAAGCCCTAAAGCTTCTGTTTTCACAGTGTGGTGAATCATCTACAACCACCTGATAGTAAGCTGTTCAACCAATCCAGTTAAAAAAAAAAAGCAAATAAAATCTCCCTGAGAGGGGTAACAAACTCAAGAAAAATCCAACTACCTTTTTGTCTTTTTCTAAATAAGTTTAATCAATCTGTTAACTTGTTGATATTTTCAGTGTAGTGTATATACATTTAAAACTCTTCCAGTAAGTACCGATGTTGCAATTTATATGTAGTTCCCTGTCTCTCTCCTAAATGATGTGTCAACTTCACAGTTAGATCCTGTATAATAATTTACATTTGTACACAGCAAGAGAACTCCTCTGATTACTATATAATAACTTTGATGTTACTGCATATTATCTTGTTTCAATTAAATCTGTCTGCATCTTTGTGTAAAATTGAGAGAACATGTCAAACACAACAAGAGTAAATATATTAAATGCTTTTCTCATAGCAACAGAAAGTGAAAGTAAAGATGGTAAGAAAGAACTGTGAGGCATAAGTTTAGCAAAAATCACTCCAAGCATTAATTACAGCCTCCCGTTGACATCTGGACATTGACCTTGAACTACAATAGCACACTGTCTGTGTCCCCTTCTCATCCCCTTTTCTTCATACAAATAAGCTGTCCTGAAGAACCTGACATCTTAACATTAAAACAAAGTTTGGTTTGTTCTTTTTACTCTATTTTGAACTTTACATTCACAAAGTTCATGTTAATGCATAATATCCATATATCTTTATATTGTGAAAGTTAGGTGATGATTGCAATGTCTAAATTCCCTTTAGGTCATTTTTTATGCATTAAAGAAATACAGGGTCAAAAAAGAAAAAAAGTGCAGTATCAGAGACGTTAACAAATTAAATAATTCACATAACATGCTGTTGTGTTCATCACTAACCCAAATACTATACTGTAAACTGTTTCTGCTAAGCCACATTTCATCTATGGTCTCCTGACCATACAGCTGTGATGCTATTTATTTGCGTTAACTGTAATCATACACTACTGTTTGGACATTTGGTTAACTTAGACTATAGTCTAAGTACCAGATCCATGTATAAGAACCAGATATTGTATAATGAGAAAAACAGCTTTAAAAACCTATGTAGAACCAAACATTCGCTAAACTCTACCAACTGTCCATTAATAATGAAATAAGCTGGGTAAGATGTACTATAGTATCAGATTCATACCCGAGTTAAAATCTCATTTTCTCTCAGATAAAATAGACACTAGACACTGGCCGAGAGTCAAGGAGATCACATTTCAATCTATGTTGAGCTATCCAGCCATTCATCTAATCAAAGGAGCCATTCCTTCTTGGTATATAATTTATGCCATCTTTGCCCAAAAGCAAACAGACACAGCTATACCCAGGTTATACTTGACAATTCCTAATTGCCAGCAGAAGCATTATATTTGATACACAAAGAAAATGCAGATCTCACCTTCTGTGAGCCATGTTTCCTGAAGCTGACTTAAATCTTGAAAAAGATCTATGGATATAAAAACAAGCAAATAAACAAACACAAACAATATATATATATATTAGCACTTTGGAGCAGACTCTTCAATACGTGGAAAATATCAACTTGTTTAAACGTTACTTGAGTACTGTTGAGTTACAATCACTCTTTGGAAACAATAAAAAAACATGTATATTTCCTGAGTCTAATGTCCAAACAAAGGCCACAGTAAGTTTCCTAAACTCGCTTGTTACTTTACCTTCAGATTCCTGAGGGGGTAATTCGGTGTCCATGTATTTCCTTTTTGCTGCCACCAACAGTCTATTTAGGGGCCCATTTCCTTGCGACCTCTGGAAAACACCAGGAATATTATGTAAGCGGAAATGTATACACGTGGAAAAAATTTATTGTCACTACGGCAACATACATGAAGGTCAGTTTGTATTTGTGGACAAACATGTAACATTTGAATACAGTAAATAATACTTTTTACATATCAGTGTTAAACATTTAAGTCTGTCATAATGTAGATTGTATTGATACCCAAACTGATTCTTATTAGGTAGACCATGAGGTGCTTTCAATAGCAATACCACCAACTATCAATATCTAAGTGTTCAGTGTAGTTGTAATAATTGAGTCAGGTCAATTATTATCTGAATTGATTCAATTCCTGTAGTTCAAAGAACCCTCAATTTTCATACTGACCATCAACGTAGCTAATGAAGAGACAGTTTCTCTGGAGAGTCGTCATCATGCACGCGCACCATTATTCCAATTATAAACAACAACTTTTTGAACTAACTGCAACAGCTGAACTATAACTATACACAAAGCAAACCGCACATCAAAAAAAAATATGGTAATTAATAAGTAAGACATTAGTTTCTGTGAGTTATTTTGGTTCAAACTCCGAGCAGTTTTCCATCGAAGTGCTGCGTAGCGCACACAGACTAGCACCAAAAGGAGCGCAGCAGCAGCAGCAGCAGCAGCGCGCGCATTCCACAAAGCTTCACACTAATAAAGCCGTACTTACATTTGCTAAAGTGTAAGGCACTTGCTGATCTAAATATCCATCCATGTTACAGTCCATGCGTTAACCGTTCGCGCTCATTGAGGCGGTGTGGAGAAAAATCGGAGCAGCCTGCACGGAGAGAAGGCAGTGGAGCACACGCGCACACACACACACACACACACACACACACACACACACAGAGAGAGAGACAGCGGGAGTTGTGAATGGGGCGTCCAGAAGGCTGCATGCGTAATGAGCTCCATTCACAAAACACACTCACACACACGCAGCGCTTGCAATCCCCTAGCCTACTGTAGTTAGCTTAGCGGCATGCAGCCAGGTAATATAAACATGTCGTGCTTATCATGCTTCTGTTAAAGCAAAACGTCCTTTCTACTTAGTTGTTGTTGTTGTTATTGTTGGTGGTGGTGGTGATATTGTTGGTGGTGGTGGTGATTTATGCAGTTTTGCAAATTGCATAAAGGATAATCCTGTTCACTAAAGCAGGAAAAAAATGACGAAGAAACATTCCTAAACTGTTTATATTTAAGTGTGAATGCAAAGCGTGTCTAGATAATTCAGTTCACATGATGGAAACTGTATTAACAGTTTTATCCGTAACATGTTTTATTTACGTGTCCGGATGGCACACGTAGACCTAAATAATTTAATGAAAAACTTTACTGTTTACTTGACTGTTGATTTGGATTGGAGCTACTTCTCTGGCTTTCGGATGTCCGCTCAGTCGTAAGGCTTCCTGATTGGTGAATTTCCTCTTTCAAGAGCTCAGATTTCTCTCTTTGTCCTAATGAATGGTTTTACTTGTGAATGAAACCTCGACGCCTTCATTTGCACCAATCAAATTCGAAACTGTACCAAAGCCTAGCAACGGTGGGGCGGGGTATGTGTCTACCTGGCCAATCCCCGATCGGGAATCCAAGAGTTTTCCTTCTAGGTTTTGCAGTTGTTTTTCATTCACAAAAAGGAAGGAGAAAGTGGAGGGAGGGGGAAAACTCCATTCATAAAAAAAAACTTGCCCTGACATGAATGTACTGAGTTGTTTTCGCTCTATTAACAACAGACACGGCTGGGGGAAAACAGCACGAAGTCCCACTTCGAGCAAGAATGTACTGCATTAACTAATCTGAACGCTCTCCAGTTACTGACAAGAGTTTAGCACCAGTAGAGATTAAGATATTTTCACACTGAATTTAAACATTTTCAAGTTTCATTTAGACTTTTTTAATTAGCTCGAGCTGCTGGGAAAGAAGTGTTTACAAGAAGTGTTTCTTGTAAATAATTGCTGAACGTAGGATTTCTACTTTATATTTGCGTCTCAAATTGACTCAGAGTAAAAAGAGGACTAGAGCAGGGGAACAGGCTTGAATTAGATAGCCCTAAAAGCACTAATCATTTTTTGTCAATGTTTTGTTATCCACATTATGTCTTTTTGCTATACATATTAAATATATGTAAATATAGTATATCAACAGTAAACTGTAGTTCAGTTACTTACTGTTTTTACATAGATTACTGAGCAGCCTCTAGTATATGGTTTATACTAATCACCTGTTTCCTTCTGAGTTGTGAAAGTTCCCATTCAGAGTACTTACATTTTCTTTATATATATATATATATATGGAGAGAGAGAGAGAGAGAGAGAGAGAAGAGAGAGAGAGAGACCGTTAAGCTTAGTCACAACACATGACTAAATGACTCGAGGCAAGCACTGTATTTAAACACAAAAGTTAATGTGACTACATGAAATTATCTGGTTATCTGTTTGTTATATTTACGAAGAACACTGATGTAACCTAATACTGTAGGTCTCACATTATCTTATCAGTTTTGCTAATTTCACTTAAAAGTGCTGACAAAGATGGGGATGTTCAAACTCATGCCATATATTTTTTTAAAGATTTAATGGTTAAATCATTAAAGCAGAAGAGTGCATAGGTTAGCATTTTGCACTTTGACCTCCCAAAGAGATTCCCATTATCTTCCACAGCTGAGCCATTTGTGCAAGGCATGAAGCATATGTTCACTTCTTATCCTGCTACATTACCACTTCATTTAAAAAAATTATACTTTTAAATGGACAACTTATGAATGTTTCATTTTACAATACCCAGTTAACCCACAAACTTTACAAGTTTCAAACAGAATCCTCTCTGTTGCAGTCTCCTCCTTTTATCATCCACTTCACTCTTTTACTCGCTCACTAGGGGTTAAGTCTGCAACTCCACTTTGACATAACATGTACTGTGAACATCACTTTAAATTTCTATTCTATTCTATTCTATTCTATTCTATTCTATTCTATCAGTTCTGGTCAGTGCAATATAGACACTTACTTGGCAATTTTTCTCTCTTGTCTTAAGACATAATTAACATTATATTGTGCAAAATGTACTTAATGAATATAATATCTTATTAGTAGTATTACATGAACAAGTTTTCAGAGAAATGAGAAATATCAGACCTTTAACTAAGACCAAGCTATATACATTTATATAAAAGTGTGGTGTGTATAACGTTTGTGGATACACTGGATAAAGTGTTGAAGCTGGGATGTTAAGTGTCCATAGTTCTACGTCACCAGGAAGTTCCACTTCAAACTGACATTGTGTGAAATGGGGAACAGGCCATGTGCACTAGGGTGGGTGAAGAACCTTTCCTTCAAACCTCAGCTTCATACATTTACTAAAAATAATCCCTGCAAAAAACGTTTGGCCACAAACTTATCTGACATCCTTTTTATGCCAGGTTGCCAAATTAGGCTTTGTACTGTACTGGTCCAGATGCATGCCCATGTCTACTCTGATTTCCTTCAGTTGTCATAGTCAAGGTTTCACCCGAGTATAATCTTATACAAAGCCTGTTGTTTTTGAATGAAGACTATGGTTTTATGTTAGATTTGCATATGAAAAACACACAAGAAATTGAAAGTAAAAGTTCAGGACAAGATGACTATTCGTAGCCTGATATTTAAAATGCCTTAGACATCATGTGAAAACTTTTGCACCTCATTTTCCTTTATTAGTGAAAATAAATTTTATATTTATAGCCATTATTAATAACACTACAATATATATGCTGGCACTTCCAAATGTTCAAGGTGGCTCTCCATAATTGCATAATTGGAGAGCAAATAATTTTATTATTACTATTCCTTTCATCTAATTTACAAGCCAGTAGTTTACAATGAAAATGGTGGGCCTAAATAGTGACCACAGTCAAGTGCACAGTTAGTGTAGTCTGTAGCTGTGGCTGAATGTGGCTAGCTGTAAGTCATTGTCAGACACTGTCAGATTTATACCCCTTGGCCCTGAGCCTGTGTGTCACATTGTGTTTGCCTACACCCACCCATATGAAATGATTTCTCACCAACCCCCATGGAATGCCTGGCACTGTGTAGCACATAACCAGATGAGTATGAGGCCTCTTTATATCAGCTGCCACTCTATGTTTTTGTCTGTGCTTGTGCGTGTGTGAATGTGTCTGTCTGTGTGTATAGTTTTTGTCTATTGTATCATTATTTCTCGGCCTTTTGTTCTCTTTGTGTTTTGAATGCCTTCCTAAACGTGCTAGTTCATATGTAGGTATTTGTTGTGCTGATGGTTGTTTGTGTGTGCTTTGATATTGCAGCCTGCCTGTTAGTCATTCCTGCCGTGTGTTTGGCCGTTGCCTGGATGCCTGTGTCTATGTGTGTGTGTGTGTGTGTGTGTGTGTAGGACTGGACAGGAAATGTCTCTGCTGGCATTTGAGAAACCCTACACGAATCAGTCCAAGCGTGGCATGAGCACCTGCAGCCCAGCATCCTGCTACACACAGAGGCCTGCTTGTTTGTCAACAGGCCTTTTCCCTGTTAAAGTCAGGGTCTCTCCGTAAGCTCTGCGGTATGGGAGATCAGTCAGACTGGCACAATGGACTCCTGCTTTACATGCCCACCCTTCAGCAAAGGCTTTCTCATGCCCACACAGCTGCATCAGCCCAGCTGAGACTATATATCAGAAACAATGCCTCTACTTTTAATTCACCATCACAGTTTATCTCTGGCTACCAGACACACATCAGAAGATCATGAAGAATAACTTTTTTTAATCTAAATCAAGATATATTACAGTACTGGGGCGCACAGTAGAGTGTTGTTAGAGTCCCTAACACTGCTCATTTTGTTTAAAACTCAGTTGTTAGTTCTGCCAATGTGCTGACATACACATAGGCACATTCTGTTTTCCTTTTCATTTCTAAGTCAATATAAAGACAAAGCAAGACCACCTGTATGTCAGATATAGTAATCCTCTTGTATTTATCTGCTAGGATAATTATAAATATGGAGGTCTTCAGTCAATGCTAAAAAGTAAAGGGAAATAAAAAAAAAAACAGAACATACGCTATGCACATTTAAATATTTCGATATGATGTCTACCATAATTTCTATATTGATCCAGCTATAGCATTGCAATTACTAAAAATACCATCCATCCATCCATCTTCAACCGCGTATTCCTGCTTCAGGGTCGCGGAAAACCTGGAGCCTATCCCAGGAAGCATTGGGCACAAGGCAGGGTACACCATGGACAGGGTGCCAGTCCATCGCAGGGTACAATCACATACACACTCACACACCCATTCATACACTATGGACAATTTACCAAGCTGCCAATCAACCTAACATGCATGTCTTTGGACTGGGGGAGGAAACCGGAGTACCCGGAGGAAACCCCCGCAGCACGGGGAGAACATGCAAACTCCGCACACACATGGCCCCGGCGGGAATCGAACGCCGGACCCTGGAGGTGTGAGACGAACGTGCTAACCAACCTAAAAAATTAAATACAAAGTTTACCTAATTAGTTAACATATATGCCTGCCCACAAAAGCTAAAATAGCAGCATATTATTCTTAACAAACAGACAAATAGTTCTGAACAGATACAGATACAAAAACTATTCGTTCAGTTTTTTCAAGTTTTTTTTAAATGAATTAATTAATTAATTATTTTATTTTATTTTATTTTATTTTATTTTATTTTATTTTATTTTATTTTATTTTATTTTATTTTATTTTATTTTATTTTATTTTATTTTAAGTTAGAAAGCTTGCCAGAAAGGTTTGCAGGGCATCTTGTTGAGATTAGATGTGTGTATTGTAACACGACAAATAAAGGATTTTACCTTCATTCATCCACAAGCAAACAGTCAAGGATGAAGCTTAAGGGACAAGCAAAAATCCTGTTAATGAATGCAGTGCATTTACAGCATTCATTCATTCATCCTTTGCAACTGTCTGCGTTACTGCAGGTTTGCAATGGCTTAAATTAGGCTACTAGTTTAGTTTGGTTTGGCTAACCTCTGATTTAGGACACTGTCACTTCAGATTTCACTATGAATATATGTGCAGATATAGATATTTGGAGAGGTAAATATATACAGAGGGTGTCACTGCATTACACACATAGAGCATACTTAAGCCTGAATAAACGGATGAAAATGGTTGCTTAGTAAATGGTTTTAACTACAGGTATGGAGCATATCAATGGACATAATTATTATGCATTTATAATCTATGATGTTCCTCAGAGTCTCTCAGATTAAAAAAAAAAGGTTTCTATGGATAGTAAAAGGTTCTTAGATTCTTTCTTGGGACCCTCTGGTAGGGAAATATACATATAACTTTTAAGAGTTCCCCCAGTGGGATAAGCAGGAAAACATTTGCTAGTTATAGATGTCACATTTTTCTTCTAAGAGACTGCTGTTATTGTATAGGTATAGGTATTGAATTAGCATACTGTGTAAATGATTCTATAACACCTGTGTGCAAAATATTTTGTTTAGTTCTAAATGTTATATTAGGCTCTTTACTCTAAGCACATAGAAGGATTTCCTTTCCTTTCTTGTATTTTTTTTATGTTTTCTGAGTGGATTACTGTTAAATCAGTCCAATTGCAAGTTGTAATTAGTCTGAAGCCATATAAACCTGGCTATATAAACAAAGAAGAGAGTTTCCTCTAAAGCAGTATGGGGGCGTTTGAGAGCCCAAACAAATCGGCCTTCATGTTTAGCTTGGATTTATTCAGTTATGTGTTACCTGATTAGCTTCAGCTTGAGCACAGATGTTCTAACTGTTTAGAATGAATGGAGATGGATTTGGTGTAACTGATTTTGCATTTTTACATTTTGATCCATATTTCCCATGTTTTCTACTTATCATTAAACTCTTAACAAAGAAACTACGTATGGAACTTACTCATAAATCTCTCAGTTACATTAGTTTTGATGGCTTGTCAATGTTCTTGCAGTAGCTTGTAAAGAATAAACCTCAACTTTCTGTGAACCCTGTAAATCATGGTGCAGGGAACGTGTGAACATTGGTGTGAATCCCTCATCACGTTACACGCAGGTCTGTAAAAAGCTGATGGTGGACATGAGAGGCAGCTGGAATGTACACTGATCTTTGTGATCAGAGAGGCATGTGGAACCTGTGCTCTGTGAGTGTTCAGATATTCAAAAGTGCTATACGTGCATCCAAGGCTTAGTATACTTTTATACTTCAAGCCATCCACACTAATAAAATATGTCCGTTGATCGTGACCTCTGGAAGTAGAAGCACAACGGCATAATGGGAAGTAATTGCCTTATTATGTGACAAGGAGAAAAACGTTTGTAGTGTTTATGAAATATTTCTGTATTAACTAGTAAGAAAGTAATCTAATTCCTAACCATTTACAGTGCTGTGAAAAAGTATTTTTTCTGTTTTTGTGTATATCACATACTAAATTGTCCCAGAAATTAAAACAAATTTAAGATTATATAAAGGCAACCTGAGTAAACACAGAATACAGTTTTTAAATGATAATGTTGGTTATTGAAGCAAAAAAAAAAAAGTTATCCAATACCAGCTGGGCCTGTGCGGAACTGTTCCCCAAATCTATGAAACTGCATTCATAATGGGATTCAGCTGGACGATACACAACCAGGCCTGATTACTGCAAACCCTGTAAATCAAATCAGCACTTATATAGAACTTTTTCAACAGCATGAAGTTTGTTAAAAGGTCTTACCCAGTAAGACACTATGCCAAAACTGAAAGAAATTCCAGAAATGATGAGGAGGTAGGTGATTGAAATACATCAGTCTGGGAAGGGTTTCAAAGCTATTTCAAAGGCTCTGGGATGCCAAAGAACCACAGTGAGAGCCATTATCTCCAAATGGAAAACTCGGCACTGTAGAGAACCTTCGCAGAAGTATCCAATCTTCCAAAATTCCTCCAAGAGCACAGCAATGACTCATTCACTACAGGAACTACCAACCAAGGTCCAGATTTTAAGTTTAAGGGGGCAATTAGTTTTTCACATGGGTGATGGGTGTTGGTTTTTGGTTTTGGTTGCTTCACAGAATAATAAAATAATAAAAACTCTATTGTGTGTTTACTCGGGTTGCCTTCATTTTATGTTGTATTTTACTTGAAGATCTAAAACTATTTGATATGAGATACACATATGCAACCCCTGAGTAAACAGCTGTAACACTTAATCAAATTATAACTCATTCTAATGCAATATTCAGTATTTCTTTAATAGTCCTCCTTCTTCTTCTTTATTTTCTTTTTTTATGCCTGACTTGTGTGGCATCTTAGCTAAGTGGCATGAATGAAAATAACCAATACCCTTTTAAACAATGAAAAAATATCTGTAATTAGTCATAAAGGTTTCAGTGGATTGGGAAGCAGACCACACCATTTTACAAAATAGTTGTAAATGATGATTGATCTACATTTTTTACCATAATATTTTGAACAAATAGCTGTATTTCAGACAGGTTCATTTTGCCTGTCAGCGGATTACTAAACCCTACTTGGCCTCCTTCATGTCTTGGGCCTGGTGACAACTTCCTAACTAAACTAGATATATAATTGTTTACTGCAAAACCTCTTTAAGTAGGAGAGTAACAACTAATTGTCCAGGAAACAGAAGTACCACTATCAGTAATCTAAGGCTTTATTTATTGTGCTTATATGAAAAATGTGTGTGCTTCAATATTTGACCTACCATAAATAAAATGAGGCTACATTTAGCATTAAAATGTGATTTTAATGATAATGAATACTTTGAGTATTTTATTTTCACAGCATCATGCTCTGTTTCCACTCTGCTTTTCATGCCATTACAAATTATTTAAAAGAAACATGCCCCCCCCACCTCAGGACTGAATGCAGGTACACTGTGATGTCAGACTTCTGCCCAATGTCACTGGATGAAGTCAGTAGGATGAGATCATTTTTCCACTCACCCTGCACAGGGGACCAGTGTAAGAGACACCTTCAGCCCAGAGTAAGTAACAGAGACTCGTCAGGTTCAACTTAGATGAGCACGCTCTATCATGTTTTGTCACCTACCTGAAACCTCATGCTAAAGCCTATCACAAACGCACTACTCAATATGCAATTCTGATTGTAGAGCCTCTTTCTTTATATCTACATTACAATATAAGTTGCTTTTTTAAAGAAGTGACACTGACATAAGCCAACATCATGGAGAATCACATAACATCCAAACCCAGTCATCATCTTGTTCTGGTCTGCCCCTAGTTTATCTATCACAACATGACATCAGCCTTTGTCTCAGTTACACATCCTCCCTAGTGTCCTGATGGCTGAGATAACACAGGAAAGTCACTGATTAGCTGGGAATCTCGTTACATTAGAGCAATGGATCCCTCCCTTCCTCTTTGCCCTAATTGAGATCAACAGAGGCAAAAAAGCAAGCAGGTGAGTGGAAATGCATCTCTCTCTCTCTCTCTCTCTCTCTCTCTCTCTCTCTCTCTCTCTCTCTGTGTGGGTTCCATGTCTTATAGTCTTCCTGTCTTTCAGATACTCACTCTGCACAGGCTCTAATTTTAGAGTTTTCTTGACCTTGCCAATCACTCTATCCCCAACCATCTTCAAGGCACAAGTGAGTTACCTATATGTTGCAAATTAGTTTGATTGGACCTCTGAATGGCCCAATACATTGGTAAGGGTTCAGTGATGCAGAAAATTGGTTTACAACAAAGAGGAAATGATGGCCAGTAATCTGTGACTAGTTTAGTGTGTGATGTTCTTGTTGAAGTTCTTGAACAATCTGCAGAAAAAAAAGCTTTTCCTCTTCCATCAATCATGCCCATGTGGCGCTAGTGTAGACTGGGTGAATTCATCCTTGGATAAATGAAGGATCATAGCATGTGTTTTTCGTCTTTGATCTCTCTGAGGTGCTGATGAGTTTGAATTATAGTGCTTATTATATAGGCTTCCACATTTAGCCATAACACATAAGTCATAAAGAGATGACACCTGTTATGTTCATCTGCTTTAACCCATCTGAGCAACATCTAGCTTGTTTGTTTCTACTGTCTACAATAGGGATTGCTTGAGTTTATATGGTGGATTCTTGATTGTGATTTTTATTAAGTATTTAAGAAAAGTCACACGTTTGTTTTTTTTTATAGAACAGCCTAACCTAAACATATTATGTTCCCCATGCTATTCATTTATAACTGTCATTGTTTTTATCTTACCTTGACTATTGTAATGCATTGCTCACAGGAATTCTGACAACTTCCACAAACAAGTTACAACTTGCAGAATGCAGCAGAGATCAAAACAAGATCATATTAAACCAGTTTTCAGATCACTCCACTGGCTTCCGGTTGCCTTTAGAATTTATTCTACAATGTTTATTATACTTTTATATTATATTGTTTATTCTACTAGTTTATAAATTTCTTAATGGTAATAAAATGTTGTTTTCCAAATTGTGTTTTAAGATCATATAGTGATAGCCTTGAATGTTTGTTAAGCTATATTTATTACTGATTTAAAAAAATAAAATAAAAATAAAAAATCAATAAATAAAACCTAAACTTTTTCACTTTAGCTTTTAACTAGCTTTGCTTTACTTTTACTGGTGTGTTACTTTTACATTACTTTTATAGTATTATAATTTTTATTGTAGTTGTATTTTGTTTGCAGACACTTCTTATTATATAGTTTTATAATTTATATTGTTATTGTTACACAAGCTGTACACTCACTACTTCACATTGAAGCAAAGTGTCATTTCTTCAGTGTTGTCACATGAAAAGATATAATCAAATATTTACAAAAATGTGAGGGGTGTACTCACTTTTGTGAGATACTGTATTAATCATTATTATTATTATTATTATTATTATTATTACACAGAGGACTTTTAGACTCTTTGTTTGCTATTAAGTGGTCACCTTGCTATGAAAGCTGGTATGTACAGGAATTGTCAGATATTTAACAACTGACTACATCATGTGATGAAACATGGTACATCTCAAGTGAATTGTATTCGTTCCACATAAAGCTCTGAGTGTCAGGTTCTTGTTCTGCAGTATCATACTCCAGGACATGGTGCCAAGGTGAATCTCAGTCACTGTATCCAGTGACCCTTGATCAGAATAGTGGAGTGTATCACCTTTACACCAACCCATCGCATCTCATTCAGCTCTGGGCAATCTATGAGGTGGGAAGATCTCTAGTTACCTATAGCCACACAATATGTCCATGCAATGGGGAAAGTCAACAATACCCTTTTAACACACACAGCAGTAAAGGACAAGTATCATCAGGTCAACAGTAGTCTGAACACAGTTATATAAGGACATCATAAAAGTTCTGCACATATATCATCTGTCAATATTTACTGCTGCAATCAAAATTATTCAACATCTATTGCAAATCAGGCTTATTTTCAAACTGTAGAGACTTTCAGCTGTTTGCAATTAACAAATCAAACAAAAGCAATTTAAATAGTTAAACACAATGAATGCTTCAAGTGGTTTCCCCAAATTCAACTGAAAACTTATAATGATTTTCCTTCTTATTCAACCCCCTGAATAGAATCCCTCACAACAGCTAAACAGGTGTTGTCTCAAGCACACCTGATGCAACTAATCAAAGGCTTCATTAGTTGAACCAGGTGTGCTTGAACTGGAATACATGAAACTGGCTAGGGGCAAAAAATGTATGAAATACCTGAACAGGGCAGAAAAAGGAAGTTATTAACAGCTGCAACCTGATTCCTTAGAAGGCAGGTAGTGAAAAAACCTTGAGTGACTGCAAAAGACCTGCAGCAAGACTTGGTGCCAACAGGCAGTGAGGTTTCAGTGAGCACAGTAAGGAGTATACTAAACGCAGGTTTCCATGCCAGAACTCCAAGACATACACCACTACTGGACATAGACTCCAAGACATACACTACAAAATCACAAGAAAAGTTGTCTCAAAATCATATAAATAAGTCACAGAAGTTTTGGGATTCTGTTCTGTGACGCAAAGCTGGACCTTTTCGGCACGATGTCTCAGCGGTATGAAAAAAGAACACTCTGTCCACAGTCAAGCATGGTGGTGGCTCAGTGATGGTCTGGAGCTGCCTTGCGTCCTGAAAACCTGCAGCATATGGAAGGCAAGATTAATTGAAGTATCAGGAAATCTTAGAAGAAAGTGGAATGCTGTCTGTGAAGAAGCTGAAGATGGGGCGTCAACAGGACAATGATCCCAAACATACCTCCAATTCCACCAAGGCTTATTTGCAGAAGAAGTCCTGGAAGATTCTACAGGGCCATCACCGTCACCTGACTTAAACTCCATAGAATCTCTGGTGGGATTTGAAGAAGACCAAAAATATTACTGAACTGTGGGCCATTGCTGTCAGAAGCTATGCATCTCGTTTGCAGCAGGTCATAACAAAAGGATGCTCTACTAAGTACTACAGATGTTTGCCAGTTGCATTTTCAGTTGAATTTGGGGAAACCACTCAAAGCATCTGTTGTGTATTTCAATTGCTTTTGTTTGATTTGTTCATTGCAAACAGCTGAAAATATGTAAATTTCGACAATAAACCTGAAACTGTATGTGTGTTATGGATGTCAGTCAAAGTTTGTTTGAGGCAGACTTCTCTGAGTTCTATTCTCTCTAGCTTTCCAGGCAGAAATACTGTATGTGGTTTTAGTGTGACAAGCATAAAGAGAGCATCAAATTTATCTGGATTTATTGATACAAACACCAGCATGTCCAGATTAAGGTAGGCATAAATGTGATTAAAATCACAGTAATTAAACATATTGATTCTTGAGAATTCTTCCAAGCCTAGTATTAGACTCTTTTGTGCAGTGGTCACCAACCCTCTTCCTGGAGATCTACCTTCCTGAAGACTTTAGCTCCAACCATAATCGTGCCCACCTGACCATCTAATCATTGCCTTAAGAAGTTCATGATCAACTAAAACAGGGGTGTTAGATTTTGGTTGGAGATGAAACCTGCAGGAAGGTAGAGCTCATAGGAGAGGGTTGGTGACCACTGATTTAGTAGTATCAGACGCCACTAAGTGGTCAGAACTGGGATAAATTTACATTCAAGAAAATTCACATTCCATTGGAATGCTACATGTTATGATATGCTGACATAATTTCTGAACATTGCATTACTGGCTCTGTGTAACCAAGAACTGCAAGACTTTTATTTTGTTGTCTATGATGTAGAAAGCCCACAGTACATCAGAGAGGTTCAATTAATCAAATGGTATTAGTTATTAGTATTGAAGTACAGTACTGTGCAAAAGTTTTAGGCACCCGATTTTTTAGTTTGTACTAACCGAAGAATTGATATATTTACATAGTACATTACTATGTAGTACATTACATAGTACATTACTACATTATTTTATGTATTGTATATAGATAAAAAAATCTATATTTTCTACATTATCAAGTCTGTACAAAAAAAAACATTTTAGATACCCAAATGTTAGTTTTCTAGCACAAAATTAAATCTTACAGAAAAATGTTTGTATGTCATTAAAGAAAGCAGTATATTACTTAAGAGACCACTTTTCAGACAAAAAACACAAGGAAGGCGAATGCGAGTGCGTCGGTCAAAGTCCCCATAAGAACTGTGACTGGTTCTGCAAGATGCTCAATAAAACTTACAGCTCATTTCCTTATAAAACTACACAAATTGTACCGGAGACTACTTAAAAAAAAAAACATATACTTTTACTCACACCAATCACTGACTTTGTTTCATTTACGACGATTGATTTATATATATATATATATATATATATGACAAGAATGTTAGTAATGTTAGTTAGCTGTTACTTTATGGCTTTATTGGTGATAATTACCTCACAATTAGTGTATTCAGATTAAAAGTTTGGTTAAGAGGAGGTTCCACTAGATGGCAGAAAAGCTCTCAGATCACACTGATCTAACTGTTGAGCTTCAAGAGGAATTTTAATGTTAATTACTGTTTATTACTGAAATAACAACACCAGATGTACAGAAATCAAAGTAACCTGGTGACTGTTGTACAGTTTTCATTTTTTAAATGATGATTATGATTATTCTGTTTATGATGATGACGACGACCATGATGATGATGATGATGATGATGATGATGATATTTATTTGTTGTTGTTGTTGTTGTTTTTAACAGTAGTAGTAACAACACAAATAATAATTTTTATCTTGTTTGTGCTATTGTTAACTGTGATGATACTTTGTAGTATGGCTTTAACATGTTTGTAATATAAGTATTTTGTCGTTTTGAAAATTGTGTGGATAGAGTAGGAGTTTGTGTAAAAAGACACTCCCACGTCATGGGATTTAGTGGGATTTAGAACTATTTTATAAGCGTGAGTGGTGAAATCCAGAGAGACTGGAATTACTTCATCCTTTCCAAATCTTTCAGAATCAATTACAGCTCCGTATGGTGTGAATATACACACACACGCACAGACAAACATATATGCACGCACTCAAGCAGACACACACACACACACACACACACACACCACACATTTTTCATAATACTCTCATGTAAACATTTAACTAAATCTTTCTTAAACATTATATCTTTCATATTTTCCATGATCTAAAGTAAACAATGAAAGAATCTCTCTTTCACCCGAATATCTGAAGAAAATATCTTTATCATCTGCTCCACCACACACAATTCTCTTCATCACCTCCTCTTCACCACTCATTTTCCACCCTTTCACTTCACTTTTTCTTTTCTATCCAGACTGTCTGCCTTTTCCCTTCCTTCCTCTTGTTCTCTGCCTCCTCCACAGCTTGTCTCGGGTGAAATACGGGCCAGAAAGATGAGTGAAAGTTTGGCTGGAGAGAAACACATGGGTTTAGTGTGACGTGTCGAAGGCCAGCAGGTAATAACAGGAGCTTTCTTTTTGGAGCAGGCAGCAGGATTTCAGAAGCATTTTGTTTTTCTGTTGCTGAACACTGCATAGGCAGCAGAAGCCATCTCATTTCTTGTCTGTTTGCCCTGTCGAACATTCCTCTATTCTAGTTATGGTTGTTTTCAATATTATTTATTTTTCCTGTTAAGGTAATTTTAGGTAAAAAAAATTATAAAATCTTAACGAAAGTTTCACACAGAAGTATCAATACTCTGTGTATTGATAAACATCAACTACCTTTTCATTGACTCATTTGTCACTTTGTCATTTTGATTGACTTTCTCAAAGCTACACGAGTTACTGTTGCTGTGTTTTACAGGGTTTATTTGTTGTCACAGGTGATGCTTTTATACTTATAATATATGTTTGTATAAAAAAGTTTGTTTATTTGTTTGTTTTATAATTTTTTTTACATTTAAAGTGGTCCCTAGAAGTGTTCAAGCTTTTTCCAAAGTAACCAGAAATCTATCCATATCCAATCTGTCCATTATTATTCTCGGAATAGTGAGAAGAGATCTTGCTCCCCCTGTGCCCCCATCTCCCCTTGTACCCTCAGGCCAGGCCAGAGTGTCAGCACCCCCGCTGGGTCTTGGCTGTTTATCTCTTCCGAAGTGGCTGTGATTAATGAGACCCTGAACACATCCTCTTTCCCCTGAACCAGCTGAGTAAACAGGCCACGTTATTCCAAATCAGGGCGCTTTGGGAGCACAGCTACAGGTAGCCAAAACGCTGCAACACAGACCAAAGTCCTGCCCCCAAATCTCTTGGGTGGGGGGTGGGGGGTTGGTGGTGTGAGGAGGGTAAACAGTTCGCCCTAACACACAGCAGTTCAGGTCAACACTTCTGAGTTAGTATATATTATTTTAAAATATACAGCTGTGTGATAAATTTGAATAAAAAAAACTTTAATAAATCAGTGGGAAAACATAATGAGTGCAGATGTTTCCAGACATGCACTAGTTAAGCAATTAACATCCTACAATGATCTTTGGCATGCTGTGTTTCAATAGGAACTGTGATTAAAGTGATATCTGCATTTGGCAGGGTGGTGCAGCAGGTGGCATCGCCAGCTTTCTTCCGGTGTCTGTGTGGATTTCTTCCACATTATCATGTTTCTTCCCATCTCCCAAAAAAAAACATGCATGTAGGTGAATTGTCTAACCAAATTTTTCCATAAGTGCAAATGAGTGTGTGTATATGTGTGTGTATGATGCCCTGTGATGGACTGATGTCCCATCTAGGGTGTACTCCCACCTCACCGCCAGTGTTCCTGTGATAAGCTCTCGCTCCACCATGAGGATGAAGTGGTTTCTGAAGATTAATAAATGATGAAGGAAACAGCATTTACTTCTATGGGAAAGACATCAGTTGCGATGGACTGGCACCCTGTCCAGGGTGTACCCCGCCTTGTGCCCGATGCTCCCTGGGATAGGCTCCAGTTTCCCCCGTGACCCTGAAAAGGAGTAAGTGGTGGAAGATGGATGGATGGATGGATGGATGGATGGATGGATGGAAAGACATCAGTGCATAGCGTTGGAAAATACACATTGAAAGATATGAGGAAAACCAGAAAAGCTGTTCTTAAGGTGACTGAGAATGTCAATGTAGAGTTCTCACTTTCAGAAAGAACAGGACATCAACAACAAAATAGAGAGAGATATAGTAGAGCTATAGTGCATAAGCCTTTCATTAGAAAGACAAATGCATATTTGAGAGTTTAGTGGTGTAAAAGCCACAAGCACAGGTCTACAGAGATGTGGAAGAAGTGAGATGATCAGGTACATCATCTTTTGTTATATTTTCAATAAGTGAGCGAGTCCATGTATGGAATGATCTAATGATCCTATGATGATCTAATAATCTAATAATGGAATGATCCAAGAGAATGAGCTAGGCCTGAATATAGGATTGTCCCGTACAGTGATGGGGTCTAGTGACACTGTTATACCGTAGGAGAAATTTTGCTGGGTTCACTTGTCCCTTTACAAGGGTCACTGCATATCAATACATATCAACGTTATTCTGACTGATCATGTTTATCCAACAATGAAACATTTCTATCTTTATGGTAGTGGTGTTTTCCAGATGTCAGTACACAGGGTGCAAGGGCTCACTGAGGGGTATTTGTATGAAAGTGATGTAAGTCATATGTTATAACCATGACAGCTGCCACAACTCAACTCACTGAATGTTTATAGGAGCTTGTGGATTTATGTGTTGGACAGTGCTCTCCACCACCATCATCAAAACAAAAATTTAGGGAATATTGTTTACAAGAATAGTGCTCATCCATTCAGTACAGATACAGAGATGTGTAGAATCTATGCCAAGGAGTATTGAAGCCTTTCTGATAATTTGTGGTAGCCCAACATCTTACTTAACACTTTATATTGGTTTCGCCTTTAATTTGTAACATCTTATGTTCAAATAAGGCTGTTTTCCTTTTTGGCAGTTTATTACTGCAAAAAATTACATTTATTAATTACATTTATTATAATATAAATGCAATGAACTTGATGACATGGCCTTCTGACATGTCCTGCAAGAATAACTATTGGAATAGTTTTCTGCTTAATTACTTTTTTCAGCAGGTTTAAGATTTAGCACTATGTATTGAAATCATTCTACTCATCTCCAGACAGCTGAAGGCCAGCAGGGCCTGAAACTTCACTGACACATAGAAACTAATCTAGCTGTTTTATTTATTTATTTATTTATTTATTTAGAGGTTTATGGTCTGAAATGTTTATTTCTTGTCCAAAGCCGTGTGTTCAACGTTGTACTCTTCACTTAGCAGGGGGCTTCTCACAGTGACAGTCTGAGTGTTATGGCGGTTATTCCCTCTCTCCCATTCTCAGGTAACATGGCAGGGTTTTATGTTCTGTCTGTCATCTCACGTTCAGGCCATTTGTCTACAGGCATTTCCTCCTTCATCTGTTGTGTTTGTGCTTTTGGTGTTTGGCTTCACACCTTTTAAACTGAGGCTGATCTCAGAGTTTGAAAGAGGGCAGAACTTTTTTACGTACAGATGTGTGGGAGACTGCTCAAAAAGCCATGCTCACTCCCTTTCCCCATCATGCTCAATTGCACTTGCTGTATTTGAGACGTTTAATACTTGGCCACTTGAGGTGTGAACTTTGCTAACTGAGACAAATGCTAAGTAAAATTCTCCTTTCCCTCTCATTTCTGTTAGATAACTGTATTTATGAGTGTGCAAACCTGCTCAAGTAATTAACTTGATGATGTTGCTGGTTCAGGTTTAAGTGGTCAGGATGAGGACAGAGCTTAGCACTGGGTCTATGTGGCTGGGTGAAGGCCTGTGCAGTAGGGATATAATGGTATACTCTCATAAGGAAATTTGAAATTTGTCCGACATTTTGCCATATATATGTAAATGATGTCCAGGAAGAAAAAGCAAACTGACAAGCAAAAGCTAAAAGACTGTAGGACTAGCTACATGACTGGCTAAAGCTAAAAGAAATCTTCATTCACAAACACCACAGTAGTTTTTACCAGTTGCTCTGCCACCGCATTATGTCATTTAATGTCATTTTCTTTGCAAGCAGATGCTGTAATGTACCAGAAAAAATGGTTATCATGATATTTTTCATACAACTCCACCCCTATTCTTAATGGAGGTGTGGGCTGAGTGATAGGGAGTGGGCTGAAAGGCTGGATAATTACTGGTGACAGGGACTGGAAACATTGGCAGACACATCTCAGAGGCACTCTTTTGTTCTCACAATAACCATGGCTTCGTCAAGACTGGGATTTGGAGTATAAGAAAAACGTGTAGCCTGATGTTCCATAGTGTGATCATTACAGTCATTATTAAAGTGACAAGAAATACTTAACATAGGCTTCTGTGGGCAATATATCTGATGAGATGTTGAGGCAGAAGCAGTTTTAAGTGATCCAAATAACAATTCCCACACACACACACACACACACACACACACACATACATATATATATATATATATATATGCATATATGTATACATAAAAAATTATATATATGTATATATATATATAAATATATATATACTATATATATATATATATATATATATATATATATATATATATATATATATATATATATATATATATATATATATATATATATATATATATGTGTGTGTGTGTGTGTGTGTGTGTGTGTGTGTGTGTGTGTGAGTCGTGGACTTTTTCTTCTTCCGTCTTCTCACGATTACTTTGCAAAGGTTATTACACTAGGGAATTAGTTGAGATGCACTACATGTTGCTTATGCACTTGGCTGCAGTGCAAACAGTGGCACACAGTAAAAGGGTGTGTCAGTTACCAACCCCTTCAGCTACAGTGTCCCAGCATCTTACCCTCTAAAAAAAAACTGCACGGTTAATATAATACTAATCAAAATCAATTAAATGAATTTACCCTCAGATCTATGCAGTGCAATACGTGTGCTCGTTATTATTAATTATTATTAAATGTGCTTTAAGGGAGCTGTTGTGTTAGACATAGACATAACTGTGTGACAGTTTCAGCCACTAGAAAAAGAGAAATACAAAAAGAAGCAAACAAACTCAGTGCATTTGCATTTTAGAAAAGCTTTTTAAGCTTCATAATTATCACAAACAAAATACTGTTTATAGTGACTAAAACTCTTCAGTTTTATCTTACTAAAATTGCTTTTCTACAAATAAATTTAGAATAAAACTAAAATAACCATGGCAGACTCCATGGACTAACATGCTAGACAAAGTGTGCTATTGAAGCATTCCTACACAAGTCAAAATGAAACTGCAAAAAGTATAAAAACTTGTAAGTTTGTGAAGGCTTGTTCAGTTTCTCACAACCCTGCTAACTTTTAGATGAAAGTATGCCAAATGCAAATTAGCTCTTAAAATAAAATGTTTAATTTATATAGTAAAATTAATGGAGTAAATTAACAAGGCAAACATAGAACCACAGGAGCTTATTAGAGATTACAAGAACTAGTAGAGCTAAAATGAAGTCAAAAGATTGGTTTTGTTTTGTGGTTTAGAACTTTTATATGATATCAGTCTGTGCTTATAAAGTGAATGTGCTTGAGTGTGTTAGCATTCCATTGCTGCATTCATGTTTATGTATGTTTATGTGTGTATGTGTCCATGCGTGTGTATATGTTGAGGTGTGTGTAAATGGGATAGAGGTGGACAGACTGTGGCCTGCGTGTCGCCGCTGTGTATTCTCCTGAGGCTGTGGGTTGATCTGTGGAAAAGTGCTTGACGTTCTTCCTCATAGTGGCCTGAGAGGAGCCGGTCCAGGAGAACACAAACAGAGGTGCTGCGTGAGCCACAAATCCCTGCTTCCTCTGAAACTTCCAACCCACTTTTTTCCTGTCCAAATTCCAAAGCCATTAAACTTTCCTGGCAGTTGTTCAGAAAACAGCAGCGTAAACCTCACCCAGACCCCCCACCCCCACCCTGCCACTTCTGTCATGACCCTCCACCCCCCTCACCCCCCACCCCATACACCAGCACTCGGGATATCAGAGATCTGCCGCCCCACTCCTTAAATAAAGATCTGACTTCATAGTTGTTTTTGCTGAAGATCAAGTTTCCTCCAAAGTGTCTACTGGTTTTTACAAAGGGTCAAGATGAGGTGTGGGTGAATGGGGGCTCCCTTTCCACATGTTTAGTCTCAGACATGTCTGACTGCATGCCCTAAGAGAACAGAGATGACATAAAACATGGTCATATTAATGCCAAGTAAATACTCAGCTTTATGATTTCAGTGCTGTTCCACCAGCACTGAAATAAAGTTCCACTGAAGTTTCACTTCAAATAAGTGGTGGCTATTAAATAAGCACCTCAGTTCATTTACGGATGCTCCTGTACTGTTCAGAATGTGGACTGAATAGATTCATAATTTTTAATATCCAGTGTATTGATGTTTGGTGGTTATGTATTAGTTATAAAACATAACAGATGAAATGACATTTTTCATTTTCAAAAATTACATTTCTAGACATTTAATCTAATTCCAAGACCGAAACTGTTTTGTCTATTGGTAGAATAATTTTTGTTAAAGCTATTTCCCCAATGAAATAATAGTTTAATGCTATAAAGAGATATACAACCCTAATTGCAAAAAAGTTGCAATGCTTTGTTAAATGTAAATAAAAACAGAATGCAGAGATTTGCAAATCTCATACACCCATATGTTATTCACAATCATATGAACATATCAAATGTTTAAACTGAGGAAATGTACCATTTTAAGAAAAAAATAAGGAATTATGAATTTGATGGCCACAACATGTCTCAAAAGAAACAGCTGGAGGTTAATTGGCAACGGGTCAGTAACATGATTGTTACATCCACAAATGCTGGTTAAAGCTCAATCATACAAAGAAGAAGCCATATGTGAACATGATCCAGAAACGATGCCGTCTTCTCTGGGCCAAAGCTCATTTAAAATGGACCGAGACAAAGTGGAAAACTGTTCTGTGGTCAGCTGAATCAAAATTTGAAATTATTTTTGGAAACCATGGACTCCGTGACCTATGGACTAAAGAGGACTAAAGGGGGCAGGGACCATCCAGCTTTTTTTCAGCACTCAGTTCAAAAGCCTGCATCTCTGATGGTATGGTGATGCATTAGTGCCTATGGAATGCGCAACTTGCACATCTGGAAAGGCACCATCGATGCTGTAAGGTACAGTGCCTTGCGAAAGTATTCGGCCCCCTTTAACTTTTCAACCTTTTGCCACATTTCAGGCTTCAAACATAAAGATATAAAATTTAATTTTTTCGTGAAGAATCACCAACAAGTGGGACACAATTGTGAAGTGGAGCGAAATCTATTGGATTTTTGAAACTTTTTTAACTAATAAAGAAATGAAAAGTGGGGCGTGCAAAATTATTCGGCCCCCTTGCATTAATACTTTGTAGAGCCACCTTTTGCTGCGATTACAGCTGCAAGTCGCTTGGGGTATCGAGAGACTGAAATTCTTGCCCATTCTTCCTTGCAAAACAGCTCAAGCTCAGTGAGGTTGAATGGAGAGCGTTTGTGAACAGCAGTTTTCAGCTCTTTCCACAGATTCTCGATTGGATTCAGGTCTGGACTTTGACTTGGCCATTCTAACACCTGGATAAGTTTATTTTTGAACCATTCCTTTGTAGATTTTGCTGTATGTTTGGGATCATTGTCTTGTTGGAAGATAAATCTCCGTCCCAGTTTCAGGTCTTTTGCAGACTCCAACAGGTTTTCATCCAGAATGGTCCTGTATATGGCTGCATCCATCTTCCCCTCAATTTTAACCATCTTCCCTGTCCCTGCTGAAGAAAAGCAGGCACAAACCATGATGCTGCCACCACCATGTTTGACAGTGGGGATGGTGTGTTGAGGGTGATGAGTTGTGTTGCTTTTACGCCAAACATATCGTTTTGCATTGTGGGCAAAAAGTTAGATTTTGGTTTCATCTGACCAGAGCACCTTTTTCCACATGCTTGGTGTGTCTCCCAAGTGGCTTGTGTCAAACTTTAGACGAGACTTTTTTATGGATATCCACTCTTCCATAAAGGCCAGATTTGTGCAGTGTACGACTGATTGTTATCCTATGGACAGACTCTCCCACCTCAGCTGTAGTTCTCTGCAGTTCATCCAGAGTGATCATGGGCCTCTTGGCTGCATCTCTGATCAGTCTTCTCCTTGTCTGAGCTGAAAGTTTAGAGGGACGGCCAGGTCTTGGTAGATTTGCAGTGGTCTAATACTCCTTCCATTTCAAAATGATCGCTTGCACAGTGCTCCTTGGGATGTTTAAAGCTTGGGAAATCTTTTTGTATCCAAATCCGGCTTTAAACTTCTCCACAACAGTATTACGGACCTGCCTGGTGTGTTCCTTGGTCTTCATGATGCTCTCTGCGCTTTCAACAGAACCCTGAGACTATCACAGAGCAGGTGCATTTATACAGAGACTTGATTACACACAGGTGGATTCTATTTATCACCATCAGTCATTTAGGACAACATTGGATCATTCAGAGATCCTCGCTGAACTTCTGGAGTGAGTTTGCTGCACTGAAAGTAAAGGAGACGAATAATTTTGCAGTTTTTTATTTGCTAAAAAAGTTTAAAATATTCAATAGATTTCGTTCCACTTCACAATTGTGTCCCACTTGTTGGTGATTCTTCACAAAAAAAAATAATTTTATATCTTTATGTTTGAAGCCCGAAATGTGGCAAAAGGTTGAAAAGTTCAAGGGGGCCGAATACTTTCGCAAGGCACTGTATATACAGGTTTTAGAGCAACATATGCTTCCATCCAAATACCATCCCGTATTTACTTCTGACAGACTCTGCCTCTCTAAAACTCTCGTTTTATACCCAATCATGTTATTGACATGTTGCCAATTAACCAACAGTAAAGGGAAAAAGTATTTGATCCCCTGCTGATTTTGTACGTTTGCCCACTGGCAAAGAAATGATCAGTCTATAATTTTAATGGTACATTTATTTGAACAGTGAGAGACAGAATAACAACAAAAAAATCCAGAAAAACGCATGTCAAAAATTTTATAAATTGATTTGCATTTTAATGAGGAAAATATGAATTTGACCCCTCTGCAAAACATGACTTAGTACTTGGTGGCAAAACCCTTGTTGGCAATCACAGAGGTCAGACGTTTCTTGTAGTTGGCCACCAGGTTTGCACACATCTCAGGAGGGATTTTGTCCCACTCCTCTTTGCAGATCTTCTCCAAGTCATTAAGGTTTTGAGGCTGACGTTTGGCAACTCAAACCTTCAGCTCCCTCCACAGATTTTCTATGGGATTAAGGTCTGGAGACAGGCAAGGCCACTCCAGGACCATAATGGGCCGTGTGTTTTGGGTCATTGTCATGCCGGAATACCCATCCACGACCCATTTTCAATGCCCTGGCTGAGGGAAGGAGGTTCTCAACTAAGATTTGACCGTCCATTGTCCCCTTTGATGTGGTGAAGTTGTGCTGTCCCCTTAACAGAAAAACACCCCGAAAGCATAATGTTTCCGCCTCCATGTTTGACGGTGGGGATGGTGTTCTTGGGGTCATAGGCAGCATTCCTCCTCCTCCAAACACGGCGAGTTGAGTTGATGCCAAAGAGCTCCATTTTGGTCTCATCTGAGCACAACACTTTCACCCAGTTGTCCTCTGAATCATTCAGATGTTCATTGGCAAACTTCAGACGGGCGTGTGTATGTGCTTTCTTGAGCAGGAGGACCTTGCGGTCGCTGCAGGATTTCAGTCCTTCACGGCGTGGTGTGTTACCAATTATTTTCTTGGTGACTATGGTCCCAGCTGCCTTGAGATCATTGACAAGATCCTCCCGTGTAGTTCTGGGCTGATTCCTCACTGTTCTCATGATCATTGCAACTCCACAAGGTGAGATCTTGCATGGAGCCCCAGGCCGAGGGAGATTGACAGTTCTTTTGTGTTTCTTTCATTTGCGAATAATTGCACCAACTGTTGTCACCTTCTCACCAAGCTGCTTGGCAATGGTCTTGTAGCCCATTCCAGACTTGTGTAGTCTACAGTCATTTCCCTGACATCCTTGGAGAGCTCTTTGGTCTTGGCCATGGTGGAGAGTTTGGAATCTGACTGATTGATTGCTTCTGTGGACAGGTGTCTTTTATACAGGTAACAAGCTGAGATTAGGAGCACTCCCTTTAAGAGTGTGCTCCTAATCTCAGCTCGTTACCTGTATAAAAGACACCTGGGAGCCAGAAATCTTTCTGATTGAGAGGGGGTCAAATACTTATTTCCCTCAATAAAATGCAAATCAATTTATAACATTTTTGACATGCGTTTTTCTGGATTTTCTTGTTGTTATTCTGTCTCTCACTGTTCAAATAAATGTACCATTAAAATTATAGACTGATCATTTCTTTGTCAGTGGGCAAACGTACAAAATCAGCAGGGGATCAAATACTTTTTTCCCTCATTGTAATTAGTTGAAAAATGTTCCTCCAGCTGTTTCTTTTCAGTAACACTTACTTTTTCAGCCTTTTGTTGCCCCCCTCCCAACTTTTCTGAGACATTTTGTGGCCATCAAATTGAAATATTACATTATTTTTTTCATAAAAATTGTACATTTCCTCAATTTAAACATTTGATATGTTTTCTATGTTCTATTGCGAATAACATATGTGTTTATGAGCTCTGTAAATCATTGCATTCTGATTTTTAATTACATTTTGCATAGCAAACATTTTTGGAATTGGGGATGTATTTGCACAATTTGCATAAGATTATGTTTTCACATGCTATGATGTCATTTGTTGCATTGTTTAACTGACATTATATACTCATATATCTGAACATTTTATCTTTATCGCATTTTATCTTTATTTTATTTATCGCACGGTGGCTTAGTGGTTAGCACGTTAGCCTCATGCCCAAGTCTGAGTCCCGCCGGGGCCATGTGTGTGCGAAGTTTGCATGTTCTCCCTGTGCTGCGGGGGTTTCCTTCAGGTACTCCGGTTTCCTCCCCCAGTCCAAAGACATGCATGGTAGGCTGATTGGCGTGTCTAAAGTGTCTGTAGTGTATGAATGGATGTATGAGTGTGTATGTGATTGTGCCCTGCGATGGACTGGCACCCTGTCCAGGGTGTACCCCGCCTTGTGCCTGATGCTCTTTGGGATAGGCTTCAGGTTCCCCCGTGACCCAGAAAAAGAGTAAGCGGTAGAGGATGGATGGATGAATAGTGATAGTGAGAAAGATATTACAAATATAACTGATGATGTACATTTTTTTTAGGATTTTTGTGCCTGAACTCAGATTTGAGTTCGATATTTGGATATTACTGCATGAATACAGGTTAAACAATGTGCCACAGATCAAACTTTCATTTGTACCCTTTGATGATCCTCATTTCTACCTCTTATATTCTTATAAGTCTTATATTCCTTTTACCTCTCCAAAAGCTCAGTGGAATTGGTGGCTAGGCCAGCTGCTGGGAGCTGTAAAAATCTGGGTGAGAGTGATGAAAAGGAAAGAGTAGACTGAGAGAGTTCAGGGCCAGACCGATATAGCTGAATGGGCGTACTGTCTGTAAGCTGAGAGTCAAACCAAAAGATTTAGAATGAGAGACAAATGAGAGAGACCAACTCTCTTTGTGAAAAAGGAGAATGAGAGAAAGGGAAATAATTTCTGACACCTGCAGCAGAAGTTCAAGCCTGAATCTGAATCTTCTGGAGAGAGAAGCATGGTGCTGAGAATGGCTGGGCTCTGATGGGCCATGCTGTAATAACTCAGAGACTAGCTTGGAGAAAGCTAATAACCTACTAGGCATTGGTTTACAGTTACTCACCCTGAGATCTGGACTTCTGGATGAGACTTCCCACTCAGACGCCAGCAAATTTCATTGTAATCGCTGTGAGGGTAGACTTCTTGTCTTTCCCTTAGATGAATGGAGAAAATGAAAGCTGGTGGCAGGTGCAAGTACGGCTGATGGCCTGGCCATTGGAGTAAGGCAAAGTTCAACTCAGACAACTGGCTAGTATTGTTCCTCACTATGGTTTTGGGGGAGCTCCTGATTTTTAATCAAAGGCTAGTTCATATCAAAGGCAAGTTTTGTGTGGGATTAGGAGTGTAAGTCCATCAGCAGTTCATACAGCTGTTAAAAGTTCCATCTCATAATCAGTATGTCTGCCTATTGATGTCTGCTGATGTGAACTGAACGTCTGGGTAATTTTACACCCATTGTGCAGGTGCATCAGTTCTGTCTCTTAGATTTATGGTATAGATAGGCTTATGCTTAATAACAAACAGAATTAATAATGTCTGTTACATTATAGGAAAAAATTTCTGTACATTTACAATAGCTATTTTAAAGTAAAATGTGATTTTATTATTTTATTACAGGATTGCACTGTAAACGATTGAGAAATTAGAGCAGTGCATTGGTTTACAGTACAATACCAGAAAACACAATGTATAGTGGGATATCTAACATTTAGGCAGAATGAGAATGGTAAAGATTCTCTGCAAATTTGTGAATAATTTTTCTTGTTGATTAATTTCTTACCTATTTGTGAAGGGAATATGTTACTGTATGTCTTAGGAGCGCCGTAGTTTAAGCTGCAATATGTCTACTTAGTAAGCCTCCTGACTCCCTGTACAACCTTGGCCTCTTGTTTTTCCCAGTCTAGCTCCTCAGTGCATGCAGCTAAATGTTCTCAAATATCTAATTTCAAACAACAGGAGGCAGTGGCTAGAGAGTTAAAGCTCCTCTAACTGATGCTAGAACAGAGGTCACCAGCACCTGGCATTTAACCTTGCTGTAGAATACAGTTTCACTAATCAGTGACTTGCTAGTTGGATCAGATCTCTATGATTTGGGTTGAAAGTGAATAGTGCAGGAAGGTAAATTAGCAAGAACAGGGCTGGTGGCCATAGTGCGAGAATGAGAGGCAGGCACTGAGCATGTTGGGGAGAAAGAGACACCGGAAAATTAGATTTATTCGTTGGAAATTTTGTTTTTGCCAAGGGGGAAAAAGCTTCAGAAGATTTCCACAACTTCATGCATCAGTACAGAACCCCTTGTATAAATGATGGTATCACATTACTTTTGAAAAACTTCTGAATCTGGTTCATGCATACTATAGTGGTTACCTGTTTACTGTGGTCATATGAGAGCTGAGCTTTTTATTTTATAGCAAAGCCAACAACCATAAATTTACTGATTAAACTAAGTTTTAAACTAAATTTATTGAACATCTAAATCACTATAGTAAAAATACAACTTTGCCTAATTTCCTCTATCAGAGGATACATGCTTGGCTGTGTGCCAGGGTGGATGTCCACATGTCGTCCGTGCCAGTCGGGTCAACGTGAAAACAAGGCCCTCTGTGTCTGCACCACAGGGTTTGGTGTGCTGCAGACGTGAGAGAGACACTCAAGCAAGGCATTACTGCTGCTTCTACACTAATCCTTCCCAGACCAAGCAGCTTACTCAGGCCACAGAACACGCTTGTGAAAGCAGGTGCTAATTAGAGACAGCTTATTGCAGGGGTGGTATTGGTGATACTGGTGGCTGTAGAGTATATGTGTGTATAAAACGAATGAGTCGGCATGCTGTGACATCAGCACTCCACAATCCCAGAGAGAGAACAAGAGAGAAGACAGACACTGACAGGACCTCCATTGTCTGATGAACACATAGGTCCATGTGTTAGAAATCATCCTCCCACGTGGCGGAGGCAGAGATGCAGACTGTAACTCAAGCCCGGGCCCAGGAACATGCCGTTGATGAAAGACAGTAGGGGAAGGAGAATATTAAAGCCAAGGCTCCAGAAATCCCAGCCTGTCACGCCACAGCTCAACCCTTCCCCCAGGGCCTTATGGGAGTTGGAGTCTGACCGTGGGCGCAGAAAAAAAGAGGGAATTGGAGGGAGGCTTGGAGGAGAGGAAATGAGGAAGCATGTGATCCATATCAGCTTTGGTCTTGTGGATAAACATAGCTCTAATAATAAAAGTTTTGTCATGATGTGGACAGGACCAGTACAGTATGGCTTATAGTAATGTTTTCCAAAAAAGCCCTCATTTTTACACTCTTTCAGCTCCAAACACACCTGGACCAGTTGTCCAGTGTCTTACCTGTTGCAAGAAATAGTGAAAATTCATATTATTTGTTAATTTTTAATGCATATTAAAAAGAGTATGTTTATATATAACATACACAACAGGTATTGTATATATATTCATTCATTCATCTACAGTAACCACTTTATCCTGGTCAGGGCCACGATAGAGCTGGAATCAGTCCCAGTAACACTGGGCACAAGGCAGTAGAATTCATCACAGAGCATTAAATATATGGACTTACATTTTACATCATAATTGTGCAATACAAATCTATGTTTACAGTGAGGGAAAAAAGTATTTGATCCCCTGCTGATTTTTTACGTTTGCCCACTGACAAAGAAATGATCAGTCTATAATTTTAATGGTACATTTATTTGAACAGTGAGAGACAGAATAACAACAAGAAAATCCAAAAAACGCATGTCAAAAATGTTATAAATGGATTTGCATTTTAATGAGGGAAATAAGTATTTGACCCCCCCTCAATCAGAAAGATTTCTGGCTCCCAGGTGTCTTTTATACAGGTAACGAGCTGAGATTAAGAGCACACTCTTAAAGGGAGTGCTCCTAATCTCAGCTTGTTACCTGTATAAAAGACACCTGTCCAAAGAAGCAATCAATCAGATTCCAAACTCTCCACCTTGGCCAAGACCAAAGAGCTCTCCAAGGATGTCAGGGAAATGACTGTAGCACATATACATGCACGTCTGAAGTTTGCCAATGAACATCTGAATCATTCAGAGGACAACTGGGTGAAAGTGTTGTGGTCAGATGAGACCAAAATGGAGCTCTTTGGCATCAACTCAACTTGCCATGTTTGGAGGAGGAGGAGGAATGCTGCCTATGACCCCAAGAACACCATCCCCACCGTCAAACATGGTGGTTGAAACATTATGCTTTGGGGGCGTTTTTCTGCTAAGGGGACAGGACAACTTCACCGCATCAAAGGGACGATGGACAGGGCCACATACCGTCAAATCTTGGGTGAGAACCTCTTTCTCTCAGCCAGGGCATTGAAAATGGGTCGTGGATGGGTATTCCAGCATGACAATGACCCAAAACACACGGCCAAGGCAACAAAGGAGTGGCTCAAGAAGAAGCACATTAAGGTCCTGGAGTGGCCTAGCCAGTCTCCAGACCTTAATCCTATAGAAAATCTGTGGAGGGAGCTGAAGGTTTGAGTTGCCAAACGTCAGCCTCAAAACCTTAATGACTTGGAGAAGATCTGCAAAGAGGAGTGGGACAAAATCCCTCCTGAGATGTGTGCAAACCTGGTGGCCAACTACAAGAAACGTCTGACCTCTGTGATTGCCAACAAGGGTTTTACCACCAAGTACTAAGTCATGTTTTGCAGAGAGGTCAAATACATATTTCCCTCATTAAAATGCAAATCAATTTATAACATTTTTGACATGCGATTTTCTGGATTTTCTTGTTGTTATTCTGTCTCTCACTGTTCAAATAAATGTACCATTAAAATTATAGACTGATCATTTCTTTGTCCGTGGTCAAACGTACAAAATCAGCAGGGGATCAAATACTTTTTTCCCTCACTGTATGTGACAGTATTTTAAGATCGAAACCTGATTTAAGTCTACTAAAACCACTATGCATACTTTGTGTATGGGTGGTATTTTATTCATCTAGGCATTCTGTATTAACAGGCAAAGGTTTTTAAAATATCTCAATAACATTCTTGCCAAATCACAACATCCGATTGCTCATATGACCTTTGAACACAGTGTATGAATTGTGTGTGTGCACAATGGTCACACTGCTTTATTTTTAGATGCAGGTCTTGCATGACGGTCACTTCCCACAGCTGAAGTGTTCTCATGGACTTACTGAGCTGAGTGATAGTTCATGAGCTGACCCAGAACTGAAGCTCCTTTGGTGGCCATTCACACTGGCATACATGCTCAAACCAGACCACTGACAAACCCTAAGCTCAAGTGTGTGTAAACCTACCATCTGTGAAACATGTATGATTATATGTACCAGCAGAGTTAAAAAAAAAAATAAAAATTGCCGGGGGGGGGGGGGGGGGGTTGGGGGGGCAGGGTTTCCATAAAATTGACTAATTTGACTTGTAAATAATGTGTCATACAACCTCAGACAGTATCTTAAGACACAGTCACCCTGAATTTAAAGTCAGCTTGAAATAAAACATCACTTGAAATGGCCATAACTTTGAGAGTAATATGGAGCTTGCTGAGAGATATGTTTTGGCCTCTCAAAATATGTAGTGCAAATGCCAAGTATGGTTTTTAATGGGGGCAGTAAAACAAAGCTAATGCACAGTAGTTTGTATTGATTAGCCATGGATTCTTCTGTAGAGAGCAATGCGATACTGCTATTTTTTCAGAGGCATTGTATTTCATTCTACTGAGTCTCTCATAAAGCAACACCTATACCTGCCAGTCCCTGTTGTTTTGGGAATTAAGATGATGGGGCAGACACTGGATCAGATGACCTGATCAGACAAGACTTAAGCAGAGACTTTCTGGCTACTGGGGCACCTCTCAGAATGATACACAGAGAGACAAACATGGAGAGACAGACAGACACTCGTTAGAGGGCTTCTTGAAACAGTCCAGGAGCACTCAGTAGCAATCATTCCAGTAACACTCAGTGCTTAATAGAGTTTAGGGCTTGGTGTGAGTGATGCCTAGTATACAGAACTATAAACATATGATATTGTAAAACTCACTAAGCTTTGCATTTTTTTTAAACTTGTTATATGGACAGGATGACTGAGCAGAATTATAGATTATTTCCCTTATTCTTCTCATCCGTTTGGTCACCTACCAATTCCCATAATTCCAGACATTTGTCTGTAAAGAGCAACCAAGCAAGTGTAGGTAATAGACCAGAGCCAGCCGGATACTATGCGTGGTCTACTTTTGCAAGAGTTTAAATATCATTGGTCAGCATTGAGAAATGATTACAAGGCACAAATCATTATACATATCCAAAACAGGTATGCAAAGGTCATAAGCAGAATTCACCAAAACAATATCTCGGTACAGTAAGTGGGTAGAGGGAACTGGTAGGAACACTAGAAAACCTGAAAAATATTAGGTGCGGGTACAGTACAAACAGATGAAATAGGAAATTTAAAGCATATATTAGGACAACAGGAGATTTAAAAACAAACAAACAAACAAATATAAAAATAAATGTAAAGACACTGGCTATTGAGTTTATTAAGGAATTAAGACGACTGGAAGAATATTACTTTCCTTTTTATATATATAAAAAAATAATGTATGTACAGTCGTAACATTTAGGCTGTGAACATTGCTTCTCTGTTTCTGTGACATAGTGAACATTCAGGTTCTTTCTTCTCTCTGAGTTCCAGTAATGTAAGAGCAGGTCATTTTCAGCAGGTAGAAATATTCAGTTTGTCTAGTCAGACTGACCTCATGTTTTCCTGCTCCTTTTGACTATAGGATCCATCAGAGGAGCTTTACAGGAAGTCTCGCATAATTTAAAACTGTGCTGTGCATCCCTGGCCCAACTTGACTGATTGTGCAATGGAACCTCAAGATTTATTTTTCCTGAGGGTCCCACTAATCATTATAGCTGCTTTTGGGGGGAGGGTGGCCTCAGACGTTCACTGACCACATCCTACATGTACGCACAGATACAAGCTGTTTAAACAGGCATGTACACACATACTCATACTTAAACAGGCAACATGCATTTACATACAGAGCTACACAAACCTGGAAGCACACAAATTTTCCTTGCATCCTCTTTTTAGTGCTACTGCTGCCTTGGGAGGCCATGCGGAAACCATAGCACATTTCCTCTGGGCTGCTTTCCTCCCATCCAGAAGTTTCTCCTGTGTGAGGGCAAAACTCAGACTGTAGTGTGGGGAAAGGGGAAATATATTTGCAGGTTGCTTAAAATAACACTGCAGATGAGAAGAATGAGAAACAGGCATGTGTCTTAGATGAACGATTAGGAAATCGTGTTTGCCTGATAAAGGCCAGTGTCCCTGGGTCTCTAAACTAGATAGTTGAGGGAGATCTTTGGGGAGAAATGGGTGCCAAATGAGTCTCTCCGACTGAAACAATGGAAGCAATATTGGGCAACAATCTGTCTTTTATGAATTGACCAAGTCAGTGAAGTGTGTAGCCTATAAATTACTAAACAGTGGTTCAGTATTTGTTTATGTTATTCAGTACACCAACACACTGAAGTGAAATACTGACCATGATGTTGAAATGTAAAAAGTCAGACTTCATATCAAAAGTCAGATTTCAAGAGTATACACATCTACAGTTGTAGAACCATCAAATTTTTATACATCCGTTAAAGGAAATCATGAGAAACAGGCTCAACTATAATTATTTAAAATAAAAGCTTTGTGTTTTGTGACTGTGCAGGAATTGACTGCTTGCGAAAAGAAAACAAACTAAAAAAATAACCCAACCAAACAGGTTGTTTCATACAGGCATAGAAATGTCCTTTTCACAGATTATTCAAGTAAAAGATTCTGCACAAATACTAAACCAAATTTTTTTAATGCATAAAATCAATACTAATTATAAAAATTAACAAAGAAAAGAGGCATAAATACACTAATTTGATTGAAACAATAAAACATAAATAAAAACAAATATAAAATGTAACTACTTCTGTCTGCTGAATCTCTTTCATTGTTCAAAAATGTATCTCTTGGGAGATTTTCAACAATCGTGAATATGGTCTTGCCTTCTCATTTGCTCCATGGCACATAAGAGACCTTAATTTATGCCATAAACACGACACTGGATTTAACTGACCACCCAATCAATTATTACACTATACCTTGGTTATGATAACTTGGATGAAAGCAAATGCCTATGGTTGATTAATAGAAACATTCATGATGGAGTAGGCTTACACAAAACTCTCTTTCAGGCCCATGAGGGGTATTTCTCTAAAGAATAACACATTACCTATAGTATAGTTAGACATAAGTAAGAAAATCAAGAACAAATCTCACATCTTTCTGGCATCTGAAACCAATAAATGTCAGTGTTCTGCCAAATCTGTTTCTTGCTTTAGGGCCTTTTTGCCTGTGTGAAATTCATTGTCATGGACGTTCAGGTCAGACAATTGTCTTGACTAGTAAAAAGTCATTGTCCAGCTGCAAGGTCAGATATTTGGCTGGATCTGAGGAGTTAAATGGGCATTGAGTTAAGGGAGTTAAATGTAGATTTTGAGCTTGGACATTTACAAAAACATTAGAAGTTAGAATGTTAACTTCTCAAACCCATCTCCTAGAATCTGCAGTGGTTGATGGGGTTCATTCATGTTAGTTCAGGAGCTCATAAGCTAATTTTCCATAATTTCCATCTACATAATCTACATAACTCTTCCATTAAATCTTCTACAGTTATGCCAAA
Source organism: Ameiurus melas (assembly GCA_012411365.1). Taxonomy (NCBI): domain Eukaryota; kingdom Metazoa; phylum Chordata; class Actinopteri; order Siluriformes; family Ictaluridae; genus Ameiurus; species Ameiurus melas. The sequence goes on from CM022760.1 coordinate 20,473,350, forward strand.
GCTATGAAAACTAAAGTACAGTCATGAATGTGAACAGTTTACTAGATGCTATAATTACCTTATTGATCACATTACCTAGACAGAATATATAGAGACATCCAGCTTTATCCCATTTGTGTTCGGCTTTTTTCTCTATCTTGGAAAAGCAACTCCCATATTTGCTTTTATTGAACTTATTGTGGAGTCATTAAAAAGTTTTGCAACAGATATTTTCCTTACAACACTATTTGCAATGTTGTCCATTTATTCCAGCATGTTTGCATTTCTGAGCAGTAAAGATGTGGTCGTGTTTTTAATATGACTGACAGGAGTTATGCAAGCACAATCAAGGAGACTAGCACAGAAGTTGTTTTATCAAATGCTTTTTTGTCTTGTGTGTATAATAGTTTTGCATTGATCACATTGTTTCTACAATAATGCTTCATCATCTTCGCCAGATATTTCCAGTTTATTCTTAATTATAAGAACAATAACCATATTGACCATAATTTACACATGCTTAGTTCTGTGCTTGGATTGGAATAAATAAATGTAATAATACATGTATTTCTTGCCTTGCAATAGATTGGCATTCAATCCAGGGTGTATTCCCACCTCGTGCCCAGTGTTCCTGGGATAGGCTCCAGATCCGCAAGGTATTACCAAGTTACTAAAGATGAATGAATGAATGACTCAATTAATCAATGAATGAATGAACACCCCTAGCATGTGCTGGCATGGCTGGGCATTGCAAAGTCTCAGTGTGCTTTAATGAATCAGTGAATTGTTATGAACAATTATAGTCTGCAAATCTCACTGCTCAACCCACTAGTGGGTTATCTGCTGTTGAAAATATCTTTATATCAATTTAAACAATATAACTACTTTTTGCTTTTTTTTTCCCCTTACATGGAAATGCCACTTAAAGTAAAGTCACCTGGTACTTACCCAACTATGAACAAAAGTGTTTTTGTGTGCGTATTTATTTCAACAGCGACAGAAAACACATTCACAAATTGAAAGAATATAAATCACACTTTTAAAATGATCTTCCTTATGTTGAGACCAACCTAATTCAGTGAATGATTATGCAATGTAAATCGCTAGTATGTGCTATTGTTTATGTACCTTTGTTCATTTTTCTCTTCAAATTCATTTGCTAATGAAAAAACCTATCCCTTGTTTAAACGATCGATTTAACATCCTTGCAAAGGGAAATCTAATATATGTTTTCAGACAAGACTATTTATTTTTGAAAATGTCATAGGTGTAAATGAACCACTACCCACTATACGTCCATTTTCATTAAGAGTTCTAATACTATAATTATGCTTTATGTGTAGAGTTTATTTTGACAGCCATTACCTCTAATACAATAATAGTGCTCATAAGAGTGGAATGCAGAGGAAGTACAGAAGGATGGGCTAAGAGCAGCTGTGGTTGGCTGGGGTCAGGAGTGCTGGAGGAGTTAGGTCCTGCTGTGGGTGCGTATGGAACCACTCCTACGCCAATCCAGCACAGAGGCCACTCACCTCTCCAGGTTTTGTTTGGTTGGACGGCTTTAGCGTAGGCCCACCATTGTAAAGCCACTGGACGCTGGATGCTTTACCACTGTTTTCTTTGGGAAGCAGGAAATTAGATGACTGGCTACCTGCTACAACAACATCCTGCACTTGAGAAGTCATCTTTGCGCCCATACCCACCTATTTTTTCCCTTCTCCTCAGCCCTACGCCAGTGGTCAGCCGCCAGACTTCTGGTATGTGTCAGACTCCCACATGGGCTTGTCTGAATTCCAGTCAGGGCTCGGATCAATTCTTGTATCCAACCAGATGCTTCCGTTAAAACTAGAATTAGGGCCAAGTCTACATTTGATGCCAAATCTATGTAGAGATAATTTAACACTCAGGTAGAGTGAAAACCCTCAGGCAGGTACCTTTTATACATTTACACATAATAAATTCTGTATTCAGTCAAAAGGAGTAGAATGCAGACCAACCACAGAGCTAATACATGTTGCAGAATATATTAGCCATAACAAAATCCAGTATCTCACACTTGCAAATGATCATCCCTGGAAAAAGTTATTTGTCATAAAGCATGGAAGACTTAAAATCCATAACACACATCCAACCATATCCTCAGCTCATAAATGAAAATGGATAAAATATTACTTTAAATGTCATTCTTGGCACAAGAAATATAAGGGATAAAGTTGTAGTATAGTCCCTTGTGAACTATAAATCATATTAAAATTTATATTTCTGCAAACATTTGAAATATACATTTGTGTAGAAAGTTTAAGAGACTGTATTTGTGGAGCCCAGACTACTGAACAAAAATGCCAGAACATACAGAGTGTTTTACTGAAAGCCAAGAAGGATGGCTTTATGATTTCAAATTATAATTCAAAATTTGCCGTTGTTTCCATTTTAAGTGATTTATTAACTTTTTGTATTTTTCAATATGCAACATCTGTGTTTTATCAATTTCATTACATTCAATGGAGCAAAAGAGGTACAACAATGATTGAAAACAACTGTTCAATAGGAAAAGTATATTCGAAGAACAACTTGGCAGCATGACTTACAATAAAAACAAAGAAATGTAACATTGAGGCCTGGTGTATTTTCATCAGTGGAGCAATCCTTGGACTTTGAGTGATCCTGTGATCCTGTAACAGGCAGCTTTCAAGTTTCTGCTACTGCAGTGTGATTACATCGTGGTGTCATCACTTAAAACTATTCAACTGAATTTGAGCAATGAATATGGGGCATATTTATGTTTGACAAATATGATCTCTGGTATGACTTTCTCGGTTTTTGAGTGGATAGTGCGAATATGAGAGTTTCACTTTAGTAGCATATCCACACCAGTGGCCCTTGAGAATACTGTCCATCAAAAACAAGAATCCTCGATGAAACAGGTTATCTGAATGTGTGAAAAGACTGCTGGAAAACCTGACATCATGTTCATTTCATTTCATATTTATGGCTCCTCTGTAGCAGCCTGGGATTCCTGGATATGTCTCTAAGTGAAGGTGGAAGTCAGGGTCATCACTCAGAGCTGGGTGAGGCCGCAGAATCCAACTCATCTGCTTCCAGGTCATGAGGGGAAGCAGGCTGACCACCTTTTACCCTCTTCCATTTCATACGTCTGTTCTGAAACCACACCTTTACCTACAGAGAATAGTCATCATTACTATAAACAGCATTGATATTCATTTTAAATATAATACTTGGAGTCAGAAATTACTTAACACCAGCACACACATTTCATACTGTAATGGAGTCATTTTTATTTTCGTATTTACCAAATGTCATACGTGTTTATTAATAAAGTAAATTACAAGCTAACTGTTTTGTTGGCTAAACGCAGAGAAGTACAAGTTATAACTTGACCTTTACTCCTCCCTCTCAGCATGACCCATGGACACAGCAGCTTAGGCCATCTGTTCCCACACTATTTTAAAGAATATTCCCTTTTCTCAATCTGTCCATTTGTTTGAGAGAAAAATGTGGCACAAGGCCAAGAAATATCAAATATATTGGTGGTTGAGATATGGAGACAGGGTTGCAGAGGAATTGAGAACTGTTTTGGGATCTAGCATAGCTTGTGTTTATTTCTGTGCAGGTACATGTGTGTGGGCCTGGCAAAGCCATCTAGGACAGGGATAAGTGTGGTGTAGTGATAAGTAGGCTTTATGAATGTTTCATTTGATTCAGTTTGATTTATTCAAAATGCTTTGTGCTGGAAAAAAAAACATGGAGTATAAAACAGGTGAGGTGTACCTGTCTCTCGGTGAGGTCCAAGTTAACGGCAATTTCATAGCGGCGCAGGCGGGTCAGGTAGTTGTGATGAGTGAACTCAGCTTCTAGCTCTCTCAGCTGCTCTTTAGTGAAGGCTGTCCTTTCCTTCCTTGCCTTGCAGTTTGAGTCAGGCTTAAATCCGGAGTCCTGGATATCTGAAATATACAGATCAGGGGAAAAGCCATTAAGGCTTAGGTGTTAGGCATTCATAATGTGTAATTTAAAAAATACATGTGTATTGTGACTTTCCCATTTACATTTCTGAACAACATTTTGTACTACATGGAGATTTTTTGTTTGTTTTTTTACCAATAAAATGAGTGAAACTTTAAAATACATTTCAAAGGCTGACCTCCATTTCACACGCTATGTTTAAAGGACTTCCACTTTACAATATACGTATTTACTGGTTGTTGTGACCCATCCAGGCCACACACTTCTATGGAGGTGCAGTAAGATCAAAGGAGACATAGGACCAAGTCATAATCTGTCAAGGTGGTAGGGAGCATAGCAAACAGGCTACAGGGGACTCGCATTAAGATGGAATGCACCGAAACATTGTTAAAATTGCTACTAAAAGAACAAAGAGTTGGATAGGTACAGCTGACGTGTGTGTCTTTCTGTGTGTGTGTTTGTGTGTACGTGTGTGGGCACCAAATGTCCCCACAAGGATAGGTTCATATGACAGTTTTGACCTTGTAGGGAAATTTGTCTGGTCCCGGTGAGGAATTTTTTACAAAAGCTTCTACAAAAACACTAGAGCTAAAACGTTTCCTTTTGTTGCTGAAATTAAGGTTAAATTTAGATGTAGGTACAGCAATTGATTAGCTTCATTAATAATTATGTGCAAACATAAGTGCTTTTGTGTGTGTGTTCTTTTCATGTCCTCTGAACTCCTTGTCACAGTAATTTAACATAACCTTATAACCCACAATGGAGTTGAAACAGAAAATGCTGTTTGCTGTGGAGTGGGAAAGTGGAGACTCTGACTTTTGTCAAGCTGTCTATAAAACACTTAAAACAGCGTGAGGACATGGCAGGTTGAAGATTTTCCGTTACAAATGAATTGGTTGGTCAAATAAACTGTTTGCGCCATCCAAACCTTATGAACTCAATTAACTCTCGAAACATAGATCAGCATCAGTAGCGCCACCAAGAAATGACGCAAACCCTTCAAGAAGTCTATAATTTGTCAAAGTGAGAATTTGTGGTTGGTGTTTGCCAGATCCACACAGTCAGACTGTGAAACAGACTGCAGTCACACAGATGTGTGTGCAGAGAGCCAGACCATTTGCTAACATTCATATATGGCAAGCAGTGTTGCCTTAAGAGAGTGCATTATGATTATAATTAGAATCCCATTCGTTTAAACACACTTCCACAAGTAATACATGGACATGTGGTAGCAGGTTGGGGAGAAACACCTGGTATAGTGTGTGCATGTGTATGTGTCTGCGTGCCCACCAAACACTCTCCAATAAATTTCCACAGCAAAAGCCTATAAAGTTTTAGTGAACAGCCCTAACCTCAGCAGGGAGCCTGCAGAACAAATGACATATGGCATGTTCTCAAATTGTTGGTCCAAATGAAGCCAAAATAAGTCCGCAAGTTAAGTCAACAAAATAACAGAGGTCAATTGGTTTTGCAGCATGCATTTAAAGGCGTTAATACAAGTTTGTCTTCAACAACATTAAGCTGTATTGCATAAGATTTTTAAGAAATATAAAAAAAAAATGTAAATAAGGAATATGCATTTGGATTTTCTGTTTACCCCATTTCTATCCCTTACATTTCATATCACCTAAAATCCTTAAATGATACTGTAATGTTTTTGTAAATAATATGTCTGATTACAATTATGTACAGTCAGTAAGTGTTTTGTTGTCACATGATGTGAAAACCCAATGAAAACCCAAACAGAGCTTGGAATTATTATCTTGTCAACACTTACCACCTCATACAATGTGTCATATTAATTTTGTTCATAAATTTTTCAAAGTATGCAAAGCATTTCACTTTTAACTCTGAATAAATTTTAGAATGGTGCTTTTTCCTCCAGTCATTTCCACAGTGTGTTCAGTGAGGATTCTATTACCGCTTAATGACAGGAAAATGTCAGTAGGTAAGAATGCAGGAGTGGAATCATATGGAAGTTATATTACAGATGTGGTCTGGCAGGATTCTACTGTTAGTGAGTGAGGGTTACATTAAGGTAACTCCAAAACAGAGGCAGCAGATATTTATACTGCATATGAAGTCATGAGACATGGATGCATTGATGAGGTACACTTCAGGATGGAGTTTGTCTAATCATTCCTACAAACCACTCACAATTGTTTCAGTTAGAGAAAAGAATATTATCTTGCCTTTTTGGCCACTGAATTACAAAACCACTCAAGTGCTATTTGGGAAATATATTTATCTTCGAGAACGTTTCCTTTATTCCAGAATGACTGCCCTGTCTCAGTTTCCACAGAGCAGTTGAAATTAATGCCTGTTCCAGATGTGCCACAAACTTTGATGTTCTATTTTCCTTCACTCAGAATAGCACGTAATGCAAAAAAGTGTGGAAGTGTACAAAAAGTTAAACTTCTACGGCTATTATATAGATTTAATCATTTAATTTACCAAAATTTACAGTTCTGTAATCTACTTTCATATGATGGTATATTAACACCCGACATTTCTACTTTCCAAACAGAGAAGAAACAATTAGACAACTAGAAATAATTGCTCCAAACCTCTTCAACATTAATATTTTTAAATACCAGTTCAGTAATATCAAACTCATTACAAATGTGCATGTCAGAGGATTAGTATCATGAGCTGAGTCATTAACACAAGTTAAGTGACTCACTGTATCACTGTTTCTATCAGATTAATTCAATTATATTATTTTTCAATATCTGACATCTGAAGCATAAATATTAGCTTATTTATATATATATATATATATATATATATATATATATATATATATATATATATATATATATATATATATATATATATATATATATTGTGTGTGTGTTGTGTGTGTGTGTGTGTGTGTGTGTGTGTGTAAATGACAAAAACTAAATATATATATTGTACGGAAACAATGCTATGAGCATCTGTGCATTAGCTAAGTGCCTAAGAATTTCAACAATAGAAGGAAACTGCAGAATAATAACATACAAAGATTTATGTTTTATGGGTCATCTGCCATGTCTATTTCTATAAATTATGTAATTGTCTTTTCCTGTAACAAAAAAAGTTAACGTCTGGAGCATTATGTATGAGGATGTAATTATATAGTCTTCTATATAGTCTTCAGTGTTTTCTTCTGGCAGGTGCAGTATGCTCATTGTTCAAACCAGGCGTTGTTTGCTGTTTCTGTAGCACATTGTGAAATAATTATGTCCTAATGGAAGAGTATTATGGATTTTACATAAACAAAATATAACGTAATAACAATAACTTTATGTTTTGTGAAAAAACATAAAAAAAAAAAGTATAATGCTAATCATTTGAAACACTAGATTTCGGTTGATAATTTAAAGTTGGACTCAGAAATGTTCAGGTTTATTTTTGATTTAATGAAATGTAAATTTTGAATGTAGGTACTCGTAGCAAATAAGAAAAATCAACAGAATAATCTTCCAGAGCTGGAAATGTACATTAAATTGCAGTTGTATCACTGCATTTATTTGTGCAAAATCTGTTTCAATTTCCTGCCTAGAGATTTGATTTAGAAAATGCGTTTACTATTACATGATATTCATTTTAGAAACAGTCAGCTACTGCACTGTATGTTGTTTTGAACATAAACATTTCTATAAAGCTTCTTAGAAACCTAAGAAGCATATTGCTTGCATATTAGAATTTCTATGTGAATATTTATGTATATATTTCATTTTATATAACTAAAAGCATTGAGTACATAAATACACGTAAGAGTGCAATGTGTTCAGTGTTAAAAAATATTAAGTGTTGCTGTTTAAAATATTAACATACTGATCTTTCAACAACAATATTGAGATTATCTTTCAGTGTGGTACTGTTCACATGAAATATTGATCAGGGATTTTGCATAACACTTGAAAATTCACCTGTTTTTCAGTGAGTTGTTCATTGTATCTGAACTGACACAATTAGATTTCCATTACATCAGACTCACCTGTGAGTTCTCGTTTCCTCTTGCAGCTCTTCTTCTCTGTATCAGTTGTTGCTATGTTCTGAGGTGAGTAATCTCCTTCTAGCCTTGGTGTCACTGTCTCAGGCAGCCTGTCTGCTCCTGCACTGCCCATGTCTGTTCCTCCAGCCACTCCAACTGTCACAGCAGCTGTATGGCATGGCTCCTGGCCCCTGCCACGTGGCTCACACGGGCTGAACTGCCACTCTGGCCGCTGGTACACGCCTTGCGCCTCTTGGTACAGTCTCTCATCTCGTGGGTATGAGTGCGGCGCTGGTACCAGGCACGAGCTGGAGAAGTCTGTGTAGGCCAGGAAGTCAGGTTTCTGATGCAGGGAGAAGGAGGCCTGCTGGTAGGGCTGTAGACCACCTCCAGGGACACTGGCAGGGTGAGGGGCTCTGGCACAGCCCCAAAGAGCACTGCCAGGATGAGAGCTCCGCATGCAGCTGCTAGCTGGTTGATCCATGCTGAATCAGAAATGAAGGCTTGAAGTCACTCACACTCATACACCATCACACACACCCAGTGTGAAGCAGAAGTCCCTCAGTGTGGCAGCTGGCTGGCGCTGACACAAGCCTGTGTGGGAAACGTCCACTTTAGCGTTTGTTTTTACACACACATCGTCATCTTTCAGAATCAATCCTGACAAATCACACACTCACTCGCAAAACTTCTCTCGAACTGCTTCGGAGTGTTGGTCTATAACTTAACATAAAGTGTGAGGTCAAGCACCCTCTAGCAGTGGTGTTACTGCAGCATCTCTTTCTCTGTCTTTCTCTCTCACGCTCCTTGGCTCTCTGAAAGTGTTATGTATGAGGAAGTTGTGGTCCACACTCTCACACCCTCTCATTCAGCATTAAGGTTAACCCACTGTATCCACTCCCAGCTGCATGGGCTACTTTCACAGTTCTGAGGCATTCCTGTCAAGTGATCCCACCTCTCTTTTAAACGCTTAGGTGGGAAAGAGTGGCAAGTTTATGGGGTGTAACGTGAGATTGCAGAGGAGGAGTCCTGCAGGCCACATGTTGGTACCCTCCAACCCAGCCCTGCTTCATCTACTATTAATCATGGAGGGAATTTTATATGCACATCTAATGGGATTTCCAGGCACAAGCTTTTAAAGGAACATTGTCTGTAAAATATAAAATGAACACTCACATGGGAAATAGGTCCAATTTTTCGTTTTTGTTCTACTCAAAACCCAATTTTCACTTTTTAAAAAAAAAATAGTATGCAATATAGTTTTAACCCCTAGATCATATTGTGTGTGGCTGCAGTGGCAGTAAGGGAGTACTTTCTCCACAATGCTGTAAAAAAATAAAAAATTATATATATATATATATATATATATATATATATATATATATATATATATATATACATATGTTAATATAAACACAAAATTTCCACAATCATTTGAATGAAATCGTTATTTAATATTAAAATAGATATGTATGATATGACGGTACTTTTTCCACACAAATTCAAGATTAAAAAAAATGTAATTAAAAAATAAATATATATATATATATATATATATATATATATATATATATATATATATATATATATATATATATATATATATATACATACATACATCTGTTAATATAAACACAAAATTTCCACAATCATTTGAATGAAATCATTATTTAATATTAAAATAAATATGTTTGATATGACCATTTAAAATATGTACTATTTCTGTAATTAATATTTTAATTTTAATAAACTCCAGAAGTCCCTGAAGCAGGAATAAGCGGTTGAAGATGGATGGATGGATGGATGGATGGATGGATAAACTCCAGAATGGTTACAATAATTTGAAGATACACTTAAAATGTACAATCATTGAGAAGTGAAACACATTTCTTCTCCCATTTTAGTGCAAAATATTATTTACAGATCTTTCCCTAATTATGTTTATCTAAGATCTGAAAATTTTTATTTTTCTAACCTATTTTAGCGTGTAAAATGTTTGGGTGTTATAAATATTTTATTATGGTTTAGCATATGGTAGAACTCCCCACCTCCCCAAGATCGAGCATGACCATTGGAAACATATTGTGCTTATCACTGTTAATCAGTGTTAATTATTGAAAATGATACCATTTATTGTAAGCACAATGTGTGAGTGTATAATGTGAATGTGGTCAGATTGTTATTTCTACACATAGTTTATACCATTACCTCACATTCTTTGCCTCTGGCTCTCTTTCTGTATCTATCAGACCAGGTTATTAGTGAATGTTTATACTGACTCATTGCTTTTAGCTGCTGTGCGGTCTCCACTGTTATTTCAGCACATTTGAGGTTTGAATCCATCTCCGGGGCTCAGGCTTGTTGAGAATGATGGAAATTATATGTTTACATTGCTATTTGTAAATAATTGCGGTTGATGCTCCAGCTTTTTCCTCATACTGTTCCTTGGCTCTCTGTGCAGGCGGCCTTCTCCTCACCTCCTGCAGAATATTTGACTGAGCCTGAAGGGGCTGAGGTCAGCCTGAAATCTTTTCTCTTTCCCTTTAGCCAGCGAATATCTGAGCCATGAAGCATCCCCCTCTTTACTGGCATTGTGGGCCATGCCATAACTGCAGGGGTCTGGGGTTACCCAGCATTTGTGGTTAGTGAAGGCCATCTGCGGGAGAGCTATATATATGTGTGTGTGTGTGTGTGTGTGTGTGTGTGTGTGTGTGTGTGTGTGTGTGTGTGTGTGCATTTTTGGAGGGAAAAGAGATGTAAGTCATAAGTTGATCACTTCAAACTAAAACCTGCTGCTGTCACTCTGGTAGGGCAGTTTCAGGGCAGTGAGAGTGTTTTTGTGTTTTTGTTTGATCCATCTTCATGACACAAGGGAAGATGAAGTGGCTGGGAGGCAGGAGTATGGACACGCTGGTTCACCACAGCCTGGGGTCAGAAAGCTGTGGGAGCCCAGAGGAACCTATGGGCCTGCTGCACCCCTGCTGATGTCTACTTCAATCTCCACACCAGGCCCTACACACACAAACACACACACACACACACACACACACATGCACACACACACGCACACACACACGCACACACATACTGACTGCAATTGCTTGGCAAATATTTCTGTTTATTATAGTCACAGTTTGATTGGAGTAGCTCATAAAATATTAAAGTGGCTAAATAACAGAATTTGTAATAAAAGCAGCATATTTGTTATTACCAGATTTTTTATTTTTCACAATATTTCCTAGGAATGCATTTTTGCAAAGACAAATCAAAAGGCAAAGATAAGCAAAGACAATGTGATTAGACACACTACCTACAATTGCATTGCTGTGCAAAGATAAAAATATTAAAAAATACTGTAAATACTGCATTTGTTGCAGTACCTTCTGCTCAGCCATTGATACAGTATGTACTGATTAGTATAAGTGGTAAATTCTTCCATGTGAGTCCTGTTGCCTTATGGGACAGCGCAGTATCCACAGTGTCCAGTGGTTCCATACTGCAGGATCTCGGTGGAAGCAATAGGTCATCCGAGTATTTCTAGCATACTGTTTCATGAATACTGAGAATTTGGGCATACTCCTCCTTTTCCGTACTGCCTTTTGCCTACTGTGTTGTAGGGTAGTACGGATATTCGGACTCAGACTTTGTGGCCATGAGTCAATGGGCAGTGTTGTGTTGCTGTTGTTGTTCACAGTTCCAGGGTCCTCAGTTCTAAACTTTGCTTATGTTAGTGTCTGCCTGGAGTTTCTGTGCATGTTCTCCCTGTTGCTAAGCTGGTTTCCTACTGGCTCTGCAGTTTCCTCCACCTCCCAAAAACATGCCAGTAGGTGGACTGGCTATGCTAAATTGTCCTTAAGTGTCCATGTCTTGCACCCAGTTTTCCTGGGATAGGATCTAAATTCTCCACAAACACTGACCAGGATAAGGCAGTTACTGACGATGAATGCTTGAATGAATTTAAGTATTATGTAATCATTGATTTATTTTAAAAATGAGTAAGAATGAATGCTGTAGACCCAACCTCATAACTGTAAACATACACAGACTCCTATCTATATTTGGTTATTCAAGGAGTTGTAATATTTTGACATGTGTACTGTAGTAATTAGCTTCATCTAGGATTATTTAGGCAAATCCAACATCAGCATCTGCAAAGATGTGAATTTTTATTTTTATTTTATTTTATTTCATTATTATTATTATATTTTTATTCCTCACTAATTTTCTCTGTAAGTGGGTTAAATTTGTTGATCATTTTGAAGCAGTTCAGGTTTCTGTGATTCAGTGATCCATTGTACATTAAAATATGTGATTTTGGGCTTCTCGGGGTATGGGGAGCACTGATTCAGGACTGAAAAACAAATTCATGCTTCCCTCTTGTGGTGGAAATCTACCAAAAAGACATATCGTACAGACTTTAACATCATCATGCCCAGTTCTTCTAGAGAATAAATTTTATTCAGGTGTTAATTTCTAATCATATCACAGCAGTGCAAAATATTGCAATTGGCAGTATGTTTGAGGAGCATCCTTTATTCTTCTTTGGTGTTTACTGTGCTCAGGGGAGTGCCTCTGGATCTTCAGGGATGGCCAATAACTGTTGTGCTGTGTGTTTGTGGAAAACCGTCCTGTCCTGTTCCAAACAGCCCAGAGCCAGACTTCCTGCAGTGTAAGTTGCTCTTTGAACCATACTTTCTGCTAGTTTCCTGAGACTTTGCAGGATTAAGCACTAGCCTGTTAAAAATCCCGATTGGGAACTGCCTCGGCAAACACTTCCTCCCATATCATACAAGTATGCAGTTTACTTGAAAGACCCATACAAACATACACCTTCCTCCATGCATGCATGGTCAACTGGCTTGTAACTCCTTAGCCATCACTGTCATGTCTACACACATGTCAGCATCATCTTATGTTCCAGCATCTGAAATCTCAGGGCACTTGTGGTTTCAGGTCTAAAGTGTTCTGTTTGTTGAATCAGTAGATCTGGTTCAGAGCATCTTATATAAATCATGAATTGTTGTTTCTATGTTAAGTGTGGTGCTTTTCTCTGCCTTCAGTGTTATACAGTGAGGGAAAAAAGTATTTGATCCCCTGCTGATTTTGTACGTTTGCCCACTAACAAAGAAATGATCAGTCTATAATTTTAATGGTAGGTTTATTTAAACAGTGAGAGACAGAATAACAACAAGAAAATCCAGAAAAACGCATGTCAAAAATGTTATAAATTGATTTGCATTTTAATGAGGGAAATATGTATTTGACCTCTCTGCAAAACATGACTTAGTACTTGGTGGCAAAACCCTTGTTGGCAATCACAGAGGTCAGACTTTTCTTGCGGCTGTGGTGCAGTTGGTAGAGCGGGTTGTCCACTAATCATAGGGTTGGCGGTTTGATTCCCGGCCCGGGTGACTCCACATGCCGAAGTGTCCTTGGGCAAGACACTGAACCCCAAGTTGCTCCCGATGGCAAGTTAGCGCCTTGCATGGCAGCTCTGCTACCATTGGTGTGTGTGTGTGAATGGGTGAATGAGACACAGTGTAAAGTGCTTTGGATAAAAGCGCTATATAAGTGCACATTTACCATTTACCATTTGTAGTTGGCCACCAGGTTTGCACACATCTCAGGAGGGATTTTGTCCCACTCCTCTTTGCAGATCTTCTCCATGTCGGTTTCGAGGCTGATGTTTGGCAACTCAAACCTTCAGCTCCCTCCACAGATTTTCTATGGGATTAAGGTCTGGAGACTGGCTAGGCCACTCCAGGACCTTAATGTGCTTCTTCTTGAGCCACTCCTTTGTTGCCTTGGCCGTGTGTTTTGGGTCATTGTCATGCTGGAATACCCATCCACGACCCATTCTCAATACCCTGGCTGAGGGAAGGAGGTTCTCACCCAAGATTTGACAGTATGTGGCCCCGTCCATCGTCCCTTTGATGCGGTGAAGTTGTCCTGTCCCCTTAGCAGAAAAACACCCCCAAAGCATAATGTTTCCACCTCCTTATATTTCAACCTTTCTTGTTGTTATTCTGTCTCTCACTGTTCAAATAAACCTACCATTAAAAATATAGACTGATCATTTCTTTGTTAGTGGGCAAACGTACAAAATCAGCAGGGGATCAAATACTTTTTCCCTCACTGTATCTGCATAGAGTGAGCTTGCCTCTAAAGGCCTGCTGCCCCTGACAATGAGCCACATCAGCTCCATCATTGGACTCTGCATCTATCACTTTCTTTCTGGTATGCTTGGGTCATCATGGATTATTGGTCAGTTTCCATTTAATCAGTTCTTATCTGCCTTTTCATTTCATTATGTAAGTATCAATTGGTAAGAGTAGGATAATGCCAAGGCTTTGTTTGTTTTGGAAGAAAGCACATTATGTTCTCTTTTGTCATCTAATTTTCACAATGAATTCCATATGCATTGCGTATTATGTCTTCGTCATCACTGGATGCCCCTAATGCAAACTTGAATTTCTTGTTGGAAACAACATATGTTTCCATGGTGATCATTCATTTTATTGTCATCAGAGGGTGGTTTGTTGCACTTCTCTATTGTTTTACTAAGCCCTGAATCCTTTCCTTCCTGATTGGAGTGGAGACTGGTGAAAGAACTGATCTACTATGTATTTCAAGTCTGTTTTTGAACAGGTTCCTGAACAAGTTTGCATAATCTGCCCAGACTTTACATACTAAATTCTTACAGCAGCATAGAAACACAACTTAAAAGCAAATGTTTGGGCTAAAGAATTCATTAATTCTCTTAGTTCATACAGCTCTAGCTTCTTCATGTGGAGATTCTCATAGAAGCTCTTTGCAGACTGAATTTTGTTCATCATGAGAATAATATCATTTAAGAAATCACTCAACTGATATGAGGGTTATAAGTAATGAAGCATGAAGCTGTAGAGGATTTCAGTGATGATTTAGGCTGAAAAGGAGGAGGCAGTGCTGGGTGCTAATCAGACTCACTCTTCAATCAAAAGAAAAGAGCGAGGGAGGAAAGACATTCCAGATGTCAACAGTAAACTTGGCGCAGCTCCGGTCTCTGGCCATAGGAGCTCTGCTTACCTGCCCTGCTAAATCCATTAGCCGTCTCCTGCACAGAGACCCACACTTCCAGAGAATTCTCGGAAGCCTTTCCCTTTGCCAAGCTCTTCCGAAGGCATGGGAAATAGCGGGCAGTTGAGCCTACCACTAGGGTGGTGTGTGGGAATTCCACAAGTAAAGGTGTGGGAATTTTTTTATGATTCAATCTGAGCTTTTCTCTGTTTTTAGTGACTGAAGGTGTTTGAATGACTCCAAAGTCACTCAGTCTTTGTTGATGAACTGCTTTGACCTAGCTGACCCTACTTTGAGAAGAAGAGTTTGTGATAGAGTTCATGCAGAAAGGGTCTTCTAGAAGTCCAGCATAACTGTTACTGCCTGTGTTTTGGCTTAAAAAATTATATACTAAATGAAAAGAATATGAGAATCAAATATAAACTTTTTTGCATATTGAGTCAGATACATCTCAGAAGACATGTTGTTGTTGTTGTTATTGTTGTTGTTGTTGTTGTTGTCACGTATCATGAAACTCTGGACTACAGTTCCCATCAGCCACTGCACTGCACTACTTGCACCTGATTCACGTTTTGTTAATGAGCACTCATGTATATATTGTCATTGTCAGCACTGTTTGCTTGTCTTTTGTTGTCTTAGACTTTTGTCTTCCATGTCACTGTGTTTTGTTTCATGCCACGGTGTTATGCCAAGTTGTCTTTGTGTCTTTGTTTTGTTATACTTTTGCTTAATAAATGTTAATATCTGCGATTGCTTCTGCCTCAACCTCAATTCATGACAGTTGTATTGAAGGCAGTGGTGTATAATACTGTAGAAAACTATATTCTGGGAATATAGCTGCATGTGTGACTTACTGAAAAATGCCAAACAAGAACAACAACAAAAAAGGTAGGTGACCATTATATCCTGGCTGTCCAAACTGGCTCTTTAGATGTATGAGCAGATTTCTAACGTTCACATTTTAGAGCCATTTTAAAGATCTTATTCACAGAGCAGATGCGACGTTGGGTTTTTTTTCTTACTTTGTCTGAGAAAACACCAGAAATAACTGTATTAAGAAGAGAGTGTTGGGTAAGTTACTCAAAAAAAAGTAATCCACAACAGAATACTAATTACTACTTTAAAATTTTAATTTGATTAGATTACTGATTACTGCATGTAAAAAGTAATCAGATTACTTTACTTTCAATTAACTTTCAAGTTACTATCAAACCAACAAAAATACACTACAAAGTGAAACTCAAAGTTCTTTTTTTAATGCGGTAAAATTACTAAAATAAAATATAAAACTTTTCTAACTAGGCTAACTTGGTGTCTATAGCCAAGGAGAAGCACAACTAAGGGTTTAGCTGCTACAGTACATTATTTTTCCTTATGCTCTGCTCACATAAAGTTCACATAAACTGGAACTCATACAGACATTTACACACATTGTTTTCCTGCTCAATATGAGAGGTTGTTACTGTTACTGTTTCAGTTTCAATCCCTTTACTGGTTTAAAAAAAAAGGTGTATATCCATTTTTCGTCACATTGACTATGAGCTAGCCTTTGGCAGAATTGAGAGCTGTCTGCCAATAAGACACAAGTATTTCAATGTATTTTCCTGTCAACCCTGTCTGATTGGTCTCACCTCCGCTCACAGAAATATAAAATATAAAATTGCAACAACGCTGTCTTCTTCTTGGTGACAAACCACTCCAAGTGGAGAATTATTCATGGCTAAATAAAACCTTCGTCTACCGATTGCCCAGGCGGTACGCCTGGTAGCCACACAAAATGTGATCTTAAAGTTAATTATATATATATATATATATATATATATATATATATATATATATATATATATATATATATATATATATATATATATATATATATATAAAATTATTATTATTTTTTAAATAATATATTATTTTCTTAACAATAAATTTGCAATGCAAGTAACTTAATTTTATTGACATCAGTAATTGTAATCAAATTATATAAATTTAACATGTAATGTGTTACATTATCGTGTTATCAGAAAATATAATGGGAATTACAGTAATGTTTTATACCCAACTCTGGTTAAGAAAGAAGGTAAAATGGTTGTTACTGTAATTTTAGTCTGCCAGTACCTATAATAAGTAATACAATATTCATACTGTCCCCTCTGAAACTATTAGAATGGCAAGGCCATTTATTTGTGCTGTACACCAAAGAAATTTGGGTTTAAGATTTTTTTAAAAATGGATATGAGATGAGAGTTTAAGATTTCAGCTTTTATTTCCTGGTATTTACATTTAGATGTGTTAAACAACATAAAATACTCGGTGACATCACCAAGTTGTTGGTTTCTTCTTTTGTGATGTTTTTCCCTTTAGTCTACCCTTCAGGAGGTGAAATGCATGTGCAATTGAGTTAAGGTCTGGTGATTGACTTGGTCAGTCTAAAACCTTCCACTTTTTCCCTTGATAAAGTTCTTTGTTGAGTTGGCAGTGTGTTTTGGATCATTGTCTTGGTGCATGATAAAGTTCCTCACAATTAATTTGGATACATGACTCTGTAAACTCCTGAATTCATCCTGCTGCTACCATCATAAGTTACATCAATAAAATTCCTGAGCCTGTTCCAGAAGCAGCCATGCAAGCCCAATCCACGACACTACCATCACCATGTTTCACAGATCTTTTGGATCATGAGCAGATCCTTTCTTTCTCAACACTTTGGCCGTTCAATCACTTTGGTATAATTTAATCTTGGTTCTTTTGTGGCTCATCTCTCTATTTCTTTTGCAAATTCCAATCTGGCTTTCCAATTCTTACTGCTGATGAGTGGTTTGCATTTTGTGGTATGGCCTCTATATTTTTGCTCTCTAAGTCTTTGAATAGTAAATTGTGATACCTTCACTCTTGCCCTTTGGAGGTTGTTGATGATGTCACTGACTGTTGTTTTGGGGTTTTTCTTCACAGCTCTCACAATGTTTCTCTCATTAACTGTTTTCCTTGGCTGGCCCATTCGGAGTCTATTGCTCAGTACACTAATGGTTTATTTGTTTTTCAAGAAATTCCGGATTGATTTATTGGCTGGTCCCAATGTTTTTGCAATGCCTCTGAATGTTTTAACCTCTTTTTTTAGCTTCAAAATGGCTTGTTTTTTTTCCCATAGGCAGCTCTCTGATTTCCATTGCTTATCTTTATTAACAACAAATGCTACAACCAAGAGTAGATGTTCAAAAGTAGATGTTCAGAACTTTTGATTGTTTAAACAATCGATCTAACAGGACACACCTGGGTAACAAGAAACATCTGTCAGTCACATGTTCCAATATTTTTTCTCACCTACAAATTGGGTGGTATGATACAAAATGTGTTATGTCCTATGTCTTTTACCACATCTACATATAAATACCAGGAAATAAAATCTGAAATTCTAAACTCCCTTCTCTTATTATTATTATTATTATCATTATTATTATTATTATTATATTTATCTCAAACCCAAATGTCTTCAGTCTACAGCACAAACAAATGAATTGGCTTTGCTTTTCCAATTGTTTCAGAGGGGACTTTATATATATATCTAGATGTTAGTTTTCCAGCGACATAGTCATTATAAACAAATTACATTAGTGACAACTGACCTCATGAAACTCAGCAATGACACACTGTGGTTAAAGCTCACATCAGCATTATTAATGCTCGCTTGATACTGGTCAATCCAGCCAATGATTTTATTTGTTGTGTATCCTACACAGTGTCTTGGGGAGCCTGGAGCCTATCCCAGGGTACTCGGGGCACAAGGTGAGGGACACCCTAACGGGGTGCTAACCCATAGCAGGGCATGAAACTGGTTAATAAACCATTATTTGCATTGTACAGTGGTGTGAAAAAATGTTTGCCCCTTTCCTCATTTCCTGTTCCTTTGCATGTTTGTCACACTTAAGTGTTTCGGAACATCAAACCAATTTAAACAATAGTCAAGGACAACACAAGTAAACACAAAATGCAATTTGTAAATGAAGGTGTTTATTATTAAAGGTGAAAAAAAATCCAAACCATCATGGCCCTGTGTGAAAAAGTGATTGCCCCCCTTGTTAAAACATACTATAACTGTGGTTGTCCACACCTGAGTTCAATTTCTCTAGCCACACCCAGGCCTGATTATTGCCACACCTGTTCACAATCAAGGCATCACTTAAATAGGAACTGCTTGACACAGTAAGGTCCACCAGAAGATCCTTAAAAGCTACACATCATGCCGAGACCCAAAGAAATTCAGGAACAATTGAGAAAGAAAGTAATTGAGATCTATCAGTCTGGAAAGGGTTATAAAGCCATTTGCCCAACGCTTTTGGAATCCAGCGAACCAGCGAGGTGCGCCATTATACACAAATGGTGAAGACATGGAACAGTGGTGAACCTTCCCAGGAGTGGCCGGCCACCCAAAATTACCCCAAGAGCGCAGCGACGACTCATCCAAGAGGTCACAAAAGACCCCACAACAACGTCCAAAGAACTGCAGGCCTCACGTTAAGGTCAGCGTTCATGCCTCCACCATCAGGAAAAGACTCGGGCAAAATGGGCCTGCATGGCAGAGTTCCAATGAGAAAACCACTGCTGAGCAAAAAGAACATCAAAGCTCGTCGCCACTTCTCCACAACACATCTTGATGATCCCCAAGACTTTTGGGACAACATTCTGTGGACCGATGAGACAAAAGTGGAACTCTTTGGAAGGTGTGTGTCCAAGTATATCGCGCTAGAAGGAACACTGCATTTCATAAAAAGAACATTATACCAACAGTAAAATATGGTGGTGGTAGTGTGATGGTCTGGGGCTGTTTTTGCTGCTTCAGGACCTGGAAGACTTGCCGTGATAAAAGGAACTATGAATTCTGCTGTCTACCGAGAGATCCTGAAGGAGAATGTCCAACATCTGTTCGGTGTACTCAAGCTGAAACGAACTTGGGTTCTGCAGCAGGACAATGATCCTAAACACACCAGCAAGTCCACCACCGAATGGCTGAAGAAAACAAAATGAAGACTTTGGAGTGGCCCAGCCAAAGTCCTGACCTGAATCCTATTGAGATGTTGTGGTATGACCTTAAAAAGACCGTTCATGCTCGAAAACCCTCTAATGTAACTGAATTAGGACAATTCTGCAAAGATGAGTGGCGCACAAAATTCCTCCAGGACACGTGTAAAGTCTCGTGCATGTTATGGCGCAAACGCTTTGCGATTGCAGTGCCTAAGTGTCCCATCTATATTATAGGGGAATACACCGCACAGGCGCCATGATGTTTGATTTTTTTCACCTTTAATAATAAACACCTTCATTTACAAATTGCATTTTGTGTTTACTTGTGTTGTCCTTGACTATTGTTTAAATTGGTTTGATGTTCCGAAACACTTAAGTGTGACAAACATGCAAAGGAACAGGAAATGAGGAAGGGGGCAAACACTTTTTCACACCACTGTATATACCGGTAATTGCTTAACAGTCAGAAATCCTGTCAAGTTAGCTTGGACCAGCTGTCTGAAGATAGAGGGATTATAGTGATAAATTTGAGTGTCCAAACCACACACTATGCACTAGATATTGTACTCATACTGTGTCCAAGAACATGATGATAAATACTCAGTGCACTCATATTCATTTAATGCAACATACAGCAGAGAAATCTGGGCCAAATGTTGTTGAGTGTAGGCAAAAATATTCCAGAAATAGGGATGGCAAATGTGCCTTCCTGCCTCATGTTCCTGAGATAGGCTCAGTATCCACTGCGCCAAGTTGAATGAATAAATGATGATAATTAAAACTAAAAGTATTAATTCTGTAGTACTTTTTTTCTTAAACATGCCTATATTTCAATTACCTGACTGATTATTTTGGAGCACCTGTTAAGCCCGTTTTACGCCAGACCAGTGCAATACCCATATTAGGACAATTGCAATGTTGTTGCTTCTATTTTTGTAGTTAAAGTGGGGAAATCATTTAATAAAATGTCTTAGTGGGGTTTTTCTGTTCCATGATATCTTTTTAAATTCCCTGTGTCTTAATTGGACGTTCATTCAATAAAGTCCAATATATGGACATAGCTCCATCTAGTGGACATCAATTAAACCCCGCAGTTTCAAGTCAGTAGTTATATTGTACAGGCTCTGTAAACCATCTTGGATTTATTCCCACTCAGACAGCATGTCCATATATGTTTCATAGTAACAATTAGGGAATGCATTTTTGTGGGTCTGTGTTTATATTAATAATTAAAATGTTCTAGCACAAAGTGTAGTCAAAGCCAGGCAGGTGTAATACTTCCAGTGTAAAGGCTGGTGAGTAGTGTGTTTACCAGTGTGCCTTCTACACACTTTCATTCAGAACTGTAAGAAAATGTCTAGATGCACTGATATTTCAGCTTAAGCACTTTGAAAATGAAGGATTGTAGCTTTTAGTTTAATATGTCTACTATTCCAGTATGCCATGTTTTGAATATGTTTCTGTGTGCCATAACGGTGCTGCCCTCAGGCATTAAGTATGAATATGTTGCGGTGATGCAAGATTTATTACTATACAGATGTGATTTCCTACAGACTGCAGTGCCTCAGGATGCTGGACTCAAACTAAATTATAAATGTGTGGAATGTAGAGCTGAGCCTAGCTGGTTTCAGGTTACACAAGTGTTGGAGTCTGAGTTATGGCTGTTGTATGGTCTTTATCAATGTGAATCCTGAGAGAGTATGGCTGGGGATGACCACCAAGAATAGAACAAAGAGACCTCCTTAAATGAGTAGGTAATTACAGAGATTAGTTAGGTGACATTGTTGTCATTGTTGGTGACTCAGTAATGTTATCCTGGGCTGAATGTGATCTTGGCCCAAGGGCGTTAAAGCTGTTCTGTCTGCTTTCTGAAAACTGTGGCATCATAACAGTTTGGAACCCTGAAATGTCCACCAGGGATTACATGTATTCACTGTATTGTCAGGTTTATAGATTAAAATGTCTAAAACACTGCAACATAACACTTTATGCTCTCTGTTGTAGTGGCTATGCTGAAACCATGTTTTTATACTCCCCTGTGTCTAAAGTTGACCTAGATTACACCACCCAAGAACTGTTTGCATAAGAACATCTGCCTTCAATTTAAACCCAACTGGCCAAAATCATTTCTGTCATTATTCATAGACAATGAATGACCCTCACTTTTTTTTATTTGACTCCATGCCATTACATCATATTTATTTACATTTCACTGAAACATACCATATTGAGAAGAATACTTGTTCAGCATTCACAGGGCACATACTAGATCTGGTAGTCCTCACTTTTATCATAAATAAACCAAAAATTGTACAATGTGAGGATTTTGACACTTGTGGGACAGGACAGACATCACTCTCAAATTGTCAGGGTTCTCTCATTTCTTTAATGGTAATTAAACTACAAGTGCAGTACTACGGCTTGCCACTGGTAGATGCTCTACGCCTTTGTTTTACCCATACACTAACAAAAGTTCAAGTCTACATATAGATCTGAATGTTTCATTACGTGATATTAACCTTTATTTATTCTGATACTGGATAGAGCACATTCTCATGGTGTCTTAATCCAGCTGACCTGGGGGTGCTTCTTGAACACAAATTCTGAATTGTTTTATCTATCTACAGTATATATTTCTTTTAACTTTCTAATTTAAAGCATTCTAATGACAACAATTAGAAGAAACCATTTGAGAAGTAATAGAATATGATTAGTGCATCTACACTGTAGCCTGGTGCACCAAGTTCTCCTGAGCATTGTTTCATGCACAGTTTGGCCACTTTTACATCTCACATTGTTTCAAAGCCTCAGAGAGTCCTTGCTTCACACAAGAGTACAGTTTCAAACATTTGCCTCAGTAAACACATGTCCATAAATTAGCTCAGAACTAGTGGTTATATGACAGTTTTGCACAGCACCATAATGTATTTTTGCTCAGTTTAACAAAAACTGCATCAAAAATATTATTAATAAAGGAAAGAATCGCAACTCTGACATGACTAGGCCAACCTCAAAAAATCAGTGAGCAGGTAAGAAGGGCAATAGTCGTAAAAGCAAAGGTAATTACATGATGCGACCACCACCATGCTTCACTGTGGAGGTTGTGTTCTCAGGGTGAGCAGTGTTGAAACTCCACCAATCATAACACTTTGTGCCAGGACTCATCAGACCAAATGACCTTTATCTAGGTATCCAATATGTCTTTTGAATTTAAAACATTCTTTGGGGGTGTCCATAATTATGGCGCATACATTTTTGAGAGTAAATACTTCAGAGGGCAGTTCTAATGAGTAATTTTTTTGTTTGTTTGTTTGTTTGTTAAAATAAAGATGAAATGGACTTTTTAAATTATTGTTCATTCATCTATTTATGTTTTGATCACTTTTCCTAGTGAAGGTCAGATTCCAGCTCCTACTGGGGGATCCCCAGACATTCCCAATTCTAAGTGCTTTGGAACAGACTGCTCAGATTCAGGACAAAAATCACAAGTTAAAGGTGATCAGCAAGAATGGCTTTGTATTCATTTGTAGTAACTATATTCAAATATCAACTGATTTCTCCTACTACAATTTCAGAAACACATTGTTTGCACAGCTGATTTTGACAGAGACTTTGGGCCAAAGGCTTTCTCTGGAAACTGTGTAGGGCTCTAAAAGTTTTTATTTACTGCAGAAGTACATTGCAGTTACTCCCTGGATTTTTATATACTCACATATATGCATGCATACTTCATGGTTATCTTACTGCATTAATCCAGCATGCAGTCTGTGTCTGCTGTCTAGACTCAGTGGATGCTGGCTGTGTGTGTCTCTGCATGCTTGTATAAGTACAGTTCCGTGCTTCCCCTCTCAACTCCTTTCACTCAAGCATGTCAAGGGTCAAGCTTCTGTCTCCGTATGAAAACAGGAGGCACTTATTGTCTATCAACTGAATGACACTGTCCACATATGATCTACTCAAAACCCAAACATCTGACATCTTCCCACCCTCATCCCTTTAAACCACCCTGTCTCTCAGTTTCTCTTCTCTTCTGTCTTTATCTAGACTTTGGTATATATTTATATTTAATATCCATTCACATCAATGACAACTTTTTTTTACTTTCTCAAATCCCCACTTCTCCAACCTCTCTAGCCTTTTCCATTTAGCCTTCATTTCATGCTTTATTTATCATAGCAACAGGCCCCAGTGGTATAATGGTTTATTTCTCTCACTGAATTTATGTATGTATGCTGAAACATACTGTTTCTAATGTCCAGTTTAGGTAGAGGGAGGCAGTGAGGGGAGAGGGAGGAGGAGGGAGAGGGGGAGAGAGAGGTGGAGAGAGGAGGAGAGGGGAGAGAGGAGGGAGAGGGGGAGAGTGGTAGGGAGGAGAGGGAGGGATGAGGGAGAGTGGGGAGGGAGAGGGGAGAGAGGGAGGGATGAGGGAGAGGGGGAGGAGAGGGGAGAGAGGAGGGAGAGGGGGAGAGTGAGGGAGGGAGAGGGGGAGAGTGGGAGGGAGGAGGGGGAGAGAGGGAGGAGGGGAGAGTGGGGGGGGAGGGTGGGGGAGGGGGGGAAGGTAGTGAGAGAGGGGGTGAGGGAGAGGGGGAGAGGGGGAGAGGGAGGAGGAGGGAGGGGGAGAGAGAGGTGGAGAGAGGGAGGAGAGGGGGAGAGTGGTAGGGAGGAGGGAGAGGAGGGAGAGGGGAGAGAAGGAGGGGAGAGGGGAGAGAGGGGAGAGAGGGGGAGAGGGGGAGGGGAGGGAGGGAGAGGAGGGAGTGGGGGGGAGGGGGGAGAGGGAGGGGGGAGAGGAGGGAGGAGGGGGAGGGAGAGGGAGGGGGAGAGAGGGAGGGGGAGGGGGGAGGAGAGGGAGGGGAGAGAGGGGAGAGGGGAGAGAGAGGGGGAGAGGATGGAGGGAGGGAGTGGGGGGAGAGGGGGGGAGAGTGGGAGGGCGGGAGAGGAGGGAGGAGGGAAGAGCGAGAGGGAGGGAGGTGGGAGGGAGGAGAGAGAGGAGGGAGGAGGGAGGAGGAGTGAGGGAGAGGAGGGAGGGAGTGAGGGAGGAGGGAGGAGGAGGTGAGGAGGAGAGGAGGAGAGGGAGGGGAGATGAGAGAGGGGGAAGAGGAGGAGGAGGGAGAGGAGAGAGGTGAGAGAGGGAGTGAGAGGGGAGAGGAGAGAGGATGAGGGAGAGGGGAGGGAGAGGGGAGAGAGGGAGGGAGAGGGGAGAGGGGGAGGAGGAGAGGGGGAGAGGAGGAGGGGAGAGTGGGGGGGAGGTAGTGAGAGAGAGGGGTGAGGGAGAGGGGGGAGAGGGAGGAGGAGGAGAGGGGGAGAGAGGTGGAGAGAGGGAGGAGAGGGGGAGAGAGGAGGGAGAGAGAGGAGGGAGGAGGGAGGAGAGGGGAGAGAGGGAGGGAGAGGGGAGGGTAGGGAGGGAGAGTGGGGAGGAGAGGGAGGGAGTGAGGGAGGGGAGGAGAGGGGGAGGGAGAGGGAGGGGAGGGAGAGGGGAGAGAGGGGAGGGGAGAGGGGAGAGGGAGGAGGAGGGGAGGGGGGGGGGGGAGGGAGAGGGGAGAGGGAGGGGAGGGGGAGGGGGGAGAGGGAGGAGAGGGAGGGGGAGAGAGGGAGGGGAGAGAGGGGAGGGGAGGGGGGAGGGGGGAGGGGGAGGAGAGGGAGGAGGAGAGGGAGAGAGAGGGGAGGGGAGAGGGGAGAGGAGAGGGGAGAGGGGAGAGGGGGAGAGGGGAGAGAGGGAGGGGGAGGAGAGGAGAGAGGGGAGGAGGAGAGGGGAGAGAGGGGAGGGAGAGGGGGAGAGGGGGAAGAGGGGGAGAGAGGGGGGGAGAGGGGGAGAGAGGGGGGGAGAGGGGGAGAGGGGAGAGGAGGAGGGAGAGTGGTAGGGAGGAGGGTGGGGAGGAGAGGGAGGGAGGAGGAGGGAGAGGGGAGGGAGAGGAGGAGAGGGAGGGGGGGAGGAGAGGGAGGAGGGGAGAGGGAGGGGGGAGAGGGAGGGAGAGGGGGAGAGGGAGGGGAGAGGGGAGAGAGGGGAGGGGAGAGGGGGAGAGAGAGGGAGAGGGGGAGAGGGGAGAGGGGAGAGAGGGAGAGGGGGAGAGGGGGAGAGGGGAGGGGGGAGGGGGGGAGGGAGAGGGGGAGAGAGGAGGGGGGGAGGAGAGGGGGAGAGGGAGGGGGGAGAGGGAGGGGGAGGAGAGGGGAGAGGGGAGGGGCGGAGGAGAGGGGGAGAGGAGGGGGGGGAGAGGGGGAGGAGAGGGGAGAGAGGGAGGGGGAGGGGAGGAGGGAGGGGAGGGAGGGGGAGAGGGGAGGAGGGGAGAGAGGGGAGGGGGAGAGAGGGAGGGGGAGGGGGGAGAGGGGAGGAGGGGAGGGGAGAGAGGGGAGAGGGGGGAGAGGGAGGAGGAGAGGAGGGAGGGGGGGAGAGGGGGAGAGGGATGGCGGGAGAGGAGGGGGAGGAGGGGGAGGGAGAGGGAGGGGGGAGAGGGAGGGAGGAGAGGAGGAAGAGGATGAGGAGAGGAGGAGAGGAGGAGGAGGGGAGGAGGAGAGGGAGAGGGAGAGGGGGGAGGGGAGAGGGAGAGGAGAGGAGAGAGAGAGAGAGGAGGAGGGAAGAGGAGGGGAGAGGAGAGGAGAGGAAAAGGAGAGAAGAAGGAAAAAGAAAGAAAGAAAAGAAAAAAAAGAAGAAAAGAAGAAAGAAGAGAAAGAAGAGGAGGAAGAAAGAGAGAGGGGAGAGAGGGAGAGAGGGAGGGAGAGAGGGAGGGAGAGGGGGAGAGGGGAGAGGGGAGGAGGAGAGGGGAGAGAGAGAGGAGAGGGGAGAGAGAGGGAGAGAGGGAGGGAGAGGGAGAGAGGGAGGAGGGGAGGGGGAGAGAGGGAGGAGGGAGGGGAGAGAGAGGAGGGAGGGGAGAGGGAGGGAGGAGGAGGAGGGAGGGAGGGAGAGGGAGGGAGAGGGGGGGAGAGAGGGAGAGGGGAGAGAGGGAGGGAGAGAGAGGGGAGAGAGAGAGAGGAGGAGAGAGAGCAGAGAGAGAGAGGAGAGAGGAGAAGATGGAGAGAGGAGGGAGGGAGGGAGGAGGAGAGAGAGGGAGGAGGAGGGGAGAGAGGGAGGGAGGGAGGGGAGAGAGGGAGAGAGAAATGAGAGATTCATGCTTGTTGTATTGTAACGGATGGACTCCCATGGCTTGGTGCTTTTACATATTCCGCCGTTCTCCTCGTAAAGTAAACAGTCTGCACCATAGGAATGTTATCCCAAAGCCACTAATTTGCCTTGATTGCATTAATATTTTTCTACTTAAATTGCCCTTTTCCCCTTCCTATTCCTGTTCTTCCCTCTCTCTCCTCTGCTTTTCCCTCTTCCTTCTGCCCTTGCATTGCTTTCTCTATTAGGGCACAATTAGGGGGCGATTATCTGGCAGACAGATGCCCTGTAGTTCCGGTCTGGCTAGGAGCTGGGGTTAAGCAAGATACAGGATAACTCTCTGGAGATCATAGTATAGTATCATGTTACAATTTTGGTTGCTAGAGAGAGAGACAATGAGAGAAAGAACAAGAGAAAGAGAGAAAGACATTTAGAGACTGAGGGCAAAAATAGGGAAATTGTTGTAATTTCCTCTCTGATCCCACCACCACTGCCTTGTCCATTAACCTAAAATTCCTCTCTCAGGGTTTGTGTATTAAATTGAGACACATTTTCCTAAAATTCACCAGTTAAATCCTCCCTCAAATCCTGTAATTCATACAGGCATGTTTCTGGCTCTTGCTGGACATGTTGTGTTTTTTTTTTTTGCCTCGCATTGGATCT
This sequence comes from Ameiurus melas, assembly GCA_012411365.1. Lineage (NCBI taxonomy): Eukaryota > Metazoa > Chordata > Actinopteri > Siluriformes > Ictaluridae > Ameiurus > Ameiurus melas. Next base: position 20,501,126 of record CM022760.1, read on the forward strand.
CTGCTTTGCTCTTTCTGCACACTACTGACCTACCATAAGCCATTTTCTCAGAGGGCTTCCCAGGCACTGTTGTCTTTTGAATGTCTTTCCCGATCCATGCTGACTCCCATAAACAATATTGCTATGTATGTGAAATAAAACCTCTGACCTGTGAAACTTTTAAACAGGTGTTTGACTGTTTCCTGTATAGGACTGCTGAGCTAGAGTGAATGACCACAGTCTCTGCACTTTCTCCTCAATTGTATTGCCATACACACCAGCTTTACTCCACTAATACCATACCGCAGGTGGTTCTTCACTCACAGCACTATTTATGCTGCAATATAATTTATCCGCTGATGATATGCACAGACATCGGTATAGGCATTTTAATCTGTCAGCATCACTAAGAACAGCCAGTGATTGCAAGAGTTTTAGCCTGACAGCCTATTGCATTTCAGTAATAGAGCAAAGTGCTGGACTCAGCACATGTACTACATGCATTAGATTTCTCACTGTCATATTCAGTCAGTTATTCACCAGATGGTTTTACTTTTCATCACTAGTAAATTTGTGCATGAGTGCGAAATGTCTTCTTTCACACCTGGCTTGAGTGTTCTCCTTGGTCTTTGCTGAACTGAGCCAGGCATGAATGAGAGTGGGAACAAGATATGCAAGGGGGCTAAGAGACTCTAAGACTCTTCTTGCATGACCATTCAGCTCACTCTGTCACTCTCTCTCTCTCTCTCATCCTCTCTTTAATTATTTTAGCTCTCTCTCAGGACTTAGGATTTAGTAAACACATGAATTTAGGCACATACCACCACTGTTTGTTTCTGTGCTAGTCTGTTTGTTCCTGGTTTGGTAGGGAAAAATTTTATTAAATAAACAGGGCATGATGTGTCTCAGAGGCAAGCCTAAATATTTGAAAAGCAGTATGGCATTCCCTCCTTTCTTAATCAAGGCCCTAATGACTGTTCCAGATCGCTCCTGGCAGTAACCCAATTAAATACAGCTTTCATTCAAAAAGAGATAGGCACAATTTTATATCATTCACTTCTTGTTTCATTGCAAACATCAATGTTTAGATATGTGGAACAGACATTGCGCAGTTCTGTGAAATCTTTTTGAACACTTTTCTGCTTGAATGTATTTCTGCTCTGCTAATTTTTTCAGTCCTGTAATACGTGTGCAATGCGTGTGGACATGCATTCTGAGGAATCTGTAGGGAATTGGCCCACTCATCCAAATCGTGTTCTGTGTATCTTTTCTAGCTCCCTATCTTTACCAGCATAATTACAGACTTCCAATCATGCTGTTTACAGAGAAAATTGACTTTTTGAAGTCCACTTCATTATACATTCCTATAGCCTTCTAGAAATTCATCACAAAGACCTATCACCTCAGTAATTAACTGGGCCATTCATGTATCATGATCACTATGGCTGCAAGACATGTGTCTTAAGACAAGTGTTTAAGAAAAATATTAACACTTTATATGATGCCATTATATGATGTGGTTAACCAAAATGCAACCCATGAAATAATAATTGTGTGTTTGACTTACAAAGTCAAACACATATTCCAAGAGAAGAGGACACTTGCTCAGAGGTCACATGGTGTCCAAAACCACATGGCCTGAGGTTACTTGGTATGAGGTCACTTGGTGTCAAAAAAGGAACGGACCACTGAGGTCATACAGTGACCTTGAGTATGAGGTGAGGCATACCAACCAAGAGGGTGCATGTCAAATATATTGTGTGAATCACCCAAAAGTGTGGAAAGTGAACCCCATAATGCTGGAAACCACAGATATTATGACAGATGGCCTGGGGACAGAGGTCTCAAAATTAACTCATCTCATTCCTGTTCTTGGTTAACATCTCTATTTAGCAGAAACAAAGGTAATGGTTTTCTTACCTAGGGATGAGTTTAGCTAGCCTGGAAAGACAAATCTCATAAGTCACCAAAAAAATGCTCCCTTTGGGAAAGTGATGTGCTTCTGTACCAAAAAGAAAGTGGTCTTTGACGAATTAGGGAAATTGTTGGAAAACAGAATAATAATTAAGTATTGATGAAGTGAAACTTAATGCCAGCTAAATTGAACTTCTGTTCATCCCAGATGATTCATACCCACATCAGGATCTTGTGATCTCTGTAGACAACTATCTGATCTCATCTTCAGTCACTGTGCACAACCTTGGGGTAACCATGGACAAGCAACCCTTTTCCTCTCACCTTGTTCGTTTGACATGCTCATGTCAATTTCTCCTTTACAACTTCAGAAGGATTTGCCCATTTCTAACCACACAGGCCACTCAGTTGCTTGTTGAGTTTCTTGTCATTTCAAGGCTTTATTACTGCAACTCATTCCTGGCCGGTCTACCTCTGAGCGCCATCCAACCTCTGAAACTGATCCAGAATGCAGCTGCATGACTTGTATTGAACCTTCAAGTTCTCCCACACCACTACATTGCTACACTCCCCCCCACTGGCTTCCTGTAGCTGCCTGCATCAGATATAAAACACTGAGGTTTGCCTACAAAGCCAAAAATGGACCAGCACCTCAAAACACTTATCACACACCTCTAGTACTGCTTGACTTGTTCCTCCATCTCTCAGGATACAAGGAAGGCATGCATCAAGACTTCTCTGTTCTGGCACCTATGTAGTGGAATGAACTTTCCATCTTTGTCCAAACAGTTGAGGCAGTTGGCCTCTTCAAACACTGTCAAAAGACCTACCTTTTCCAGAATTACTCAAATTAGCACTTAAATAATAAAAAAAAAATGTGTTGTCTGTTTGCTTTTCTTACTATATTACATCACCAACAGAGTTCTTCAACTGATGGTATGCTTAGTCCATGATCCAATATCAGGATGTATTTATTGATAGAGACTTCAAAGCACTTCTGTAATTTGCTGTGGACAAGAGCATCTGCCAAATGCCATAAATGTACATGTAAATGTAATTGATCAGCCCCATTGTGTTTGTACTTAAGCTGGATGAGTGGGTCCATTTCTGTCTGGACTACCATAAAGTTAAAGCCACATCAACATTTTATGCATATGCAATGCTTGGCCTCAGTGAACTATGACCATAGTATGTCTCTTCTGTCTGTGTCACAACTGGTGTCACTAGCCAATTGTGAGCATCTGTGAGCTCATGTATGCAGAAAAGGGAAGCTAGTGTTTTTCTCTGAGTTTGTTCAGTTGCATTGTAATATCACATTAGCCGCTGTGTCAAAAAGATGGCTGGCTTGAAAGAAGCACGAACTAGCCTTTTCTGGTCTTGCTTGGTAGCTGTTGTGTGTGAGGGAAGAGCTAGCTAGTGGGTGGGAATTGGCAAATGACATATCTTGTCGTTCTCAGCATCCATGTTAATGCACTGAAGCACGGATTGTCTAAGCTCTGAAAATGTGGAGGTTTTCAGACAGGGTTAAATGGGAGTGTGATCAGACCCAGCTGGACCTCTGTCTTACATAAATCTGGGCTCAGTTCTACCTCATCAAGAGGAAGAAGAAGAGAATGAGAAGGTGGCTGTGCTAGAGAGTTGAATTTGGCTTGTTCACTGGAACAGCTGAGCTCACTATTTCTGCACTGTGTGATTAGTTGATCTGAATCTGTTTCTCTATAATCAGACATGGAGAAAGAGAGAAAAAGTGAGAAAGGAGAAGAAGAATACAAAGTAGGATCTGTTTGTCTTTGTGCTATTTGAAATTAAAGATGAAGTGATGTATAATCCAGCACCATGGTTTCAGGGTTACACCCAAAATAAATAAACAGAGAGCTTGGGTGGTGAGTGTGTGTATAGCAGTTGCATTTTTGAGGCCTGTCTGTGTGTGTGTGTGTGTGTGTGTGTGTGTGTGTGTGTGTGTGTGTGTGTGTGTGTGTGTGTGTGTGTGTGTGTGTGTGTGTGTGTGTGTGTGTGTGGATTGTGTGTGTGTGTGTGGTGTGTTGGATTGTGTGTGTGTGTGTGTGTGTGTGTGTGTGTGTGTATACAGGAATGTGTGTATGAAGCTGTGTTTGAGTCTGTGAGAATGAGCATGGTGAGTTGGCTGCAGGAGCTGCTAAAGAATCTCACAGCTTATTGTGTCATCTTGATGGATTTCCAAAACTAAAACTTTGCAGGAGCATTCAGGAGAAAGGAAGAGAGGGAAGGCGCAAGAGAGATAGAAATGTAAAGGTATCATTAATGATTACAAGACCATGAACAACAAGTAGAACCTGGTTCCCAAATACCTGTCATCATTTTTCATGAGCTAAGGTCTGGCACCATAATAACAGATATATGTGTAGGTGTGAAAGCATATTCTGAGGCTCTCTGTTAGGCTCAAGACAATGGGTACTTTTTTTTTAATACAACTTTTATGACTAGCAGTATAAACATATTAAAAGCAGTTTATATTTGATCTGAGCAGATGTGAATGCTGTCTTCTTTGAATTCTTAGTATTCATATTTTTTTTATTTACAATTGGGTGGTTACTACAGATTTTACATCTTCCCAAGTTTATTCATTGTTGTTCATGTTTCAAAAGTTGGTTCCAGAGTTTGTCTCATCTCATGTGCTTTTAATTGGCATATCTCAGAAAGCTTCAGGGCTGGTGGAAGTCAGCTGGGGTTCATAGCTTCCCCAAGTACACGGGGTACAACTGAGGATACACCTGGAGTGGGATGTGATTTAACAGTGTGGGAGCAGTGAAAAAGTATAAGAGACAACAAACAGGAGGAAATATAAGAGAACAGGAGGGAAGGCAGAAGAGAAGTTCTAAGAAACACTTATTAACTTGTTAACATTCAACTACACCTGGCTCTGTCAACACTCTTTATCACTCCATTAAGCTTTGTTTTTATTAACACTTTAGAGATTACAGGTGTTGAATGCCAGGATAGTCTTCTTTTTCCCCCCATTTATCTCTTGCAAAAATCATCCGGAAGGCTCTACAGAGGTATACCTTTTCAGTACTATGATGTGGAAAATGGTTAGACTCTATAAAGTTAAATACATTCCATGTGTCATATAATTAAACCAGCACTAAACACAAATTTTCCAATAGGTAACTTAAATTGTGCATGTTAATTTGCCTGGTAAGAAGCACACAATGGCTCCACAGACAAGTTCAGGGATAAAGAAAACATCTGGGTTATGCATGTAGCTGTGATCACCAAGAAGGGAACAAGATCTTGCGTGAGGTTCATGCTGTGGGAAGTGCCCTTGCACGTGACCAGTATAAAGTCTGGGTAAAATCACGCCTATTTATAGGCTTGCTGTGGTCAGGTGATGTGGTGTTTTACACATCGCGTGATTATAAAACAACACCTGTAATGCATGTCATCAGCCTCTATTACCTGAAGTGAAGATGCAATTCACAGGCATACCCCAGTATGACAAAGCTACGCAATGAGAACATGGTTACATGCATAACCCAGAGGTTCCCTTTCAAAGGGAACTCAACATTGTCTGAGCTTCATGCCTTGGGAACGAGTATACCCTTGCCGTCATACTGAGGTTACGGCCTATCACAGAAGATTCATCAATAGGGTCATGGCTCTGGCTGAAATGGTGGCCAAGTAGACCCTAATTTTAGAAAGAGCCAACCCCAATGAGAAACATTCCTGTAAGAACTCCTGTAAGACATTCCTTGTATTTAACATGGTCTCAACAACCTTGGTTGAGAGACTGGACTCTATGAGCTGGTGCCCCTCAGGGGCCAGACTCACAGTTTCCGGCCGAGGGTCATAAATCAACTCTCTGGCTTTAGACAATAGATCCCTGCTTACAGAGATTTTTATATATATTATCGCTGAAAACCAAATTTGAGCTGGCCAATCCGTTGCTACGATCTACTGTAGACACAGCATGATCTTGGCGAACTCTTACTAGAGCCTGTGGGACCAGATCAATCAGGGTGAAGGCGTACAGACATGACCTCGGCCACATGTGTACCATAGCGTCCAGCCCTGACCTTAGTTTTGTTTTTGTTTTTTGTTTTTTTGTGAGGGTGAACCACAGTAGGCAGAGTATTGTCTCCTCAGAGGCGAACACGTTCTCTTCCGCTTAGCCGAACCTCCACCATATGGACTCACCCATTTGTGGATAGATCCTCCAATCCCCAGGCCTCAGCCCCTGCCTTAACAGGATGTCTTCCTCCACATTCCAGTTGCCCGAAATGTACATTGCACTCTCTGACAAAACTTCCCCTCTGCCAGAGAATATATGCAGACATGTTCACAAGTCCCTGACATCCAAGTCAAAGTCAAATCTCAAGTATTTGAGGTGGAGTCCAAGTCATGCCTCAAGTCTTTGTTCTATTTTTAGCAATAGTTCTTTCAGCTAGTTATTGTAATTAACAGTGTATGAGGCTAAGTAAATGTTGAAATATTAAACCTGATTACTTCTACAGAATGTCTTGTTCATTTATTCAAAATTGTCTAATAAAGCACTCAAGGTTTTACTTAAATCATTAATTCAAAATTAAATAATTAATGGAAAAACTATTACTTTCTAATTATAACATTTGATCCAAAAGTTCTCCCTATAAATACAAGAAAACAGAACATTCATAGAAACTTCATGAAAGATATAACTTTTTTTGTCATTCAGTGCAAAATGCCCATGTGCTGTATATTTTGAGAAATTTGAGTTGTCGTTGTTTGCTGCAGTTCTAAAGCAATAATGGGTAAGGTAGTCTTCTAGTGAGCACTGGCAGTAACAAAACTTCAGTGTCAATAGCAAAAACAGCTTCTTGCACGGCACCGGATGTAACTGAGCTGGTTGAGACAAAACACGGAAATGATTGTGCATAGAGTGTGTATAGACAGTGACATTACCATCTTGTTATAAGAGATGAACCTAGAGTGTGATGCGAGATTATAAACTGGGGACACATCCAACTTCTCAGAGCATGTCGTGTGACACTGATTACTCTCAGGGTTTTTGTCCTCTTATTAAACCCCCAACTTACAGCCACCACTGAATGGTCTCGTGCAATGGGCCCAAAAGCATGATGTTGGCTGCTGCTGCCATAAGCTCCAACAGTCTCCAAATAGACTGGAGGGGATGCCCAGACCTAACTTTATCTTGTTCAATGTTGATAGGATTGCCCTATGCCTGTTGGGGATAGACATACCCTCATCATATTCAAATCCCATATAACCCATGGTAAAGTTGCTCTTGACTGGTGAAGCAACTTTCCCTGAGGTTCAACCTGAGCCCCAAGCTCCACACATGGATGAGAACAACATCTCAATGTTGAATCGCCAACTTCCTGGACTATGCTAGAATTAACCAGTCTTCCAGGTAGTTTAGTGCACAGATCCCCTGGAGTTACAATGGAGCCAGTATGGCTACCATGCACTTTGTGAAGGTGCGAGGGGATAAATCTAGACTGAAAGGAAGAACCAATATTGACATGCATTGCCTCCAAACATGAACCTCAGTTACCATTTCTATGGAGGACAGAACCCATGAAGACACATTTGGTTGTAGTTTACACACTACCAGAGGTGGGCAATCACTGATGGATATTTGGTGAAATTAACTTTCCACATTTTGTTGGAGGGAAAACATTAAAGTTTCATTACCCTGTGACAAGAGAAATTGAAAACTTGGGAACTCAGGACCACTCCTTTTTGTCATTTCAGCACTGATTATCATTTTAAATCAGGCCTACTAGCAGGCAGCTACTGTGGCCACCCAGACCACTTGGCTGGCCAATATACTCACCTTATATTCCTCCCTCACAGTTCAGCAAATCTGCCTGGTAGGCCCGCCACAACGCATAGGCTTTGCCAACCATGGGCGAGGTATTCTTACACGGCTTAGATGGCAAAGCCTGACCCCCTGATTTTGCTGCCATCACTGGAGAGAGGTGGCTCGCAACTCACTCCTCCACCTTCGGCATAGCAAAAATAGCTGTACTGTTGGGGGGATACAATGGCTGAATAATCTCACATCGCAGAGTTATAAACATGGCTTTCCCAGGAAGCATGACAGAAGCGTTTCTGCATTGTGAGGGAGCACTCTCTTTTTCATTGACTCCTCGGAGTCAGAGAGGGTGGATTGACTCTCAATACCGCAGGGAGAACCCATCACCTTTCGGCTGAGAAGTGAGAGAGCCAAAAACAAAGCGGCTTACTTGTGCCTTTTTAAAATGATTTATCAATTTATGATTTAATTAATGAATTTTTAAATAAATATATTAAATTGTATTTAATTCAATTTTATTTGTATAGCACTTTTAACAATGGACATTGTCTCAAAATTATACACACCGGATGCAGATTTTAAGTGTATGAACTTATACTTAATGAGCAAGCCGGTGGCGATGATGGCAAGGAAAAACTCCCTAAGATGAAATGAGGAAAAAACCTTGAGAGGAACCAGACTCAGAAGGGAACCCATCCTCATCTGGGTAATAAGGGATAGTGATATATGAAGTCTGTTTTGTTGAGCTAGTCCACTAAAGGAGAGTTGAGCTCAAAATTGTATATGGTAATTGCAGTCCTAAGGCCATAGCAGAAAATGTAGTCCCAGCAACCACAGCAAGAATTTCCATGTGGATTTGAGGTCCAAAACCATTTCCATGGTATTTCAAGCGGCACCATCCTCAGCAATCTCCAGGCTGAACTGCTTGGGGTCATCCACAGTGGCAGAATGTAGCCTCCAGTTGATGAGAGCTCCAGAGATATGGCATCAGGCAGGTCTGGAGAGCAGAAAGGGTCAGGACCACTGGCATCTCCATAATATCATATATGGCTCAACAGAGAGAGAGAGAGAGAGAGAGAGAGAGAGAGAGATATGTGTGTGTGTGTGTGTGTGTGTGTGTGTGTGTGTATATGTATGTGAGGAGTATGCGGTCTTTGCAGAAAATAATAAGTCTGATGAAAAAAAAAAACAGGCACCATTTTATAGAGAAATGCCACACACATGTCACAGGCCTACAAATAGGCATGATTTTATACAGACTTAAGCTACCGGTCATGTACGAGGGTGCTTCCCACAGCATGAAGCCCACACAATGTTGAGTGCCCTTTGAAAGGGAGCAAGTTTCATGCTGTCAAAAAGATGGACACAGAGTGGGATTTGGGTATGTCTTTACCATTCTGTTGAATGCATGCGACAAACAAACACAACAAAAACAGCATGTTAACGGATGTGTATAAATCTTTCCAATGCAAAACTGCCAACCTGAGCAACCTGGTGAGAAATCTGACCAACCAGCAGCCCATTCTTAACCATGGCCGTATGCAGGGTTTAAAAAATGCAGAGGTCCAAAAATTTTGGACTATGGAAAAGTTTGCTAGCGGGATTTGGGGGCGAAAAATATTGATTTCCCTGATCAACATATGTGCATTTGAAGATGTTGAATGATAATAGCTTTAAAACCTGTGGCCTGGATTAAATTTGTGTAGAAATGTGTCTCTTTGACTGACATCAGCTCTATCAACTCTCATCTCAGCCGGGTCTACTCCAGTATTGCTCTGCTGGTGTGGTCTCTCTGAGTCTTTTCCTTTTGTGTCTCCTGTGCGCTTTCTCTCAGCCTCTTTTTCTGCTTTCCATAACCTGCTCCCTGTTTGTCATATCTTCTTGTCTCTCTGCCATCAACATTACAAACTTTCTGTTAATTTCTCCCTCCATCCTCTTCTACACTTTCTTCTCTCTCTCCCTCTGTATTCACTGCCTGTCGCTTTCTTTGAGAGTCCTCACTTGTCTCTTGCCTAAGTGTAGTAAGAAATACTATTTTGAATTATAAAAATGTGTCTCAAGCAGAACATTGCATAGGGAAAATGTGCATTATACAAAATGATATCTATAGTACTATACTGTATTATGACACTATACTTCCATCTTACCATCCATTTTCTATACAATTTATCCTACAGGGTCGTGGGGAACCTGGACCCTATCCCAGGAAGCATGGGGCAGAAGGCTGGGTAAACCCTGGACATCAAGGGTTTCATTAGTTGCACCAGGTGTGCTTGCGCTGGAACACATGAAATACCTGAACTGGCTAGGGGCAGAATATGCATAAAATAACCTTGATGGGGCAGATACGGGAAGCTATCAACAGCTGCAACCAGATTTCTGAGAAGGCAGGTAGTGAAAAGCCCTCGAGTGACTGCAAAACACTGGTGGCAACAGGCACTGAGGTTTCAGTGAGCACATTAAGGCGGGTACTAAACGCAGAAGGTTTCCATGCCAAAACTTCAAGCTGTACAGCACTACAGACGCAAAAGCAGAATAAACTTTGGCTCAAAATTCTATAAATTAGCCACAGAAGTTTTGGAATACTGTTCAGTGGTGCAAAACTGGAACTTTTCAGTACAATGGATCAGCGGTATGTCTGGAGGAAGAAGAATGAAGAAATAACACTCTGTCCAAAGTCAAGCATGGTGGTGGCTCAGTGATGCTCTGGGGCTGCTTTGCATCCTCTGGCACTGGAAACCTGCAGCGTGTGGAAGGCAAGATGGATTAATTGAAGTATCAGGAAATACTAAAAGAAAACGTTATGCCATCTGTGCGGAAGCTGAAGCTTGGGTATCATAGGACCTTCCAACAGGACAATGATCCCAAGCATACCTCAAATTCCATCGAGGCTTGGTTGCAGAAGAAGTCCCAGAAAATTCTACACTACCATCACATTCACCTGACTTGAACACCATAAAAAATCTCTGGTGGGATTTGAAGAAGGCAGCTGCAGCATGCAAACTCAAGAATATTACTGAACTGGAGGTCATTGCTCATGAGGAATGAACTAAGATTCTTAAGGAACGCTGCCAGAAACTATGCATCTTGTTTGCAGCAGGTATATACTTGCCATGAAGGGGTTGAATAATTTTGAAACTGAAGAAATCATTATATGTTGCATTTTCAGTTGAATTTGGGGAAACCACTTGAAGCATTTGTTGTGTTGAACTACTTCAATTGCTTTTGTTTGATTAGTTCATTGTAAACAGCCGAGAGTCTGTAAATTTTGACAATAAACTTGATTAGCAATACAGGTTAAATAATTTTGATTGCATCTGCATAGACTTCATTGTAATTACCAAAGAACATATGTATCTGTCTTAATTAGGTCTACATTTTTTGAATAAGATCAGGTCCATTTTGTTTGTGTTAAACAGTACAGTAACATAATGCTAATCATATTCTGGGCACAATGAGTAGTATCCATTATTCCTCTCATCTCCATCATCTTCTCTTTTTCTTTTTCTCTCAGTCTCATCTTGTCCCCTGTTGCTTCTATTCCCAAAGCTGAGTTTTAATTGATGCAGTCTTTTCATGTTTGCCAGTGTCACTAAAGAAAGTAAACACAGGGAAAATTTATATTTATTTGCAAATGTTTCTGGCCTCTGCTAGAATAATCTTCCAATGAAAATAAAAATGTATAGTGGTACCTCATCATTTTAACATGCATTTCAACCCAACACAAACTGATTTAAAACAAATGCATATCATTATCAGTCTGTCATTTGATGGATGGAATTAATGTTGGCTGGCAGCTAGATAGTTAATTAATTCATGATGGACAGCCACTGTTTAATAAAGCACGACCGCACACAACAGGAGCAATTTGTCATATGATGTCTGACTGGGTGGTGATGAATCATGGCAATGAACTACAAGCAGACGACTAGTAAAATTCTCTAGTCATCTCATAACGCTTTGGTGGATTAAGGTGTCTGCTCTGCCCGGTTTGTTGACATAGTCCAGCACAGTGGAGCACAAAGCCCGCACAAAGCCCTTGAACTTAAATTAAACACTTGGGGTTGCATGGGCCATTGTCCTAATGAAAGACCCAGTTGTGAAATTTATGGATAATGTCTTAAGGTTGCTTCAGAATTTCTATTTAATCCTCCTTCTCATCATACCAAAATTTTTATATATAGATACCACTGTTTGTATAGATGTTCATGGTACTTTCAGTTGTTTGCAAATTGCTCCTGAGGAACCGGATTTGTAGAGGTCCACATTTTTTTTCGGAGTTCTTGGCTTAGTTGTTCAGATTTTAATATTGTACTAAGGTTGAAAAGGCACTGGCTCTAAAGGTTGGCCCTTTTACAGCCATAGGTGCACTCTTAATTAACTCCTAATTGTATAAATGGCTAATCAGAGGCTTCTAAAAGTTATTAAATCAATTTCTGGAATCTTTTGTGTGGATTTGTGCTTTCTTTCCAATTGGCATCACAAATAAATCATAAAATTTTTATGTACCCTAATTTTGAAGAAGCATAATAAAATATTGGTGTTCAAAACAGCAATCATACGCCTATTTTTTATGTTGTTTAACGGTACATGCACACGGTACATCCTCTGCATCTGTACTCACCCCTTGAAGAGTACTTATAGTTTAAAGAAGTCATAGTTTAAATAGCTATATAACCGTAAATGTTATAGTAAACATTTTTTGCATGTCTTTAGGGGAGAGCCTAAGACAATAATACTCAGACAAGAATCCAGCTACAACACCTGGTATTAGTAATGAAGTCCAAAATTTGGTATCATGGCGGCCCTACTCAGCTCTCTGCTCTCTTGAAGGAGGAGAGCAAGGAGGAAAATAGTGGTAGGTAGAAGTTTTAAACAAACACAGAAAAAGTCTCTTAATTTTCCCAAAATTTTATTGAGTTCTCTGCTGTGTATATATTCCAGCAGTGAGTGGTACAAGCATTGTTATGACCTAGGATCACTGAAAAAGATCTCCCCAAGTCTATGTGTCTCACTGCTATAGAATGTGGTTCGTTGGTAAAACACACTATATGGGTGCTCATCATGACTAGGGCTTGAGACTGACAGCTCCAAGAATGGCCTGACATATACAGTATACAGGACAGGATATAGTATATTCTTAATATGCTAATATACCCTGTTATTTTTGTGCTCCAAAAGATACAAGTTAGTTATTTAGGGAATGAGTGGCAGTTATCCTTCACGCTAAAGCAAATACTGAGTGTAAGACCAGATATGCAGAGTATGACCTCAGTGCTTGGTTTTGGCACGCTCCATGGCGTGAGGTGGATACATTTCCTGTTGATAAGGACTATAGAGCTTCCCATGCGAATATCTATAATTGCTTTTATAATTGGGCAAAATGTGTTTGAAATGTGTGTATGATCTTCGATAAAGGTGCTTATCAGTCAAGCCTGATATGATTCCACCCCTTCCTCCAGGGGACGAGTACCAGTGAGCTGCAGGGAGTCTACAGTATAAAATGTGTCTGATTTGCGAATGGCTTTTACAGTATGACATATTTGGAGAATGTTGTGTGAGTGTTGGGGTGGCTGTTTTGTGGTAAGTACCAGCAGTCAGTGAATGGCCCAGTCTGGAGAGATAAGATCTGCTGCTGAGCTGCGTACTACAACAAACACGAGCCGTGATAAATGACAGCCTATTTACCCTGCACCGCAGACATAAACAGAGGCCCACATGGCTGTGCTGTGCTCATTTAGATATACCACCACTATTATTCCAATTAAGGTTCAGTGCCTATGAATCCATTGAGGGTTCTCTGCTTGCCTGAATGGAGAAGGGGAAGTTGACTAATGTCACACATGCTCTCACACTGATAACAACAACAGCAACAGTGCATAAAGAGGAGATGATAGGGCTCAGTCTGGAAAAAGCACTGTGTCGCCTAGAGATGCCTTTGGTTGATCAAATTCCAAACGCTGGTGCTCAGAGAGCTACTGGAATCACACCAGTCAATTTGAATTTGGCTCATTCCTTAAAGTATTCAGTTTCTGAGTGAATGGTAGGCCACTCATATTCATTATGTTAGTACTAATTAAGTTAATCAAATGAACCATTCAGTGATGATTAAGAAAAAACAAGCAACAGAAATGCACAACAGAGCAATCAGAGGGCACTTTTTACTTGCCAAATAATGCCAAATAAGGCTGCTAAATAATGAAGAAGAAATTTAGCACTTTTCTAGGAGCAAAATTGTCTCAATAACCTCAGTTAATATATTAATAAATAGTGAATATATATTAAACCTAGCTGTAAGTTAAACCTTTCTACTGTTGCCATTTTTAGTGGGGGCTCATGTGTGGGAGCATTCTGGGCAGGAGAGAGACTGAGGTTGTTGAGACACACTGAGAAGGAAGCCAGAGAAGCCGCCACCTCTATTTGACTAATTATACTCACAATATATTCTATGAGGCAATGTCATTAATTATGTGCAAACCAATTCTCTACATTCAGTAATGGAAAAAAACATTGCATAAAAATAGAATCTACAACCCCAATTCCAAAAAAGTTGGAAAAATGTAAATAAAAATAGAATGCAATTATTTTCAAATATCATAAACCCATATATTATTCAAAATATAACATAGAAAATATACCAAATGTTTAAAGTGAGGAAATGTACCATCTAAAGGGGGGTGGGGGGGGGGGTCAATTTTGAATTTGAAGGCTGCAACACGTCTCAAAAAAAGTTGGGACGGGGCAATAAAAGGCTGGAAAAGTAAGTGTTACTAAAAATAAACAGCTGGAGGAAACTTTTTTTGCAACTAATTAGGTTAATTGGCAACAGGTCAATAACATGATTGGGTATAAAAAGAGAATCTTAGAGAGGCAGAGTCTCGTAGAAGTTAAGATGGGATGGTATCTGAATGGAAGCATATGTTGCTCTAAAACCTGTATATACCTTTCAGCATTGTTGGTGCCTTTCCAGATGTGCAAGTTGTGCCTTCCATGGGCACTAATGCTCCCCCATACCATCAGAGATGCAGGCTTTTGAACTGAGCGCTGATAAAAAGCCGGATGGTCCCTCTCCTCTTTAGTCCTCTTTACTTTAGAGTATGCAGCGTCCATGGTTTCCAAAAATAATTACAAATTTTGATTCGTCTGACCACAGAACAGTTTTCCACTTTGCCTCAGTCCATTTTAAATTAGCTTTGGCCCAGAGAAGATGGTGGCTTTTCTGGATCATGTTCACATATGACTTTTTGTTTGCAAGAAAGAAATTTAAACAGCATTTGTGAATGGCATGGAGAACTGTGTTCACAGACAGTGAGTTCTGGAGGTGTTTCTGAGCTCATGCAGTGATTTCCATTACAGAATCATGCCTGTTTTTAATGCAGTTCCACCTGAGGTCTGCAATATTGATTTTCACCCTAGTCCCTTGCACACAGAGATTTCTCCAGATTTTCAGAATCCTTTGATGATATTATGTACTGTATATGATGAGATAATTCATATTCTTCACAATTTTACTTGAGGAATATTATTCTGAAATCATTCCACAAATTGTAGATACTATTTTTCACAGATGGGTGAATCCATGTTTTATTGTAAATAATATATTGGTTTGAGATTTGCAATTCATTGCATTCTAGTTTTATTTACATTTATTTATATTTTACACAGCATCACAGCTTTTTTGGAATTGGGATTGTATAAAAGTCATGTTTACTCCCATGTCTATCAGCCAGATGAGAAGGTACTAAGTGATTTTTTTTATGTTTCTGGAGCAGAAAGATATATTGGTACATGGTTATTATGTGTTTGAGGATGAGAGCAAGAGGATGAGCTCAGGAAGATGAGGGAGTTTCTTGCCTTTCCTAACAACTTGTTAACATTTATATAAAAATTAATATCTGCTGCTCTTTGGCCATTGTATTGTTCTATGTGGTATAAATGATTTGGTGTGTGATATATTCTTTTTTTCTTCTTTTTTTTAAGATAAGAATGCAGTGCAGACTCCACTGCGAAACCCTATTTGACCTCCACCTCTAATGTCCTCAGTTTTCAAAGACATAGTTTGTCCTTTGTTAGAATATCTGTGGAAAAAAGGTCTTCATTTCAAATAACTTTTTTATTATAGTTTGCAGATGTAACAATGCACAGCAGTGTGTCCAAGTCATTCCCTATGCTCTTAAAGTGGAGTGTTTCATCTGTTGAGTCATGTAGAAAGCTTTATAGGGTCACCATGAGAAGGGGAGGCCAGAGGGAACTGGGGTTAGGGTGCTTATTTCAGGATTGGATTAACATCTCAGGGAGCATTAATACTTGTTGAATTCCCTTGCCTCTTTGTAGTCAGATGCTCTAGTGCTGTTTTGGTGAATCAAAAAATCTTTGATTTCTGGTAAATTCTACCATAAGGAGTTGAAATTTGGTTTTGCCATTTAGTTTGGGTAACCTGGGATACATATTGGTCAATTGTTTTCAGCTTACCTGAACTACTGGAAATGGTACGCTAATAAAGCTGCATGGTGTCAGGCTGTCCGCTGGGTCCTGCTCCCTTCCTGAGCTGACTGTGTGAGTAGAAATGATGGATGGAGAGCCCAGTCTTTGCTCTAACCACGCAGAGGCCACGGTAATGTGAAAAGCAAAGAGCAGTCCCATCTGCACTACGTCTGTCTCCCTCACTTTCTCTCTTTCTTTCCCTCTCTGCCTTTTGCACTCCTTTACAAAAGTCACAACATCATTACAAACAACTTTGATTTGCTGAGGAGCATTTAGGTTCAGCCCCAAGCCAAACTGAGGTCTTGGGACTGTAAACCAATATTGGAGAACTACGCAAGACAGATTGCACAATGGACATTAAGCTTTGTAATGTAGACCCCCTCGAGAAAGTGTGATTGATGAGCTCCCATCTCTCATGTCTCTGGATTTGTCCATTTTATGTATTTTTGTCTGTCATTGTATGTATGTCATTGTTTTTTTAAAAGGTACATGAGCATGTGTGCTGTACTGCAATTCCAATGAAAAAGGCCTGAGCTGGAGCCCCTCTAGGCGATTTCATGATATGTATCTGTAGGCTGGCGTTTGGCGTCTGAGTGATTATCAGCATTCTGTAAATAGTACCTCACTGAGTCAGAGTGAGGAAACGACCCTTCCACAATCAGCGCCATCACTCCCTTCACTAATGGTTTCCTAAAGTGGCCCAGATCAGCTTGTTTGTGATGCATTACGTTTTCCGTTTGCAGGTTTAAGAATGTCAGACATGATGAATCACAAGAAGCCAAAGAACTTTCATTTTCTGGTCATGATAAATCTGAGTGGCTTGTTGCAGGATGATAAATTGCACTATATGAAGCAACTTTCTATCAGCCCAAAGGATTAGCATTCATCTCCATTTTCTGGTTATGTCATATGTCCCTGCTGTATGTGGAAGTAACTGCACTGGAATTAAGTTGCAATCAAAGTGCTTTCATATGTCTCTTCTGTGTAAGTCCTTCTTCTTGTATTCTTCTAAGGATAGCCCCATTGCAAAAGTCAACTAGCATTTTGTTTAAAGTAAAATCATGGAAGTGTGCAAGAACTTGTGTGCAAGTCTTGTAATGTGGTAACTTCTATTACCCTTTTGTTCATCTCAACAGGGAGCATATATTAAAGTATGCAAATGGAAAAAGTTTCATTCAAAAAGATGAAAATTAAGTCTGAATGTGCAATGTTAGTCAGTGGCTTTGTGGGTAAGACTGACAGGGGTCTCCTTTGTAGCGGTCTGCACCATGCCTGGGTTAATCTGTGTAGAATGTGGCTCAGGCAAGTAGCCTCAATGCCAACCCAGACCACAGTGTGGTGGGAACATGTCTGTCTGTTATTGTATACACGATGAACTGCTCATGACACGTTTGTTTATACCCATTGTCAAATAATGGGAACATTAAATATTTGGCTCAAAATAATGATAATCCATTTCCTCAGAAAGAAAAAAATCAACTACTGAAAAAGCAAACAGTCTATTGAGTTGGTTTACTTTTTCTGGGGCTAATACAAATCAGACTGCACACTACTTTTATTTGCAAATATTCTTTGCAGTTTGTGAACTGAGTTTGGCATTGCTAGCCTTGGGACCTACCTATTATACCAGCTTCATACTTCCCGAGTTGAGGCTTTAAATGCAGAGTGAGAAATGCAGTCTAGAAGATCGAAGGAGATGGCATATGGTGGTAATCGTATACAACTTGTGCTCTCTTAAGCCTGATTTAATTTGCTGTTTTGATTGTCACCACAGTTGTCCTGATTGTGGATTATGAGAGATACTGGACATTAAGCATCATCTACAGAAATTATCTTTCACTAATATGTTGTAGTGTCTTTGTCTTATGCTCTTGTGCAGAGCAAAGCTGTCTTCAGTGCTCGTATTAACTGACTGTTGTTATTTTCCTTTCCAATTTCTTTTATTCTTCCTGATAAATGAAGCTGTTGGATTTCTGTATGATTTCCCACTTGTATATACAACATAGACAACTATAAACATTGCATATGGTAAACTTGTCACACTTTGTGACCGCCAAGTGAAAAAGACCATAACATATAGAGTTTATGGTCACACCATTCATTGTTTTTTACTCTTACTTTGAGTATTTTTTTGAGGTACTGGCATGGCAATGTATGTGGTGTATATGGTGTGTGTACATGGGAGCATATAAGAGAGGGGTGGAGAGAAAGAAAAAAATTAACAGGGCTCTTTCATCCGAATTTTTCAGGTTTTGCACTGCTAGTCATTTCTGACAGCCGGAATAGCTGCAACAATATGGTGTGAGAAAGCTTCTCAAGTCTCAAGTCCAGCTCCATAATCAATTATCCCCTCAAACACTCAAAAGCATGTCTCCCCAGTCCTATTTCTAAATATCCACCAGCATGCAGAGGTTACAGCCAGCTCTAATCTAACACACTTGATCCAGTTAATCAAAGCCGTCAGCATCTGAATATTAAAACCAGGTGCTGGAATTGAATTTCACTGGGTGTTATAGATCCAGGAATGAAATTGGGCATCCCTGCTGTAGAGAAAAACTAATTCATACGGTACTTGATACAGAGATCCAATGACAATAATGATATTTATGAATAAATGAACAAGACATTCTGTAGAAGTAATCAGTTTATTTCAAATTGATTGAGCCTCATACAATGTTAATTACAATAACTAGCTGAAAAACTACTGCTAAATATAGAAAAAAAACTTGGCTTGGACTCCAACTCAAAGACCTGAGACTTGACTTGGACCTCAGGGACTTGTGAACACATCTTGCACACACACACACACATATATATATATATATATATATATATATATATTTTGTCACGCCGGACGCTGGTCCGGCAGGTATGACAGGCGAAACGCCCCTTCCCCGACTGCCGCACCGGCAAAAAGCTGTCCGCTGACCCCATACCCACCGGAAAGTCTGTCATGGCGGGGCGGAGCTAACAGTATACTGTGTAACTTGCAAAATTGCTTTGCTAGTGATGAATAATTAATTTTCATTCTCTCTCTCGCTCTCTCTCTCTCTCTCTCTCTCTCTCTCACTCTCTCTCTCTTAGTGGTTAGCATGTTCGCCTGACACCTCCAGTGTTGTGGGCTCGATTCCCACCTCTGCCATATGTACATGGAGTTGCATGCTCTCCCTGTGCTTCAGGAGTTACTCCCCCAGTCGAAAGACATGCATTGTAGGCTGATTTGGCATCTCAATCAGGCTACAATAGCTGTCCCGAGTCCCCTGGGATAGGCGCCAGGCTATGACCCTGAGCAGGATAAGTGGTACAGAAATTTGATGGATTTGAGCATGGTTTAGACTGGAAGGGTTTACAACTATACCCATGGAAGTACTGGAAATGACTAAAAAACCCAGGGATGCTTGAAAAAAGTTAGTAAACTATATGTCTCGTGTATATTCATGTCTTTCATGTAACCTTGCTTTGTGCACAAGGGCATTGTCATACTGGAACAGGTTTGGGCCTCTTAGCTCCAGTGAAGGGAATTTGTTATGTTACAGCATACAAAGACATCCTATACATTTGTGTGCTTCCAACTTTGTTGCAAAAGTTTGAGTAATGGTCAGGTGTCCACAAACCTTTGGCCTATAGTGTGTATATTTCTCCCTATATACTGTATCCTCTTTTATATCCACTGTTTAGATCATCTGCTTCAACTTGGCTCAGACTGTGTTACTCTAAGTTCTTAAGTTCTTTCTATGCCAGCTCATTCCTTCAGGTTGACGTTTGAAGTGATAAAGGTCTTGTAATTTGTGCCTGTGTTCTTCCTTGGGCTGAGAGTTGTATTAAAGGGCCAGGATGAGGACATTCTTTAGAAGTCCAGGCTTATGAATAATGCTACCTGGGGCCTATGCTAGTCACTTAGCTTGCCAGATTTTTCTCAACACCCTTGCATATCGACTGCAATCAAGCCAGCTTTCTGGAGGGGAAGCACAGCAAGTCATAGACAATTAACTCAGCACAAGCCTCTGGTCTGACTTACAGCATGCTAATTTAAAGGTGAGGAGAGGGTGTGCTGTTTCATTTGGTTTCAGTTTTCAGGCTCCTTTTTTTCTAAGGTCATTTTCTAGGCCTGGATATTGTTTAAAACACTTAAATCCCTTTATGTTTATGTGTGTCGCAAATACTGCCAGAGGGACCTTTAACATGCAGAAGGCATTTTTTAAAGTTTTAACCCTATGACACACCAGCATAATGACACACTTGCATTAATAGCAGGCTGTATAGATTTGTTCTACCCTGCTTCCTATTTAATTGTAATGATCTCCTTTGCAGCCTCTCTATTTTCTTTTTTTTCTTTTTTTTATGTGAATAGGATACAGGTACACCCTGGGTGGGTCCTTCCGTTTCATGACATATTTTGAAATGACAGGCTTTGCTTTGTGTTCATAGCTATGAGAGAAAAGATATACCCTTTTATGTAATTCCTCTAGACTGAGTCAGTGCTGGTAAAGGAAATTCTGTATAGAATGAAAACAGTTTGAAGTGACTAAGCTAGGGTTTTCCCTAACCTGTTGCTACAGCATGAATGTGGCTATCTGATTCTTGCTGATTTAATGGCCATTCTACAGTCCATATATTTTAATATAATGATGGAACTACATTACCCCCTTGGAGACTGATTTAATTTACTGTATCTAAATTTGCATCGATGTGCACTGGCAATTCTACAAATCTCTTTGGAGTTACTGAACAAGCCAAGAGCATTTGCAGTTTAACATTTGATTGCTTGTCTAGTTCAGAGTTGAGTTGGATTCACTCCATACACTTTGATTGCCTCCTCTAGAGGTGTCATTTTCTCCTTTATTTTTTCCTCCCTGGGGGAACTTTCATCTGAACCTAGACCAAATCTATCAAATTGAACTAATCACTTCTAACAAAATTTTTCGAAACATTTAAATTAGTTTTCAATTAAAAATTTACTTTTATTTTAAACTGAATCCTTGCCTGGTGGCTGTGATCCATTTAAGTTTTTTTCTTGATAAACACTGAAACTATCCAAGTGTAGTGGGTCTATATTGATCCATGAGGAACTGCAAAATAATTTGTTGCATTAAGAAATTAATACACTAATTATACATGTGAATGGGTAATGATAAGGAAAATATTTGTATGCTTCATAGTGTTTTCTTGTCATTTTCTTATCATGAGCTCCTACATCCAAAATCTGTGCAATGTTTTAATCTGAGAGATTGGTAGAAAGAAATTGAGAGAGATATAGTATGAAGAAGGGTGGGTGAAAAAACTGGTGGGATGAGAAAAAAAAATCAAAAAAGATTTTAGAGTCTAGCACTAAGTTCTCACCCTCCTCTTGACCACAGAGACTCCAAAGTCATGAAGTTTTTTCCTCCATGTGATAAGGATTTATCGCTTGCCAACTTCTGCAGATGAACTTTACAGATGAATGTTTAGTGTGTCCTTATGCTTGACAAACCTAACATTTATGAAGCAAATCCATTATACAGCCACTATACTGCAATGGTTCTCAAATTCCGTCCTGGGGAACTTTTCCCTACACCTAATCTAAGGTAGAAATGATTTAAGAAAATATACTTAATCATTTAATTTTATACTTCAATAATATATAATTAAACATTAGAATTACTTATACTTTTTGCTAATTTGTACATAGTTAAAAATTAGTTTTCAGTGAAGTACCTGAACTAAATTAAATCTATCCAAATACTATCCAAATCCAACATTTACCTGATGAGTTGGATCATGTGTGTTAGCCATTGGGAAAATTATACTCTGCAGGGCACTTGGAGTTGATAACCATTGATATATTGTTTCTAGTTTTGTGTTGTCTTTGGAGAGTTTGACAACATGAAGAACCCCACCTTAAATCGATTTCCTTTCTGGCAGAATTTTAGTTCAGTCCCAGTGTGCAAGGTTGACTTATAAGGTGCCAATGGAATGAATCTGCATGCATGTGCTGTACGCATTACTGCTGCTCAGACTTTAAAGCATGATGAATACATCTCTGGTTTTGGAATGTAACGAGAGAGACTGAGGAGAGGGAAAGAAGAGAGATTAAATCCATGCCCTTTTTGGTTTCTGGGTGTTGTAGGATTGTTTCCAGTGTAGTGAATACCTCATTGCAAGCAGGCATATTGAGGGATCATAGTTTCCTGACATGCCTATTGTCAGGAAAGGAATAGATTAAGCCTGCTCCACCCAAGTAGGCAAATGGAATCAAACAAAAACAAGAAAAGCCTGCATCAGTGGCACTGTATCTTTTAGTCTAGCTCACTCCACATCAACAAGGATCTTTCCATAAATAGCCTGTTACTTGACACAGCCCACCAAAAACAGTGGTTCCGGAGAACAATAAACTAGCTCATAAATCTTTATATCCTTAACCTGGTGTGTCTTTTATATTCCATCACCAAGAGTTTACTGTTGCCATTGTTCAGCTCAGAATGGAGCCTCATACCTGCCACACAGACATTTCATCTCGTTGTGTTTTGCTTTTCAAACTATTGATGTGTCATATTAAATGATTTAATACTGTCGAAGTTTATCGCCTTTTGGTACACAGTCCTCTCTGTTTGCGCAGATACGATGACATGATAGGAACCATTCTTTTCAAAACTCTCTTGCTCATTCACTCTCCACAGTGTCTTGCGTTTGTCCCATTGGAGAAAACACCTTTGTCTGATTCCATTTATCTGGCAGTGTGCAGCATCACAGCATCAGTTTTTCCTTGTACCTAAAACCTGTCATAAATGTATATTGCCCCAGTATCTCCTGTAAAACAGGTGTACTGATTACTGTGCTGCATACTAATTCTAATTACTTCAGGTCACTAATTCAACATAGTGATTTCAGTGAGGATGGAGGTGATATTACTTGGTAAAAACATGTTAAATGCAGAGCACCACATGTATATAGTGACCATTTTATTGAAAAAGCTAAGATCCTAAGTCATAGTTGTCATGTATCACAAAACTCTGGACTCCAGTTCCCATCAGCCACTGCACTGTACTACCTGTCACATGACCACCTGTACATGATTCACGTTCGGTTAATGAGCACTCTTGTGTGTGTATATATAGTCATTGTCTGCACTGTTTCCCTGTCTTACGCTGTCTTAGACTTTTGTCTTCTATGTCACGGTATTTTGCTTCATGCCACGGTGTTATGCCTAGTTGTCTTTGTGTCTTTGTTTTGTTGTACGTTTGTTTAATAAATGTTAATATCTGTGATTGTTTCTGCCTCAACCTCGATTCGTGACAATAGTCAGATACATAAATCAGCAAGGGTTTTTTGTTTTGTTTTGTTTTGTTTTGGGGGTTTTTTGCTTCAGCTTCTGTGATGCCTTTAAAATAAAATGTTGGCTTTTTCCATTAATGTAAGATCAAGGATTGATTTGCAGCATGTGGCTATTTGTCTCTCAAACTCAGGATGTAAATAAAAAGGCTCAGATATCAGGTTTTATTTCATCTTCACAACTTCCTGCATTTACCAATAAAACCATTGTTGGCTTTTTGCATAACTGTATTATGAAGTTCAGTTCTTACTGAATGTATATAACTGTTCAATAAAATAAATCTAGCTGGAGAATCATAGCCTGTTGTATAAATTTTGCATAAGGCATAAAATGTTGATTTATAGATTTAGTCCCACAGTGCTCTCTAATTCAGGGGGAATTGGGGCTAGAGGGAGGATTCTTCCCAGCATTCCACATGCCTCAGAGAATGTCCCAGCAACCCCTGCCAGGCCCAGCACTCTGCTTGCACAGGCCTCCTACAGGTTTGACCTGAACTCAGCCTGCACTGTGAGAGAGAAAGAGCCATAGAAATTAAAACTGCCTTCCCACAAGACCACTCAACAGGCACCTCATTAAGCATCTTGCATTCCATCTGGGGGGTGGGGGAGGAGGGGGATAGCAAATATTGAATACTTACACTTACACATACAACCCCAACACATTTAACAGCCATTTTGTTCCCACAGCTTTGATGCTGTGATAGTTGCTTGAGATGACTCTATCTCACCACATCAATAATAAATGTTTTGCTTTGAACATTGATCAAAGAAGAAGTGAAACCACAATTTTGCCTTAGTATTGTGGCATTGTGTTTCACATGAATTCCTTAACATTGTGTATCAGCTGGAAATTTTGTGGAGGAAAACACATTTGTATTAGTCAATAAATGTTGCTTATTTAAGAAACAATCAGCGTGGTTGCTCCTTAATCTTGTTTTAACAGTGGCACAAAAAATTGCCATTGCTTGGTTTCGATCATAAGGCACTATTAGTATTTTGTGTACTTTGGCTGGAAGTTAGTTAAAATGTTGTGGGATTTATTGTTATCTTAAAAGGAGCAGGAGAAATTAGAGCTTAAACACCATTAGCAACCAGTTTTTCAGTAATTTGAGAAAACACAGTGGAAATGCAATCACTACAACAAAGAAAATAAAGAATCAGTCCTGTTGCCTGCCACAAATACCTTGGAGTTTCACGACCAGCAGCAGTGATCATTTTGGAAATAAAATAACTAAATAGCTATAAAGGATTTTAAAGTGCTCTGTTAGAGGAAGTTGGTGGTTCCCCAATGAAAATACTGAATAGATGAAAAAATGATTAGAGAGAGTGTTCTGCAACATATGGACATGTTTTGGATGACATGCACGGCTAGTTGTCTCTGAAAGCACTGGCCATAATGTGCTGTTCTGTCTTGTAGTGTCCCATTCCCACCATGCATTGCCACTCCAGTCGGTACTTTCCCATGGACAAACTCTAGCTGCCATCCAAATCATTGACCCTTACTGAGGGGTAATTAAACCAGTAACAGGATTGCACATTAGAACCTGGAGAGCATGATATTTGGAACGAGCATCCTGCCATAAGAGTCTAGGATCCAATCTCAGCACAGCTGAGAGATTTGGAAAGTAATTCCAGAAAGCAATATGGTAAGATTGCCTAGTGTTACAGAACTGAATATATAAATAAACTGTGTTGTAAGGTCAGTTGGAAGCATTCCGTAATCATGTCCCAAATGGCCATTTTTAAAGACAAAGAACTCAAAACCTTCTTGACAAGCAGTATCTCTCAAATGCACCAGTGTAATTTCCACTGATTTTAAGAGATCAGTTTGTTTTTTTCTCTTTATGTGTGAGGGGATAAAACAATACAGCATATGAGCAACATTACTTAGGCTGACAGCATTTGTCTGTAAATGACATGCTTCCATGCTCCCTGATTACTCAAATTAATCTCAAACCTGAGGAATCTGATGTCCAATGGCCATGCCAAAGAACAACACTAGTCTGTTGAGAAGCCATTTGGAAGTATATTATGAAAACTCTTCTCCCAACATTAATCCTTATGTTCTGTTCAAGTCGAAATGACCCCTTTTTTTAACTACAATTGATCAGCACAAAATGTCTCAGACATGAGACTCTAATTAGTTAGTTTTTTTTTTAATTATGTGAAATACAAGTTAAAAATAAACCTGTTAAACAAATGATGGAAATCTTGAATACAGCCTATATGAAATATAGCATGCTACCATTGATTATCAAACAATGAAATTTCTAGAATATGTTCTTCCTTTTAACCACTTGGAACCATGCATAAGTCATTAGAAGTTGAGGGGTGGAATTAACCCCATAGAGCTTCAATTGGCTCAGCCTCACTTAAAGAATATATTTAGTGGGCTGGCTCAGATTCAGTTCCAAGATTTCTTGAAGAAGTCACTGTTCTAATGTTGAGGAGCATTCAGTTTTCTTTCCTTGATCTCTAGCCCCCAAAATATCTGTGCTCTATAAGAGATAAAAAAATAAATAAATAAATAAATAAATATAAACTGAAGCAGGAACACATACTTGTCTGACAGTAGGTGCTGTTTTAAATTTAGGCAGACATTTTTCTCATTACAACTTTAAATATATGAAAATAGAAAGGAAGCCTTTTTCAGAATATGGCCAAGGTATAATTATTCAATTATAATCAGTACTATTGGTTTACTAGCTAAACCACAGTCCATGAAGAGCTATGTACTCACAATTATGGGTAGGCATGAAACTAAAACACATCTTGGCATGATTAACTTAAAGCACCTGTATCTAGCTATACTTTACATATGATACAGCTATTCTTGTGTTATCTAAAATGGAGACAAGATGTAAAATGAGCAATTACAAATGTACATTTTCATAAATAAATGTACTGGGAGGACATAAATTGTTATCTGACAAAATGGAGATCGGGGATTTGGTTGGCTGAGAAGGATTCTCTGTTGCCATGAAGATTAAAAGTAATGCAGGAAGAATTTGAGCAGAGTTGCTGCTGCTCAGCCTCTCATCCATCACTCTTCAAAGAGCTGCTTGAGTGACAGCACTTTGGCAGGAACATTGCAAAATTAATGGATTGTGTGGTTTCTTTGGGGATATTGACACATACACACACACACACACACTCACACACAATAAGGGGCTCAAGCCATTGCCATATTTCAGTCACTGATCACATCTCCATACCACAGGCCCTAAAAGAAACGCCAGGAAAGTGGCAAGGAGCAGATTTCAAAACAAAGCCTGACAAATGCAGGAAAAGACGAGGTGAGAGATAGGGAAGCAAATCTTTTCATGCTTTGAACTACTTAAGGGGGCACTAACTTATGGAGTTTCCTGTGGCCTTGCATGGCTGCTGGTACTCTGTACACTCCCTCCACACTTTAAAAACAAATTATTGAGGAATTCTAGATATACTCCCTTTTATCAGATGAACTGTTACCAAGAATACTCTGCTTGGTTCCCTGATTTACACATGTGACAATTCCTGAATAGGCATAGACTCAACATGACTTTATTTAGGAAAGCAGAGTGAGTGAATGAAAAAGAGACAGGATAAGGGAGTTTGACAGACACTCAGCATTTATTGGTTTGAACTTGACTTCCACACTTCATGGGTCCTGTAACTCTCATTGAGGATTATGTGATGGTGAACTGCAAGATTAAATTCTAATAATGGGTTTCATGACACTGCCAGGTCTATATCTCACTGCTTCCGAAACATGTGGACTTGTGAGATTTCTGGAATCACAGTGAATACTTGGTACTCACCCTTCACCTCAGGTCATGCTAAGCACCCTATTTCTGGGGGGATCACTGTCTCAATGAAATCCTCAGCCACTAAGACAAGGACTTTGACCGAAATAACTAAATCATGTTTGCTTAAATCCATGCCATATGCTTTGTGACATTTTGGGCCTCTAAAAATCACGTGGTTGAATTTGATCTGATTTGGAGTTTTCTTGAATTCCAAAATAATTATGGTGACATTATAACCATGACCATCAGCCAAAAATGTTATCACTCATACTCATCTGACCTTTTGTTACATTGTACATTGCATTTTATTACTGCATACTTAATTTTAGCCAGTGTTATTTTACAGTTATGTTGAAAATTAGGTCATTTTATATCTTACATGTGGTCCCTAATATACAAGTGAAATACTTACAGGATCTGGCAGGCAGTTACACAAAGAGTCAGAGTCAGAGTGCAGAAATCCAGAGGAGGAGGCACAGCTGCTTGTAACTGGATTTATCCCCTACATATGGAGCCAGAGCCCTGCTCATCCCTAGCCTGGCTTGGTTCTTCCCCAGTTCTGTCCTGCTGTTATTAGATTAGGCTTGTACCTGTTATTGCTGTGTGCAACACATGAAAGTACTTACATGGTGCACAATTAAGTCTATGATTCCAGTTAGAGCTCAGCTGGAACAAACGCAACAAGTGTGATCTGAGATCTCAGGAATACTGATGCTCCAGATGTGTCAGTTACAATCATGAACGCCTGGGGCACACAGACAGGCGCACACACACAGTCACCCACACAAGCACAGACGCACACGTACACACACACACAAGCACACTTGGCCTATGCTATTTTTTAAGCTCACCTGTTTAAGAATGGAATAAAAATAGTGATAATTCAGTGATAATAACATGGAAAGAATATACAGGTCATAAAAAATACTGAGGCACACATAACAACAACAACAGAAGCTTGACAATGTGAGAAGAAAAAATAGAAAGTAAATAGTGGTCCTAACAAGGTATGGCGAGACACAGGTGAGAGTGATTAATGACGTGATGTGCTGGGGCTGATGGGTAGTGTTGTTCAGCACCCATTGCCACTACCATGACACTTCAATGAAATATGCACTTCTTGGCGAATTAAGAATTGGTAACAGATGTACACCAGTCTATTCTGTCTTCTGAGGATATACATACAGTCATGTGAAATTTTTAGGGGTTTTTTTGACAAACATTTGATCCTCTTTCAAACAGTTTCTGTTAATAAAATTGATACAATCTATAAAATTACACATAAAATTGACATTTTGTAGTAATTTTCACATTTTAAATAAAAAACAAACAAACAGATAAGTCACATCGAAAAAAAAGTCCATCTTACATTTTTCGCACCTTCAAATATATAAAATTAGAATCAGGTGTTGAAGATTGAGTCCCAGTGATTTGAACCTGCTAAGGAAGTGCAGGTATAACCTATCTTATTTATACCTCTCTCATATCTAGTGTCTGGTGTTTCCTTTGTTATTGAGGTGTGTGGTGTCATCTTGCCAAGATCTAAAGAGTTCTGTAAGACCTTCAAAAAACAGGTTGTGGATTCTTATGAGTCTGGCAAGAGATTTATAAATATCTTCAAATTATTTGAAATACATCATTCCTTTGTAAGGAAAATAATGTACAACCACCAATTTGTCCAGGACTGGCCGTCCCAGCAAATTCAGCCAAAGAGCAGACAGTCTGATGCAAAAAAAAAAAAAAAAAAGTCTCCAAGAACCCCAAAATTTCATCACAGGATCTGCTAATAAGTCTTGCAGCTGTTGGTGTCAAAGTGCATGCTTCTACACTCAGAAAGAGATTGCACAAATTTGACCTGTATGGGAGGTGTGCCAGGAAAAAGCCTTTGCTGTCTAAAAAGAACATTAGAGCAAGACCACAGTTTGCCAATGACCATATAAGCAAAGACCAGACCTTTTGGAATAATTTGCTCGGGACAGACAACTCAAAGATAGAATTGTTTGGCTGCAGTAACAATAGAAATGTTTGGTGCAGACCAAAAACAGCTTTTCAGGAGAACTGTAAAGCACGGTGGTGGAAATGTTATGGCTTGAGGTTGCATTATTTGATTCAATGATGAAGTCTGTTGAAGTTGAACTGAAAGTGGACCTTTCAACAGGATAATAATCCTAAGCACAGCAGCAAATCCACCAAGGAATGGCTCAAAAAATGGAGGGTTATGGAATGCCCTAGTCAAAGCCCAGATTTGAATCCCATTGAAATGTTGTGGGGGATTTGAAATGGGCAGTACATGCAAGAAAACCCTCAAACATCTTGCAACTGAAAGAAAATTGCATGGAAGAGTGGTCAAAACCGCCAGCAAGCCTGGTGGACAATTATGCAAAACACCTACAAGAAGTTATTTCCACAGAAGAATTTCACATCTATTGATATTTCTGATGAATAAATGATTGAGAATGCAAATGTTCGTTTGTCCAAATATGTCAAAAAGGCCAAAAATTTTGATTGGGTGTAAATTTTTATTTTTTCACATGACTGCAAAATAACAGGAAATGGGGCTTCATCACGTTGAAGAGTCTTCCATTGTTTTATACACCTGTAAAAATTATTGTATTACGTGAAAGCAATACATCTATTTTTCATGAACTTGCAGGTTGTGGTTTATAAAAAAAAAATCATTTAAAAAATAGATTCATTTAGAATAATGATGGTAGGCCACCAGCGTTTTAATTATCATAATGTGGCCTTCTGTAAATGCATGTAAAATACAGCTTTTCTGGGTCTTGTGTACAAAGCTTGAATATAGCTTTTGAAATTAAAATATTAATTTAGAAACAAATTCCCACAATTATAATAACAAGTATATAGTTATCTACTATACAGTCCCTAGACAAAACCAGCAGATAAACTACCTCCCATTTCATTTAAAACCTTTGTGCTTGTGGACTGCCAGTATAATATGATCCCCCAAGCAGTTTTTTGGAGGTGAAACCTCTAAATAATCCAGGCAGAATGTGGTTTGGCGTTGTCCTGCTCTGGATGGCAGCATATGTTGCACCAAAATGTGCACATATTTTTCTGCATTAATGGTGCCCTCAAAGATGTGCAAGTTACCCTTGTGCACTGATACACCGCCATACCATGATAGATGCTTGCTTTTGGACCTGACAATTTGGAATGACCTGAAAAAGAAAGAACCAATGGTGCACCAACAAACAGACATGTCATTCAAGGAAAACAACAGCAATTGATGGCAGAAATATTATGAGAGCTTTGAAGAACAACCCAGAAACAACAGTGACATCACCAACTTTCACAAGTCAGGGGTGAAGGTATCACAATCCACCCTTCAAAGAAGACTTTGATAGCAGAAATATAGAGGCTATACCGCAAGATGCAAACCACTCTTTAGCAGTAAGAATCAGAAGGCCAGATTACAATTCACAAATAACTACATAGATGAGTCATGAAAGTTTGTGAACCAAGATTATCCTTTACCAAAGCGATAGAAAGGCCAAAGTGTGGAGAAAGAAACGATCTGCTCATTATCCAAAACATACAAGCTCATCTGTGAAAAATAGTGGATGTAGTATTATGTCTTGAGCTTTCATGGCTGCTTCTGAATCAGGCTCACTAATCTTTATTGATTATGTCATTCATGATGTTAGCAGCACAATTCTACAAGTCTAAAGAAACATGCTGTCTGGTATTTTACAGAGAAATGCATCCAATCTAATTGGGATGAACTTCATCTTATTCGAGAAGAGAATTACCCAAAACACACTGCCAACACAACAAAGTATTTCATCAGGTAGAAAAGGTGGAAGGTTTTAGACTGACCAAGTCCATCACCAGACCTTAACCCATTTGAGGATGTATTTCACCTCCTGAAGAGGAGACTGAAGGGAGAAAACCCCCCAAAAACAAATGTCTTCATCTTTTGATCTCAAACCCAAATGTCTTCAGTGTCACGTATCCGGAAAATCTGGACTCCATTTCCCATCAGCCAATGCACTACACCACATGACCACATGCGCCACCACATGCACCTTATTCACGTTTTTGTTAATGAGCACTCGTGTATTTATAGTCCTTGTCTGCACTCTCTCCTTGTCTTTCGTTGTTGTAGACTCCTGTCATTTATGTCTCAGTGTTCTGTATCTTGCCACAGTGTTATGCCACGTTGTCTTAGCGTCTTTGTTTCGTAGTTTGTTTCTTTACAATAAATGTTTAAAATCTGCGACTGCTTCTGCCTCAACCTCCCAATCGTGACATTCAGTGCATAGCAAAAACAAAAGATTTGGCTTTGCCATTCTAATATTTTTGGAGGGGACTGTGAATGACAAGGGTGAAAAGCTGTTAAATTTCCTGCATCTAGAAAAAGTGCTGACTCAACTCATTTTTACACCTCTTACATGGAGTCCTATCTTGAGATTTCTGCTCATTCTTTTTCTCTCTCTCTCTCTCTCTCTCTCTCTCTCTCTCTCTCTCTCTCTCACTCCCTGTGTCATGTTTCACAATTTCAGCATACTGAGAATTTGTCTCATCATTTGTGTCATTATTCATCACTGATGGATAATAATGCCAGCTTTAATTTTTAATCAATTACTGGTCAAAGCAGATTAATTACATGCAGATTCCAAACCAAGAAGAAAAGAAAAAAAACAATAAAAGTTGAAGTTGAAGATGAGCCAAGTGCTGAAAACACACACTTTTACATATTCTCATGTTCTCCTAACCAAACATTACAATGCTCCATTAGGCATGAAACTCTGAAGAGGCCTCTGATGCCTGTTGTAAATTCATGTTGTCATCTGCTTGAGAAGAAAACACCATGAGTTCCATACCACACCATATTGTCCTCCTTGAGTTGTGGGCTTAAATTTGATACCATGGCTTATTCCTAGTGAAATATATTTCAAACCTCTGAGGTAGGAGGAACAAAAGCCTAAACTATGACAAATAACTCATGTTACTGTTTTTTTCTTGACATCGCTTAATTTTCAGATTTAGAAATAAATTTAACTGGAACTTGATATATACTGTTTATATACAGGATTATCTATTAGAGTTCTAAAAATATTTAGCATATAGTAATGTAAATTTCATCAATTTAAACATGCATTGAATATATTTATTATTAGAATGGCAAGCAGGATATCATTAGGGCATGGTAAAGATATACAGTATCTCACAAATAGAGTACACTCCTCACATTTTTGTAAATATCCAATTATACCTTTTCATGTGACAACACTGAAGAAATGACACTTTGCTACAATGTAAAGTAGTGAGTGTACAGCTTGTGTAACAGTGTAAATTTGCTGTACCCTCAGAATAACTCAACACACAGCCATTAATTTCTAAACTGCTGGCAACAAAAGTTAGTACACCCCTAAGTAAAAATGTCCAAAGTGTCAATATTCTGTGTGGCCACCATTATTTTCCAGCACTGCCTTAACCCTCTTGGGCATGGAGTTCACCAGAGCTTCACAGTTTGCCACTGGAGTCCTCTTCCACTCCTTCATGACGACATCACAGAGCTGGTGGAGAGCTTGTGCTCCTCCACCTTCCATTTGAGGATGCCCCACAGATGCTTACTAGGGTTTAGGTCTGGAGACATGCTTGGCCAGTCCATCACCTTCACCCTCAGCTTCTTTGCCAAGGCAGTGGTCGTCTTGGAGGTGTGTTTGGGGTCGTTATCATTCTGCAATACTGCATACTCATCATGCTCTGTTACAGTATGTCACAGTACATGTTGGCATTCATGGTTCCCTAAATGAATTGTAGCTTCCCAGTGCTGGCAGCACTCATGCAGCCCCAGACCATGACACTCCCACCACCATGCTTGACTGTAGACAAGACCCACTTGTACTCCTCACCTGGTTGCCACCACACACGCTTGACACCATCTGAGCCAATTAAGTTTATCTTGGTCTCATCAGACCACAGGACATGGTTCCAGTAATCCATGTCCTTAGTCTGCTTGTCTTCAGCAAACTGTTTGCAAGCTTTCTTGTGCATCATCTTTAGAAGAGGCTTCCCTACAAGAGTGCTGGCAGCACTCATACGTCTATTTCCCAAAGACAACCTCTGGATATGACGCTAAATACGTGCACACAACTTCTTTGATCGACCATGCCGAGGCCTGTTCTGAGTGGAACCTATCCTGTTAAACCACTGTATGGTTTTGGCCACCGTGCTGCAGCTCAGTGTCAGGGTCTTGGCAATCGTCTTATAGCCTAGGCCATCTTTATGTAGAGCAACAATTCTTTATTAAGATCCTCAGAGAGTTCTTCGCCATGCGGTGTCATGTTGAACTTCCAGCGACCAGTATGAGGGAGTGTGAGAGCGATGACATCAAATTTATCACACCTGCTCCCCATTCACTCCTGAGACCTTGTAACACTAACAAGTCACATGACACCGGGGAGTGAAAATGGATAATTGGGCTCAGTTTGGACGTTTTCACTTAGGGGTGTACACACTTTTCTTGCCGACGGTTTAGACATTAATGGCTGTGTATTGATTTATTTTGAGGGGACAGCAAATTTACACTGTTACACAAGCTGTACACTCACATGTGTTGTCACATGATATAAGATATAATCAAATATTTACAAAAACGTGAGGGGTGTACTCACTTTTGTGAGATACTGTACATGTACAATACGTCTAGGCTCTAAATTGCATTGAAACTCCAAACTATTCTATCAGATGGCTCCTGCAGCTTAGAGTGAGCCATGATGTATTGAGACTTTTATAGAAATGTCATATTTATTTTCTGAGATGCATAGCCCAGCCTTTCGCATGGGCAGATTCAAATGTAAGCATTTTATCTATAATCTGGAGTGGAATTGGGCAATTAAACAAAAAAAATTTAAAATTTTTATCACCACTATCAATTTGGTGATGTCAGACTTGATACAGTCATTGCAAGCAATGTGCCAGCCTTGTGTATATGTTCTCCCTGTGCATTAAGGGTTTCCTCGGGTTCTCTGGTTTACTCCCCCAGTCCAAAGATATGCATTGTAAGCTGATTTGCATGAATGATGCATGAATGTGTGTTAGATTGAATCCAGTGTGTAGCCCCGCCTTGTGCCCCGGGTTCCCGACTCTTCAGTGCCCCCCTAAACCCTGTGTAGGATAAGCAGTGCAGAAAATGTATGACTGGATGAACTGAGTTATCTGACTTATCTTATCTAAAAATTGGGTGGTCTGATACAAAAGTTGCTATGTTTTATGTTGTGTAACACTTCTAGACTTAAATACCAAGTAATAAAAATGTAACTTCTAAAATGAAATCCTCTTGTCATATCCATCTTTTGATTTCAAATCCAAATGTCTTTGGCATATAGCACAAACAACTGAATTGGCCTTGTGATTCCAATAGGTTCAGAGGGGACTGGATATCTAAGACTTATTGTGTGGTTTCTGTAAAAGAGGTGAGGTTCAGAAATATGTTAATTAATTAGAACATCCACCATTAATTGTCTTTTCCAGTCTCAACTTCACAAATAAAATATTTGAAAAGCTTTCATGCTCAACATTCTGGTCTAAAGTGAACTGAATTTTACCAAAGCAGACACAAATCATATATGAGCTATTAGGCCATTAAATTGACAGTCCTGACATTACTTCATCTTTTACAATGGGTACAAGGGTACATGCAGTCTGAAAATTATTTTAATATTCCATTACCCATCTTTTCCTTTCCCTGTGCCACTATGCTTATAAGCACAGAGCTGAGAGGATAGGATTACCTCCCACCAAATCCCCAATAAATGGCAAATGCCTATACTTGCATGCTGGCACTTATTGGAGGAGGTTGACAGAGGCCAGGATTAGAAGACTTGGTTTGGGCAATTGAGTGTGAGCAATCTCTCGGAAATCTTTCACCCTGCTGGCAACACATAGGCCTGGTTTACTAAAGGGTTGTGTGTGCAAAAACACATAAACTGATTTAATAAGAGAGTCTACAGTGAAATGTGTCTTTCACATCGACAAATAATTTTTTGCATGTTTGCTTAATGAATATTTATGGAGCATTTCTAAGTAAAATGGGAAAATGCAGAGTGGTATTTATGCATTTTGCATCCAACATGGGATTTAGACTGAAAGTATTTTGAACAGTTTTTTGACACATCTCACCTCCTTTTAATTACTGTAACATTGTCTGAGTATCTTTAAGATCAAATAGCTATTGTGTACAAATAGAATCCTCATCTTGTTTTTACCTCTACATTGCACATGGTATTCACACAATTATTATTTGTAAATCATGCATGCAATTTATCT
Source organism: Ameiurus melas (assembly GCA_012411365.1). Taxonomy (NCBI): domain Eukaryota; kingdom Metazoa; phylum Chordata; class Actinopteri; order Siluriformes; family Ictaluridae; genus Ameiurus; species Ameiurus melas. Next base: position 20,536,691 of record CM022760.1, read on the forward strand.
GATTGCTATGGAGGGATTACTAAATCCTTGGATATAATCCCAGCAATACCCTCTTCTCCACCCAACTACACATGCATGGAGCTCTGACCACCCCTCAACCCAACACATGCTAAATTAAACACATGCATTACAAATTTCGCATCCAGTATAAGTGTTTAAGTAGTGTCGGTGATACGCAGAAGGCAGTCTTACCTTAGGCAACTGGCTTCTTTGTGCGTTTCACCTCGCAAGCTTATGCAAAAAAAAAAAAAAATCAGCAAATTCCAGCTTTAACAAGCTTTGACTCAGTGGCCAGCAGTGACAGCATGTTGAGTATTTTTTGGCCCATTTGAATTCAGACTTTTTAGTTCAACACATTAAGGAAATGATCTATCTCTGGTTTTTCTTTTGTTTTACGTTTTATTTTCATTGACACACTTTTTTTTGGTTTATGGTTATTTTTCATCCACTTATCTAATTCCAGTTAAAACAGGAAGTACCTTACTGACCCCTCTCTGGTTACAAATTCACATCCACACACCAATGACATTTCTGAATTTATTTCAAATTCTGTGATTTTAAATTCCTTGTCTCATATTCTATATTTCAATTTGTGGTTAACAGCATAGTAGCCTAATCGTAGGCCTAATAAAAAATGTAAATTTTTATTATTTTTATAATTTTTTTATTTTTTTTTTTTTTTTTTTATATAAATTATTTTTATATTATATTATTTTTATATAAAAAAAAATTTTAAATGTAAAAACAGAATGCATTCGCAGTTCAAATGGTGCTTTTATTTACAAAGGTGAGCAGACAAATCCCAATGTGATCTAAAACAAGAAAACCAAAAGAGAAACAAGAACATAACAAACTCAAAGAACTTCGGCTAGGCTATAAGCTATGCTAACTACACTAAGGTTATGGCTAAAGCTAAGGCTATGACACATGGACATTAACTAGCTATCAAACATGGCATGGATCAAAGACTCATTATAACCCCACGCTCGTTCTAGAATAGACCTCTTAGTCTATCTAGTCTATATTCTCTGATAGATTGACCTTGAATTACCCGCGCCGTGTGAAGCACGGCTCTCGGTATATATGCACACACAGGTATCATCAACCACCACAACTGCCAACAGCTGCAGGCAACACACACGTGACCTGATGACAACACATGACAAGACTGGGCGGGGACATGACATCATCCATAACACACATGGTTCTGCACGTGTTGAACTGTCACTGCTGTCCATGTAGAAGCAGGCGCATGTGCACTAGCACCCAAAGCACGCTGCTTCACGGAGGAATCATGACAAATACCCACTAACAGCAACCAGAGAGAAGGCATGTGACAGCATGAGGTTGCAAACTATGCAAGTGTGCAGATATGCTTATTTGGAATCTTTGCAAATTAGGGCTAAAATATAGGCCCGACCTTTGATCAAAATTTATGAAACAGACACAAATTGCAAAGCTGAATTTGCCATAATTGTACATACTACTACTACTACTACTACTACTACTACTAATAATAATAATAATAATAATAATAATAATAATAATAATAATAATTGATAAAGGGAGCATAAATTAGTCATCTTTGTGGATGAAATCTAATAAAGACACAAGTGTGACAAAGACATCTCAGTGCAGAGATTTATATAGAAAATTTGCGCGTTTGACCCTTGTTTCATTGTGGTCTGAAATACATACTGTGTATATTGTATGTCTTGACTCTTGACTCATGTCGTTCGAATGTAAGTCTTTTTATGTTTAGGGCTGTTTATATTTAATTATTTTTTTTAAGTATCCTTTCATCCCAGGTAATTAAGTGTCTATAGGTCTATAAGTCAGTCTACACATCTCACACTTACACTCTGTAAGACGTTTTATCAGCCAAATCACGAAATGTTACATACAGTTAAGGTTATGGTTGACTGATGTATGACTTCTTACCTACATCAGGAATAGACATTCAGGCTTGAGATAGGCATAACATACATACTATTGAATATAGCAAATAGAGCACATGAATCTCTCTGCACCTATTTATCTGTCCTGTTTGCCCTTACAGAAACATTAACTGGGAGACAGCAAAAACAGAACATTTCCCTGTTCAATGGGAAGCACTGTAGTCCCTGGAGCCAGTGGCAGTAAAACACACTCTCCATATGTCACCTCTCCTTATAATGAACCTATAAAATAGGTCTGTTCTGACATGCGGTGAACACAGCTGAGAGTGCAGTCTGTTTTAATCGGCCCTCCAGAGACAGGCTAAGACAGTTAAATGTTTCACAGAGTTCACAGAGATTAAGAATAGAGTGAGGGATGGATTGGGTTAAGAGTGACCATGCTAATAGCACAGGTGCAGGTGTGTGTCCAGGAATACGCTCCCCTCAGGCTACTCAGGAACAGAGTATGTGAACAGGCTTTGGGAGGTTGTCCCGGTCGGACAGGCTCTGTATTCGTTATTGAGAAAAAGAAAATGGTGGTCTGGCCACGACACAATTCAAAATCTTGGTGTTGTTGCTTACATAATGTTGCTTATTACAAATTTTTTTTTTTTTTTTTTTTAAAGAATGTTTCCCTGCGTAAAAAAAAAAAAAAAAAAAAAAGGTTAAATGTAATGTGTTTTAAGCATCTAAGAAAAACAGAACACTCTTTTGGAAAATCTATAGCAACAGATGCAGAAACACTCCAAAGAATTGCAAGCCACAGGCTTAATGAAATGAGTCCCTTGGATTTTTTCCCCCTACTCTTCTGTCCCTTCTTTCGTGCTGTTCTTTCAAGGAAAATAAAATCTGTCTTGGCTACAGATTAAGCACTCGACTGAGAGGGTCAACCTGCCGATGTCTTTTCATCCTAATTTATGCACCATCTGTCCGCTCACTCAGCACTTCTGAGACACTGAGTTGTATTTTTCTGGAGGCACCTCCAATCCTAATGGATATCACAGCATTTCACAATTACTTCCAAGCACAAATTTAATGTACCGCAAATAAAAACACTGACAGAGCACAAAGGTGTAAAGTTGTATCCTGTCCATTATTTATGTTTGAGAGTGTGAACAAGGCTCCTATCTTGCAGTATTTATGAGTGTGACTGCATAATTTATGAGCATGGATGGGTCCCCTGTCATGAAGACTAGATTTATGTTGAAATAGATTTATGCTAATGTGTTTTTAATTGCAAACTGGCATTTAGTGAATCCATTCAAGTTACCCACCAATCATCTTTTGTCTAATTGCCAAATAAGGATTACAAAATCCTTTGTTGTGCAAACTGTTGAATGGATTTTTTTTTTATTTATTTAAATCAGCATAAAAAAAGAAATAAGAATATTACTTGCTTTATCCAGTACGTATCATATATTCAGGTGCAGTATGGATAAAATTTAGGATCATTTTAAGAAAGGGAAATATACAACACACTCTGACTACATGCATTTGAAACAAATAAAATGTACTTTTCAAGGGAAAGGCACTGATGATTTTTGAAGGCATTATTTGCTACAGCTTTCCCAGCTTTATTCTACAGTAGATGATGTCTTTCATTAAAATAAATGGGGGACTAATAAAAATAATCTTATGTGTCATTTTAGTTCTATTCATGCTGCTTTATGTGCTGTACAAACTTTAGGAACGGAAAACATTAAACAATTTAACAAAGCATAAAAACAGCAGGATGGCATGGTGGTACAGAGACTAGCATTGTTCCCTGTTCAATCCTGAGCTTAGGTTGCTGTATGTGTGGGGTTTCATTATGCCTCTGTTCTTTCTATTATTGTGTGTGTGTGTGTGTGTGTGTGTGTGTGTGTGTGTGTGTGTGTGTGTGTGTGTGTGTGTGTGTGTGTGTGTGTGTGTGTGTGTGTGTGTGTGTGTGTGTGTGTGTGTGTGTGTGTGTGGATTCACATTCAGGGTGAAATCCCTGAATCTGTTTGGGGTTGTACATTTTTTTCAGGGCTGCTTTGATCATTCATATTTTTGTCTATGCTACCTTTTAACAATTTTACTGAATTTATGGAAATTGGCAGGAAGTTGCTGACAGTAGAGGAGCCAATGTATGCACCAATATTTGTAGGTTTTATTTCTATGAAAGTATCAATTTTTAACATAACTTATCTTGTTCTTGCATATTGTTCTTTTTCATAAGCTGAATAGTCATAACTCATGGTCATGAGCTGTCTGTTTTGACCGGAGAGTACTTTTCCTCTGACAGATGTTTAGAAGTTCGTGCTAGTGTTTCCAGGACCCTGTGTCCCTCCAGTGCAGTATAAAGGAAAATGTATGGGCAAAAAGTCAAAGTGGTGAAATAGAGTGTTGGCTTGGTGCTTAAGTGAAGCTGAGTTAGCTCACTCATATGTCCTGCCAAGGTATTGGCCAAGCATGAAATAAATGTATCACAAATATTTTAAGGTATTCTTCAACATGTCCTGATTTGGTGAAAGATTCTGTTTCTGTTTTACATTTCCCCTTTTATTCTACTGCACCTGACAAGTAGATCATCTCCTTCATCCACATATCTTTTATATTGATAGAAACAGAAGATATATTCAAAACATGTAAACTCAAAGATGAGAAATAAAATTTGCTCTGTTTTTCAACCCAGCATAACCAATGCCTTATCTCTGTCTTTGCCCTTCGCTCCCAATTGTTGTGAAATATGATCCACTTGAACTTTTTCCTTGTTTAATCATACTATGCATTGTATGACATCAGGGGGTCTAAAGCAGTGCTCTGGGGAGTGTTACAGTAAAAGTGTCCCTATTTGAAGGAGGAATCAGACCAGGAGTGGCTGATGGACATGGCAGCTGGAAGTGGAAGCACCTGTGCAGCGTAATGAAGCAGCAGCAGCACTACACTCTGCCTCATTGCAGACTTATAGAGGCTGTCAGAGCAGCAGGGACACAGCCAGTCCTCCAGACGGCCTGATGGATCCCAGAATGAGTGCTCAATGAAGCTGTCCGCCTCTCAGGAGATTGGCTTAAATGAGCTTGACCAGGTTTAAGCTCATGATTTGTGTGACTTCACTTTGCATCAACTGGACATTCCTGCTCTGTTTGTCTTTTAGAGCACGGCCAGGCTTAGTAGTTTAAATGCTTAAAATATTCTTTAATGCTTTAAATATCTTGGAGCCATTTTATTTTAAACTGCATATATCTTTAGATTAGTTGTCCATTATTTAACTATTTAAATACAGCTTTAATAATCATGCACTCTAAAAAACACTGGGTTAAAAACAACCCCAATTGGGTTATTTGTAGCCCAATGGCTGGGTAAATATAGGACAGAACACATTTTCGGCTAAGCTAACCCATCAAGATGGGTTGTTAATTTTAACCCAGCAAATGGGTTGTTTTTCAACCCAAAGGATGGTTTCATTTTTACAAAAGTGTTGTGTTCATTTTATTTCATAAATGGGTTCATATTTTCAGGGCTATTTTTACCCTTTGAAAATGTCAAATATATCACATTACAAACAAATAGGTCAGCATGGTATCTCCTTTATTTATACACAAGGTGTTCAGAAATGTACTGCTAGATCTGCTAAAGTGGTGTTTATATATAGATTTTGAAGTAAATTACTCAAGTAAGTCATATATTTAAGATGAAAACATCCGATTTTGATCAAAAGAGATGTTAAAAACATCCAAAAAACTGAGTTACCAACTTATGATCCAAGGGGCATTACAAACAAGTAAACCAAAGCTAATGAAGATAGCAATGTATTAATATCATGTAATCTGGACTATTAATGCACATTTTTGCATTTTCTAGTGTATAGTAATGGTTTTGTGGAACCTTCACTCTTTAAACAGATGTGTTAAAAATAACCTCATCATGTGTTAATTTTTAACACACCTGCATATCTAGTTCATGACAACACATTTTGTTTTGCTTTTAACAAAATCAGTGTGTTAGTACATTTAACAGATGCTGTATTTTAATACATTTCCATGCAAAGTTGTGTTTAAAAATAATACAAAAATAACACAGAGATTTTTTCCTGATTATCCAATTATCCTGAAATGCAATTTGTTTGTATGCTAAAATTCTACTAAAATGCTCACAAAGTAAACAATTGCATGAAATTCAGCTGACATTTTTAAAATCATTTAAACATTTGACAGATGTAAGAATTTGAGTTGATGCATCTTCTTACAAAACACCCTGCCATCTGGGAAGACAAGAGTCTCCACTCCCTTCCATTTGAAAGACTGTAAAAGAGCAAAAAGAATGTTGGTTAGTTGTTAGCTACAAAATATTGACAAATGCCTTTGGGTTTCAACTGAGAAATTGTGTTACATAATCCCAAATTGTGTAATTATGTGACATCCACTCTCCTAATGAACAAAAGAAAAAGACTCACCAGGAAAATCTAGCTAATTTACGAATATTTATTTTCCAGTCTTTAGCACATCACTGCCAATTTTTTTGCACCACATAATTAAGTCAACCTACATTAAGACTGCAAAGCAATCAATAGAATAGAAAGTAATACAACCTACTTGTGAAGAACTTTTGGCCTCGACATTACTGATCTAAGTTCCATTAGCCATTGACTGTCTGCACCTGTTAACCAGCATTAACATTCAGCGAATGTTATTCATCCTCCTAATGCTAATTACTACAGTTTGCCTTGTCCAAATTGTTTGCTAAATGTAATTAACATTAACCCTCTGTATTACATCACGGTGAATAGCTGTAATACTACATTATTGTTAACTTTCAAAAAGGGAATGAGAATGTCTGATATTAGCGCAAGCTGTATAGTGTATGCTAAACTAATGTTGTCAACTCAAGTGAGAGTTTATGTTAGCATCACTCATCCCTACTGTGATTGGTGACAGCATCCAGCTAGCTAACTCTAATTCAGAGCCTCAGATAAGATGCAGATCCAGAGAATTATAGAAAAACCTCAGTCCATATTTCACAGCCAACATAAACACACTATACTAGTAGTGTAACGCCAAGCAGTACATGATGTTCACTTTTGAAGCCGTTGAGATAGATAAAGTTAAGTATCACTTGCTGAGTTACTGTTTTACAGTGAATACATTTTCAAGAGCTCCCTTCCTAAATATCACAAACTCAGCCAGGCATTTTCAGCAGTATTCACGCTAAATAGTGATGAACGCTAACTTACCTGTGGTCATTTGGTTTCAGTGCCTCAGGACTCCGACTCCACTGTCACAATCAAAAGGTCAAAGCAACGAACATTCACTTTGAGGAGAGTTCAGAATTAGCTGATGACTTCGGCAGTCTGATTGGACAATAATTTATCATATTGTGCTGGTCACGCATGTGAATTTTTAACATTTTTAACACATTTATTGGATAATATAATATGTGTTGAAATAGTAATAACACAAAAAGTGTGTAGGATATTAACACATCCTTTCTGAGTGTGTTTCTCCAAATAAATCTAAACCGCTACCTCCACCTGAGGTGAATTCAAACATTCCATGCTGAATTGATTTGACCCAAGGAGCTGGGCTGATGTGTCGGGGTGGGGGAGGGGTGCATTGATTCAACTGTCAGTGAAAATGACCCAGCCATTAACCCAGTGGACTGAGAAAATAATCTCATTAAATGGCCAAAAAGGCTCAACCCAGCATTTGGGTAGAAAAAATAATGTGTGTGGTTCAAGACTTTGTCAACTAGGGCTTATTTTTTATTTTTATTTTTTTACTTCAGTATTTCATAACCATATTTGTCCAACATGCTGTCCAATTAGTGCCAAACCTGACTGGATAAGAGATTTGTAATGTATAGTAGTTTATGTAGAATTTACATAATGCTGTTTATGAAGTATGGGATATGTTTAAGTGCTCCCCTGACAGACCTTTGTGCCCTTCCAGTTGTGTGGTCAGGAAGAATGTGTGGCATGTGAGCTGTGGTTTAGAGGGAGTGTTGGAAACGGCCACCTCTGCAGCTATGCATAAGCTCCATTCACAGCCTCGCTCAAGGGGCCAACACCTGCTGCACCATTACTGCTTTATATCCATAGCAACCCCAGTTCATTGCATTCTTTTTTTAATTAATCAGGAAAGATCAAACAGCTCTAATCATGAAACTGGCTGGTGCAAGGACAGGTTTTGGCTTATATTAGGGACCTAACTCTCTGTTATTTCTTGACAAAGATAGCAGGAGGTTTTGTTTTGTTAGGTTGTTATGTGTTCAGAACCAGATTTTAATAAAGTGGCAAGACTACACTGAAAGAGAGGCTTGAATTTAGCCAGTACACTGAGCCAAGACAACCTGCTGCATGCTTTACATATTGCAATACTTGTGCTTACCCAGAAAAGAAGAGCGGCTTACTGAAAGTGGTGACTGTGTAAGATGAGAAGTCGAGCTTGTCTTCTTGCCTCCTTTGCTGACTCCAGATCATGCCCCATATCCAGTAATGTTTAACAGCACACATACTTCTGCAGATTTTACAATTACTATAAATTTCCACAGGATTTCACAGAGATCTTTTAAGATATTCGTACAATAATGGTGATTAAAAAAAAAAACAATAAAGCTACTTTTGGGCCATTTCAGGTCTACTAGTTCTGAACAGTTTACTATTTCTATCAAGGACCATTAATAGGGCATTACATACTGTAACATGTAATATTACTGTAGTAAAATGATCATTTGCATGTCATAAAGTAAATAATATTATTATTCAGATATTCTAGATCTGTAGATCTAGGAAAAAAAACAAAAACAAGCATTAATTATAACCGGATTTAGCAGAGTTCAGTCGAATCCTGGTGGAATTCAAGCAGATTTGTCCAAGGTGTTCAGCAGTGCAGGGACGTTCCTACTGGGAGTGCCAGCAGGGAAAGTCTGTTCATCAGTTTCCCCATCCTTCTGCAAAAAGGGTTTGTAATGAATGAAACAGTCTTATACAGAAAATGCAAAAGCCACCATGACATGCTGGTCCACAGTGAGGACCATTAAAGTGCATTTAGTCTGAAACACAAGTCTGGACTTATAATCATCTTCATCATCCGGTTATCAGAAGCATTAAACTGATCATCAGTTACCGGTTTCTGTTCATTCTTCTGTGGATCCTGAGTATGAGATTTAAGGGTTATTTTTAGGATTGTTTTTACTGGTTGGTTATTAGTAATGCTATCATTGTTTAAAACATTATGACTCAGACACACAGGAGAATTAGACTCAGTTCGAATATCCATTAAAAATAGTCATTATTTTTGGGAATAAACCATGAAAGTAAAGATGTTTAATTATAGGCTGTTTCTCTTTTTTGACTTTTAATTTATAAATCGTAGATTGTTCCAGATGCTGAAATTGCTTTGAATTGTACTGTGGAGGGCATTAATATGGCTGATATGCCCTTTGGTTATGTTTTATTTATTTTTTAAAATTTTACAGAATAAGATGACTGGTAAAATAGTGTGCAATTAAACTGTTTTCTTTTTTCTTGCAGTCCTTTAACATTTAACAAAAATCCTGTTTAATGTGCTGATCTTCTTATGGTAGCTGTCAGGAAAGTGATGTATGCCCTATATATTCCTTACTTATATGCTAGGACCAAGGTTGCCAGATCTGCATGACAGCCCAATCGACAAGCAGTTTTAAAAGATGTAATTTCTTTGAACAGCTGTTTCCCAAGTTCCTAAAACGGTCTGAGATTATATCACATTTTGTCATGAATAAAATATCTTTGAGGATTATGTTTTTTTTTAAATACTGCAGTGGTAGGTCAAAAACAATCTAATCATGTGGTAAAATGAAGCAACATTGCCTATACTATTCTGAACAACATGCATGGTGCTAATTTACACTGAAAAAAATAAGGTTTTCCATTTCTCCAGCCTTTTTGTGCTGACTTCTCTTCTTTTTTTTTTTGCACAACCCTCCCTCAAATGTATGCAAGGGGTAGAAGTGCACATATGCATAGTCCTTAAACTGAGCATTTAGACTCATACTCCAGTTTTGTACATAACTCAGTGTTTCATGTAGAATGTAATTTAATTACATCTGAAGATGGGTGCAACGAGATTAGTGTATCAGGATGTGTGTATGTTGGAGGATTGCATGTAAAGTATGCTTTCATCTTTTGTCTTATTAGCCGTATATTTCCCTCTGAGGAATACTTGCTTCTGCTTTTTTCATGTCTGAGCTCTTTTATGAGCCCCCATAAATCACTTTAGTAAAACACAAATGGACAGGCTTTTCATAATCAACAAGGCCAGATTTTTTTTGTTTAATAACAACTGAACCCTAGACTAGATCGAAATCCTTATATTCAAGTCCATCCATTGATTTTGGAACTGACTATGGTTTTGGAAGCATGATGGGTGTCTTGCATCTTTTTCTTTCTCTGTTCTTCATAGGAGTGAAAAATATTCCCAGTCTGATGGATGGGGTATGGGCCATCTGTTGCTAGAATTAGCACGCTGTGGAGCTCCTTCACATTGGTGTAAAATGGGCTGTTTGCCCTCCTTTCCTTCTTCCTTTCTCAAAAACCTGAACTTGGCAGACTTGTTTCAAAGGGGAGAAAATGTGAAATGAACACAAAGGCTCCTCTGCTCTCTAGTGCCTATTAAATTAAGAGAGAAGTGAGGGCCTCTGGAGGAAGAGATGTCAGGAGCAGACAAAAGTCTCTTACATTTTTGATGATCCACAAATGTCTGAATTGAGCACATAGCAAAAGAATGACCTAAAATGCTAATACGTATATTTTACACTGTAGTTGGAAAGTAACTACCATATATGCACAGTTATCTTTACTGTGGAAACCAATTACACATTTTGATTACATACATGATTTTTTGTTAGGAGATACTTGGCTATTTATTAGCTTGTATGAAAAATTGTCTATTCTATTTACTAAGCATGTTTTTTTTTTTTAAGTTTTTTTTTTTACCATTTCTATAGCCTATATACTACAGAATGAATTGCTGCAAAAAATCTTGGGCTTTATATATTACATTGTGCTTACATTGTCTTAGTATAGAGAATGATTTCAGTGCGGTAACAATTAGTGAACTTTTAGAAATTTTGAGCAAGCTTTTTGTAACATATATATATATATATATATATATATATATATATATATATATATATATATATATATATATATATATATATATATATATATATATATATATATATGTTACAAAAAAGCTTTCTCAAAAATTTCTAAAAGTTCACTAACTGTTACCGCAACTGAATATTATAATATATATATATATATATATATATATATATATATATATATATATATATATATATATATATATATATATATATATATATATATATATATATATCACAGGATATATTCTTAATCTGATAAGTCTTATAAGCCAAACTGATATCAAGGCTATACCAGAGATAGCTGCTAACTTACTGGTTCATACACCAAGCCACCAAGCCATATTGCCTAAGAAGCAATTCCCACTGCATTTATAATGATTGTTTATCTCTGTTTAATCAGAATAAACAACATATGCCAAATAGCTTTCTAATGGCAAATACTTGTACTGGGGTATTTACTTAATATTGAAATACTAAAGCAATTTACTTATGATCAGATTTAGCTGAGGAAGAAGACACTCATAAATGTCCTTGTCCAAAGACAAATTGACATAGACAATGAAATTATTTGACAATATAGCTATTCTATGGATTATTTACACATAGACAATTATGGGCAGGAATGTAGATTTTCTCCTATTGCTCAGATGTGTATTAATAACATTTAGAGAATAATCCTTCTACACCTCACTCTGGATCATGCAGAAGAACTGGGTAATTTTATAATATTTTAACAAAGGGGCATCTAAACTTATAATTCAGCATGATCTGTTCTGTTCTGAAATCCATCAAGCTAATGAGAGGTTGAAGTAGGTGACTGCTGGTACACACTCTGTACTCATCTCTAACTTCAAGGGCTCTTTAAGGGTTCATTAGATAAAAGGGATCTCCTTTTTCCCTTAGAACCCTTTTTTGAATGAGAAACATGTCAGTGTTGGATTGCACATAGAGCTGTTCCCGCCAGAGGGGCAAACCAAACAACCCTTAAGGGTTCAACATTTTCTAAGTTTGTATTACATAGCAACAAATCATGTATAGACAGCATGTTCCTAAGTTTTTTTTTTATTCCTCAATTACAACTTTGAATTTTTAATTAACAACACCATGCTTTTTCAGAATTAATAGATACATTTATTGTTGTAGAACATCTGTGAGACAAGTTAGTTACTGTTATCACGAATGTTATTTGAGCTATAAACTTATTCTCTCACCAGCCTCTCATTTTTTCTCTCTCTCATGAAGTTAATAAGACAAAAATGCAGCTTGTCATGTTACCTTGAAACCAGAAAGAGCTAAATCCTCTGTCCTGGAGACTTTCCCAAGGCAGAAAACTGTCAACAGTTTATGTTGTTAATTTTTTAGTACCTAACCTATATACACTCTATAGACTTTTAATTTGTTCTTTTTTTCTCTCACTTTATTTGCATAGACCAGTTGATAGTTATTGAAATTTATATGATGTTTTTTTTTGTCATGTCATCTGTAGACTCTCCCTAGTCCTATCACAATTTCAGTTTCAGTTCACTCTATTGATATAATTTATGAAATGTTCTTGAGAATCAGTGGATAGGACAATCCAAGAGGGCAATCCAAATATGGTGTTACCAAAATAGTTCTGTTAACAGTTAAAAAGGAAATGCTAAAGTTGAAAAAAATGTTTGGAATAAAAATGTGATTATGATATTTTACAATTTTGAAATGCCCCAGGACCACTTACTCCTTTTCAGGGTCATGGGGTACCTGGAGCATCCCAGGGAGCATCAGGCACAAGGCAGGGTACAGCAGTCCAGGCCAGTCCATTGCAGGGCACAATCACATACACACTCACACACCAATTCATACACTACGGACACTTTAGACATGCCAATCAGCCTACCATGCATGTCTTTGGACTGGGGGAGGAAACAGGAGTACCCGGAGGAAACCCTGCAGTACGAGGAGAACATGCAAACTCAGCACACATATGGCCCCAGCGGGACTCGGACCCCGGACCCTGGAGGTGTGAGGCGAACATGCTAACCACTAAGCCACCGTGCGCCCCGTTATTATTATTATTATTATTATTATTATTATTATTATTATTATTATTAGTGTTGTTGCTGTTGTTAATGTTGTTGTTGTTGTTGTTGTTGTTGCTTTTGTAATATGAATAAGAAATCATTTGTAAGTCGCTTTGATAAAAGCGTCTGCTAAATAAATAAATGTAAATGTAATATGAATACTTAGTTTATTTGCTGATCAGAGCCTTTCTGTGATGTGCAACTGAGAAGAGTCCACTTTCCCTTAAAACTAAGAGACGTTCTCCAACTAAGTTACCATCTGGACATGAAACTATTTTTCATTCATAGGTTAATAAGAAGATTAGGAAGTCATTTTAAATTTACTCTAAATTGTGTGTGCATCTTTTGCACATAGTGGGCGTGTTGTGGGTTATTTAGAAAGAATAATTGTCTAAATTAGTGAAAATTACAATGTTTCAAACAATATGCGGATAAGTATTTGTGTGTGCTAAATGTTCTTAGTACTCGTGTGAGTTTGGATCTCCCAGAAACTTTTTTATGAACTCTCATAAAAAAAAAAAATATTGCATATTCATTTAAGCAAATGGATAAAATGTGCTATTTTTACTTACTTAAAAGACACAGCCTTCCATAGACCCTGTCAGATAATCAACTTTCTCAGTACCTTTTTTCACATGCAAACAATAAGTAAAACACATCTACAGTATAGTGGTCTGCAGTGCAAGAAAAATACACTTCCACATTTAATTATGCACTTATAAAATATATGTTTTACTTTTTTATGTGCATATCCTTCATTGAATTGAAGCAGCAATACACATTGGTACAGTAAAATCACACCTTAATATGTGAAACTATCTTTATAAGCATCTATTCTCATTCTCCTCTGTGGACCATGTTCCCAAATGGCAGCCTGTGATATCATATGCATAATTGCTATGTACATGATGACATCATATGTGCATGTGCTAGCCTTTACCTGGCCTCTATCCCCCCTCATGAATACAGGAATGTCCAGCACATGCTCTCAAACCATTTGGCATGTGTTTATTGTCAGAGCAGGGTAAATGTTCAAGGTGTCTGTTTGACTTGGACGAATTGTAATCTTTTAAACAAACAAACTACAGTCTAGAGCCAGTACTCAACACCCTGTTGGCAAAAGCTGCAGAGCACAATATGATGAATGTTATCTTGCTTTCCACAAAAACAGATTGCTCAGAGACCTTGTGCCTTGACTGAGCTTATTTATTTGTATGAGGATCTGAACATTTTGCTCTTGGATTTTCATTTTATTGATTCCAAATGGAGACAAGTAATACATACCTAAGACCTCTACCATTGTTTGCGGTTACTGTTGTTCTGAAATATTGACTGCTACTTTCCAGTCTGCTGCTGATTTCCTTCCTACATATGCTTGACCTTCATCAGATTCCTGTACTTGGCTCAGACAGTTGTGGCTCATTTGGTGCTGCTGGCCCGTGACGTGCTACCGCCTGTCCCTGCACTCATCCACTACCATAGTGTTTCCTACACAGCCATCCTGAATGGGCCATTGATGTGCACCAAGCTTAAGTGTGGCCTCTTGTTCCTCCAGGGCCCAGGAACTCAGCTTCGATATCAATTTGCAGTCTCTGGAGGCTTGTGTGTGTTGAAAATAATGCTGTAGGACACACTTAGCAGCTCCAGCCTCTCCACCGTCCTAACCCAAGTTTCTTCCTTCTCCTCCTTTTCAGCAACCCTCTCTCTGAATTGTAACGATATCCCCACAGCACAGTGCACCATGGAGGACTCCAAATTAGTTAAACTTGTGCTTTCCATGTCTCCATGCCAAGCGTAGCTCTGCTTTAGATTTGTTCTAAGCTATTAGCACACGTGACCTGATAAGTCTAGTGCAAAACAAACATCTTTCTCTGAATACATCCCTCATAGTTCCATGTGTTTTGAGGAAATCGTTTCTGGAGTACTGTGACTCAAATTTTTAGGTGCACGAACAGGGATACAACAGAATCTAATGTTGCTGGTAAAAATTTCCAAAATTATGAGTTTAATAAAGATTTCAGATGAGAATAGTAAAGTCAATGTGTAGCTGCTCTTGATGGGAACATTTAAAAGCTTTTGATTCTGATCTGAACGAGACATTCTGCATGCCATGAGCATCTGTTTATGTTTATTATTTCAGTACAAGTGATGAACACCAAAGGTTCAAACGTTCTTTGTTTGTGTAGCGCAGCACACCAATTTTAATATCTTTTTCAATCATCTTTAAATGGCGATACTTGATAGATTTAATTGATTTGTCTTTCATTTGGGTCTGGTGAATAATCTCTTAGCATCTGAGCACAATCAAACACTAATTGTGTGCAAGCTGGAGAGATGAGACGTTTGACCTCAGTATTATCAAGATAAAAGGAGATGGTAAACCTTAAAAATGCAGTTGAAAGCAATATTATCAGCCAGACATGCAGCTTGGGTCAGATGAGTTGCATGCAGAGGATACTGAGGTTTACATAAAAGTGGTCTACAGGACTGTGAAGATGAGCAAGCATGTATATTCAGTAATCCTACATCTTCTGTATGAATTGGAAACATATTATGTCTGTGTGTGTGGGGGGGCGGTGTGTGTGTGTGTGTGTGTGTGTGTGAGAGAGAGAGAGAGAGAGAGAGAGAGAATGAGAGAGAAGTGAGAGAGAGAGAGTGTGTGTGTGAGAGAGAGAGAGAGAGAGAGAGAGAGAGAGAGAGAGAGAGAGAGAGAGAGAGTGTGTGTGTGAGAAAGAGGGTGAAAGAGAGAAATTATTAAACATTTCAAATTTACATACTTATCTCAGACAACATACACAGATGTAGCAACTGGCTTATTACTTGTTTAGTGTCTTATTACTTATCAGATAAACCAGATAAATGTAATATCACTAGTTATTAAAAATAAACATACAAATAATGTTCCAGAAATGCTATTTTTATATACTAAAATATAAATCAGCCTACAGCTTTTCACACCAATTCATCTATGGGAAAGTTTGTTTCTCAAATTTGTTTTTCTTTTGCTACGTTTGAAACAGTTACTTTGCAGAACATATATAAGGATATTAGAAACATCTGTGGGATCACTGATAATCCAGTCTTGCATAAATTACAAATAATAAATAATCCCAAATTGCAATACAATTGGTATTATTTCCTATGACCATTTGCTGCAATTAATTTTATAATGACATCTTGTTAATTGCATAATAATTCATATATTGGCAAATGGAAGCCTTATTGTATGCTCCTTATGCCTGGAGCCTTATGACTACATTCTACTGACACCTGATATTAATGGCCTGTTCAGGGCCCATGTGTTTGAGACATTGTAGAGAAGCCACTGAAGTGTTAAATACACTCTGAGGAACAGGTCCCGTCTGACCTCTCACACACCCCTGCCTACCCTCTGGTTCAGAAAGACCATGCCAGGTTGCTGCTGAGTAATTACTCAGTTATGGTGTCATAACTCAGGACAGATGCTTTGTCAGCAACAATTTCTTAAGGTACTAGTCTTGTGCTACTCTCCAACACTTGTTCTTGAATTACTCAGGAAGCTCTATGCCTGCCAGCTACATTTGAATGAAATCACAGCATGTCATGTGATTATGGATACAGCTTGATTGTAATATTGAAAATGGCTATAATAGATGATACCAGGAGATCAGATGACTGTTGTAGAATTATGGCAAAAGTAAAGAAAACAATTTAGTCTAGAAAGTCATTTTTCCATATTTGTTACTTCTTTGTATTTGATTAGCAATTACTTACATGTAAACCTAATCTAAATTACATCAAAGTTGGGAAACAGTCATTTGTATGATTTATAGCATAAACACCTTATTGTGTTTTGTGCACACTGTAGGCTGGAGCTAGTTAGGCACGCTTTGGGAGTTCCTTTATGAGCAATTGTACACAAAGTTCCATTATATAACAAACATGACAAACACACAGGTCGTCTAGATTAAGTGATCTAAGAAAAGTATCCTTTATGGTATTAAGGAAGCATAGGTAAACAAACAACATAATGCTGGTCTACAGCTGCAGTTCACCATACTGAACAAAAAGTGACTGAACCAAACACGTCCAACATAATGATTCTTTTGTACAAACTCTTTTTCTTTCACCTATTGTAAAGTACTGCTAGACATTCCAAAGTGCACCCAAACCTCCGTTTTCCGATTGCAGCACATTGTTTATCAAGACCTCACTGAGAGACAGGCTTAGCATTCGGGAGAGAGCATTCATCAAAGAACTCTGAAAAGAATGATAAACACACTGCCTTTCAAATATACTTTGACTTACTTTATTTGTGTTCTCATTTTGTTAGGAAATTCACTATTATTTCATATAGAACAATAATGGCTATTATTTTATTTATTTATTTATTTATTAAAAAAGGTTGCATAAATAATTTAAATGTTGAAATTCAAAAATAAATACATACATTTACATATACAGTTGATTCTTTGTAGGAGTGTCTTTCAGGATTGTGGTGGGTTGCAATCCTTCCATCCAGTACTCATTTAAAGGGCTTTGTATCAACAGACCAGGTAAGTACATTATATCCAATCTGGTTATACATGGCAATTTGTCTTACATGACGAGGAAAAAAACTTCCAGTTTCTTTTGAAAACATACAATTGAAAAAAAAAAGAAAGAAAGAAAGAAGCAAACATGGTTAGTTATGTATAGAAAACAGAAATGTGAAGCCAAAGGGGAAATTTCTGGAGTTGAACAATGTCCGGACATGAGTGAAATATTCTTCATTAGATATACTGGAGGCGAGACACTTGGATTGGATGTGACAGGCAAATGTCTGGCTTGGGATTCTACAGCTCTCCTACTGTACATCCTGTGTAATATCAACATGTGCTTACATCCAGAGTTCAGTCCCGTATTTCATGTTTGTCTCTTAAAGCTCCCCTAAGGATGTTTGAGGAATTGATTCTTTGGGCAGCTCCAGTTGTTAAAAGCACACTGCTTCTCATGGCTTTGCTGGAGGACACTGTAATTCTGTCAGGTCATTTTTCATCCAGAGCTCAAGTCAATCTCCTATTAATTTCACAGCACATTTGTAAAGCTTATACTTTGTATAATATAACTGAAGCCTTTATAATTAAATGGTATACTGAGATTACATGTAGTTGTACATGCTTATTGTTGTTTTAATGTCCTTGCATTTAAATCTCTCTGTTATAACAATTAGATAACCATTAAAACTACTTAGTTACTCCAACTGGCCAAGAAGCTCCAAATGGTTTCCAGAGAACGGGGGCGGTGTAGAAAAGTGCTCTGCCCCTAAGGTAACAACAGGCACAATTGTTGTAGATTCCTACATGCATGTGGGCCCCCTTTTTCTGTTATTCAAACAAACAGGAACTGACCACATCTAGAGGAAATGGCTTTTTATGACTCAAATCCTAAACACAGTAATGGGTCTATTTAGTAATTAAGACAGGACAGAGAAATGGTGTTTGCTGCTCTTGGCCCTAACAGACTCAGCTCATGTAGTGCTGACACAACTGTTCCCACTTTCTGTCACTGACAGTGGGCTCAGCTCCAGCTGACAGCTTCTATAAGGTCTCTTCTGGAAAGGTAAGTCTGTGAGAACTCAGCACTGCAGACTGTCAGATGAGTTCCTTGCATATGACCAGGGTTAAGAATGCTAGATTTCAGCAATGTGTCACCAGCATCACGTTTTCTGAGCCCAGTACTCCTGGGCAGCTGGATCATGAGCTACAGCACACCCGAAAGAGATGACTTCATTTCAGCTATACAAACATTCACCTCAGCTATAAGTTGCAGCCTCGCTGATGTAGGATTTGGTCATGGTTATGCTTGTTAACTTTGGTGTCAATGTTCATCTTGATCACCCTTATAATGAACTTCAAGAAAATTAGATCATCAGCCCTCCACAGGAATACTGTCAATATACAGTATAAACCATCAAATTCTCTACACTGATCTCCCACAACTACAAACCAAAAAGCAAAAATCCAACAGTCCTCTGGTTTTCTGTTGTCAAACATCTCTGTTATTGGGATTAATTCAAGCTCAATTGGTCATGCAAAGTTTGTGAAACACATCGAAGACTTTCTGATCTCATTAAATAGTTAATATGCAGAGAAATACTTCAGATGTTATATCTATTAAGTCTTCTTTCCTTTGGACTTCTGGATTGGCATTTGGACAAAATGTGATGATGTGTGTATTTATGTGAGTGTGTTTGTGGGAGAGACAGACAGAGTCATTGTATGAGCTCACATATATGGAGGGCTGCTTCTCAGTACGAGTTGCTGCTGATAGTAGGCTCTCTGCTTCGGCCCCGTGTCTGCTGGAGACGTGCGCGCTTCTTGTTATGCCGTGTTCTTTGAGAAGTTTGATCCTTGGCATCAGACTGATTGTGGTGTCGGGTAAAGCGCTTGCACTTGCAGGAGGTCACCACTCTGATTTTGTAGGTCCGACTGTTGCCGTTGGGGCAGTGGAGCTGTACACGTTGTATGCGGTAGTGCGCTGGAATGCAGCGGTAGTCAGTAGAGCTGCTCCGCCACCACTTGCTCCGAAGGATGGAGTTGAGCATCAGGTGAGCAGGCAAGCACTGGCCTGAACACACAAGCTCGTTCACTGGCTTGGCACTACGACACGAGCCATCAGTGATGTAACGGGTAGAACGCAGCTCTCGGCAAGTCAGCTCAGAGGCTTCTACACATGGACAGGAAGCAAAAAGAAAATAAGCTCAGGCATGAAACTGTGCTACATCTGCAGTTAATTGAATTTCCAGTAAAATAGTAATAACTAGTAATAACTTCTTATTTATAAGTACTGGTGTTATTACTACTATCACTGAAAAAAAAATATTCATGGATCAACATATTTAAATTAAGGGCAGAATTTCCACTTAAGTAAAATATTTAAGTGGCACAAAAAGTATAGACATAAAATGGCAGGTTTATGTTAAACTCATTAAATAGAAATATGTACATTTGCAAACTTAATTTATTGTAGTTACATGGACATCATATCAATATGTAAAAGTTTTACTTAAGTGGAAAATTCGGCCTTAATTTTAATATTGTGGCCCTAGAATAAAAAAAATTTTCAGTGAATTTGTGGAGAAATCAATTCTTCTGAGCGTTCTAAAGCTCAAAAGCACTCACAAGTGATAGAGTCTAGACTGAAACTAATCTTGATTCATTATTGTAAAGACGAATGTGAATTAATTTAGAATTCGTTTTTCAGCTGGAGGCCAAGGTCAGAAAGCTATTGTTCAAGTTTCTATGACACCACACTAAATTACCATACAAAATACTGGAAGGATGAGCTCAAAAATGATACTGTAGAGGGATTTGTTTCCTTCTGCTGCTCAACTCATAGAGAAACAACAAAGGATTTATGTGTGTGACGAGTTCATGTTTTCCCTCTTCTCATTCTCAGAGAACCTGATCTGTTTTATGAAGGCCCAGTGATACCGCTCCCCTTCAAACTGCGAAGGAACTGGAGGTCAGCCAGAGAGAGGTGAGCATATTCCGCATGACCCCATACTGTCCACAAGGGACTGCACACACCCCACCTCTCAGGAAAATTCTCAATTCTAAAGTTACACATATAACGTGTTCAATTGTTCATTTCTCAGTTTATAATCAAGTTTATGTCACTTTTTTTTTACTTTTATTATTGACATGATTTTGTTTATCATTCCTTGTTAAGCATCTTTTTTTAAGGGGGCTTAAAAATTCCATTTCTATTCTATTAAACGGTTTATTTGAAAGAATGTATTTATCATATCAATATTAATAGTCCAGCTACACCAACTCCCACGTTGATGCGTTAAATGAATGAAAGGTCACTAACAGTACTACAATACTGACAGCCGCAAGTCAGGTGAAAAGATCACGTAGCACAGAGGGTCTATTACTACAGGGTCTATTAACCACAGGTGGGAATCATTCACTAAAGCACCATCGCATTTAAATAACAATTTTAAAATACCCTTAAGAAATGCTCTAACCAACTCCATTCTATTCTGCTTTGAAACATACTGATGCAATTAGATAGTTATGTGGACCTTGACTAATTGTGTAACAGAGCGGAAATCACACAAAACACTGAGTTATCAGGTGATGACCTGATTGCAACACACAGACTCATGCATTCCTATAACTCAGCTTTGCATGTTTCCTCACAATTGCTTAATGTGCAATGCCACTTTAATAACTTTTCAGCTAATTCAAATTTAATTCTATCCATTAAACATCTGGGAGCTAGAGGACATTTTACATCTATGAGGTAAAAAGAAGAATATAATGAAGTATACAGAGAAGATGTAAAGCCGTGAGGACTATTAACCCATCTGTTTTTTACCCATCTAAATTACACTAGGCTATTAGATGTAGTCCTCAACATTGGTGAGTGTTGCGGTTATTATAAATTTGAACATTTTTGCTTATCTGTTCTGTTTTTGTTTTCTAGTATCTCTTCAAAAAAAACTTACTATGATTTACTCAATTTTTACTCTGTACAGCTTTTACTGTGCAAATCTCTAGTTCATCGGTTGTCCCTCTGAGTGAACCATTAAGGTTTCTAACCCTACAACAGAGTGCTATTAAGCGACAAAAAAAAAAAAAGTTATTTTTCAAAGACTTTAGGATTGTCTGAGCAGCAGATATGAAAGGATGCCTGCAGAATAAAATTATTCTGACAGTTCAGGTCCAACATGTTTTGAAATCCTATTTGGGGCCACAAACGTCCTGTCAAACAGTTTAGGTCAAAACTCAAACACTCTTTATCAAACCAGACTGAAAGCAGCAAATAGTGAGCAGATATGTTTATACATGTAATTTATCAAATAGAATCAAAACTGAATTAAACAAATTACAACCAATTAAAACATATTGGTTTAAAGTAGAGGCGCATTTGTACCCTTCACTATGAGAGTAGTGATGAATAGGAGCTACATTTCTTATTAAGTTCGTGCCATGTGGAGTAACTTTTAGTGAAGCAGCAAAATGAATAAAAAATTCAGTATATAAATGTGACTCAGCTTTAAAGAAAAAAAAGTGAAAATCTCTGCCTTTGCCCAGCTTATTTAACCCTTTTTAATCTGAGTAATAACAGGTAGAAAAGTTGGATTTCCGAGAAAATACTTGCCATATGCAGGGCTGTTAGCTGACTGCCTCCTGCCCCCGTTTTTGGCTTCGTTCATCGTGTTGTTGTTAGATGGCTGAGGTCGGTGGTCTGGATGTGCTGTGTGGCCGGTGTACTCCGGGATCAGCTCGGTAGCGTCGTTCTTTAATTCTCTCCATCCTCCGGCGGCGGCGCTCAGGCAGACCTGCAGCAGCAGCAGCACCGCGCTCTGGTACATCACCACCCAGTTCACCTGCATGACTGACACACTAACACTGCAAGCGAGCTCACACACTAACACACTGACACTGCACTGAGCAAACTTCAGCAGAAAGGAACTTCACTGAACTCTCTGTGAGCTCTCCCATCCGGGAGCCGTTTAAGTAGCTCAGACTCCGCGCGAGCCTCGTAATTAAGCGGCCCGGCGCAGTGGGAGGATCCGCTCACACACACACTCTCACACACGCGCGCACACACACACACACACGTGCACACACACACACACACACACACACGCACACACACACACACACACACACACACACACACACACACACACACACACACACACACACACGTATATATACTGATATGAGAAGGAGGAGCACGAAGAGAAACGAAGAAAATTTATAGGGTTTTTTTCTCCTTGGGTATTGAGGCCCATTATTCTACTCATATCTCTACTTACATCTCCAAGATATCTCCATTCACTTCTCCACTCACATCTCCAATAGGCTAATATCTCCACTCACATTTCCGATCACATATTCACTGATATCTCCACTAATATCAGCACTCACATATCCACTCATATCTCCACTCACATCTCCAGTAATATCTCCACTCACATCTCCACTAATAACACCACTCACATATCCACTCATATCTCCACTCACATCTCCAGTAATATCTCCACTCACATCTCCACTAATAACACCACTCACACATCCACTCACATCTCCAGTAATATCTCCACTCACATCTCCACTAATAACACCACTCACATATCCACTCATATCTCCACTCACATCTTCACTAATATCTCCACTTACCTCTCCACTCACATCTCCACACCACTTCCTCTGGGTTGTCCAGTTTCCTCCCTGCATCCCAAAAATGTGCCAGTCTGTGGATTGTCTATGCCAGCCGCTTCTCGTACCCCGCCCAGTGTTCCCAGAACAGGATTCACAGGGCCACAGACATAGATAAACCAACTGGAGATTGGTTTGACCTCATATATCCTCAGAAGCTGATGAAGGACATTGGCCGAAACATTCTGTTTCTCTAAAGAAACATTTACTACATCTATTACATATATATTGTCAATATGCCAACTTATTTTTTGCAAAGGAAACCACTGTACACAAATATTAAAATTTAGGTTTAGGAACCTATTTAAAATATATAGTGTACTACTACATATGAACAAAATATATTTGTACTTTGTGTGTATTGTTTCAACTTTAAAAATGTCAATAAAAAAATTTCAAATAAAGTTTTAATTTAATTGGAGGCCTCTATTCTATGCCTCTATTGTTTGAGCTTGAACCTCACCATAACCCGTAGGCTATTTTCAGTCAGATGGTGACATACTGTTTAAACGTCCTATGTGGTACAGTAAAACATGGTTGAAGATATACCCCATATGTTAGTCACTACAGTACTCATCCACCATCATATTTTATTCATAGTTGCAGAGTTACATAAAATAGAGAAAGGTTTTCTTACTTAATTAAATGGAAATACTTGCTGTTTTATTTTCGTCCTTTAAAATAACAATCATATCACTTTTTATGTATGATACTTAGTGAGTATTGTGATGAATGTTGTTAAAGTATCGAGTCAAATTTTGAGTGTCAAGTCAAAATGCAGATCTATTTTATGGTAATAGGAAAACACTCAACTATAGATGTGACATTATATAATTATCTCAGGCAAGATAACTCATTTGTACAAATACTGCCCTCTTGAGGGAACCTAAACAAGGAAACGTTGCAAACAACATTTCACATAAAAAAAATAAAAATCTTTTTAGGTTGATCCAAACCTCATGTCAGTATGCCTTGTTTATCAATAAATTTATGTTTTATTTAGCTAGAAAAAAAATCAACACATACTGTTTATTAGATGAATTTCTCAGTACAATCCTGAGTCTGATCAGGTAGCTGCAACTTTGAAAATTAACGGCAGAATTTCTGTGTCCATGTGTAGTGTTTTCTTATTATAAATGAGAGACTGAAAGGGAAAAGGAGAGTGTTTGTGACTCCTCATCTGTTAGTCCTGTCATCATGACAGAAGGGAAAGATCACACACACACACACACACACACACATTCTGGGGTTTGCATCTAAAAAAAAAAAAAGGCTTCTTGTCTTCATGCATATTTTATCATAATATCAGATTAGGGTTAAATAACTTTCAAACTTGGACCAGACTTTTTCTAGCCAAGTGTTTAACTGCCAGACAGCGGAATAACTTCTCGACAAATAGATTACTAACAGCTATTCTAGAAGAAAACACTGATAAATCTGAATAAAATAAAATAAAAAGATATATGTCACTCTTCCGTTTTTATAAATAAAAACATAAAAAAATATCAAAGTTATAATTCTGCTGTGTAAAACATACTAGTTCATTGTCATCGAGAGTTTGTAGATGTCAGATATGCTGCAGGACACTTTTAAAAACTGGACAGAATTAATGTAGTGAACTACCAAAAAAAAAGTTTTAGTTTATGCAAAAATTTTATTGTATTTTACTTATGATGTCACAAATCTGTTGAAGATTTCATATGCAAAATATTGAAATAAAATATTAAGTAATGCACATAATTTTCATCGTAAATTATTCAAGTTAGAATAACTTTTTTCTACATTAGGCACTTCCTATAATATTTGACATTAAAAGAATGTTTAAATACATTAACTAAAGAAATACTGCAGAGGGGTTTTTCCCCCATTTCCTTCCTTTAAATTTGAATCTTTGTGTTTTCACCAGGTGTGTTTGTAAGCAATAAATTCTACACTTGGACATGTGAACATTCTGTCTTGTATTATTTTATTTAACTGGACTTTTAAGAAAGTCCAGAGGGTGATTTTCCACTATGCACGTAGAACCCATGAAACTAATAGTATATAATTTGTATGTTCTTGCCTTCAGATGAAGCAGTATAGTTCATCCAGGTTACAATGCTTGGAGCATTTATGTGTTTGGCTCCTGTGTACTATAGCATAATTATGTATATAATCATTAAGTTGCATGCTTGTCAAATAGCCTCACAAAATAGTTAATAACATATATTTTTTAACCCTCGTTATAAAAAAAAAAAAAGCTAAAAGACTCTGGTCAGCATCATCTCAAAAACAAAAGTCTAGCCATCTTTCACTACTCAATCTGTGCTACATGTAATTTGAGTTTAGTTCAGCTGCGGTTTCACTGTGGAATTCAGCAAACCTCACAGCCTGCGAGGTCCATGTGTAAACCACCCTGATTTCTCTCTGCCAACTCAAATGAAGCCACAGGTGCTATTCTTAGAAGCTCCACTAATTAGCTAGCAAATTATTCTCTCCAAATGTGCAAGTCCTCAAAGTTTTCCTACAAGAACACACCATGCAATGAACATTATGTTTTCCCGAAAATTATTTCGTGACCTCTTGCTAGATTATTTAGGCCCATAAATTTTATCCTCTCTGGGATTTAAAGTAAAGAGGTTTTTATAAAATAAAAATGTTTGGGGTTGATCCCAAGAATCATGTAATATTTCTTGATTTCTTTTCATCGGGACTTTGGTGTCTCTGACATTGTTATAGTCCAGATCACATTGTTCTATACCAGCCCGAGTCCAGAATTTTGAAGTGTGATTTTACACAGAAACATTTCTCACGCCCTGAAATTCCCATGTACTTTGGGTTTTTGCATCATCTGATCTTTGTCATGTTTGTTTACCCTTTCTAGTAGAGGGGAGTTAAGATGCTTTTGTGTGTGTGCAGTGCAAGCAGTCCATGATGGAACAGCTTCAGTGCAGTAATATCCATGTGGTTTATAAATGTTTTTTGTGCACTGTACCTGCTTTATTACCTACATACTGGAGTGATGCTTTGAAGAACAAGCATATCTGTGAAGTCTGACTGTGATTCTCAGCTGTGGCTGCAAAGTTGTACTCTTGTACCTCATCAATCAGAGAATGCAAGCTGTAAATCTTTCAGCAAAAAAAAAACTTAATGTAATTTGCAGGGCGTCCACTGTAAAAGAATATTGTAGATAACATCCTGTTCATATGGAGAAAACTTCAATTAATTAAGTGTGAGTGAATATGATTTGCTTGACCTACTATTCCTACTTTCATAGGGTGTCATTTTTGTAGAAAACTTGTTTGCTAGTCCAACAGCTTGGCTATAGTTACAGCAGCACATAATCTTTTGCAGACTATGACTCATACAATCAACGAGGCCAGCTGAAAACAAAGGCAGTACACACTGACGTGTACTTTTGATGACAGGAAGGTGCAACAGCACACATGTGGAATGTCATATTTTCCCCAGAATTGTAGCGGAAGGTGCATTAATTAACCATGAAAGCCTAAACAACTGCATCTGGTGAACATGAGGAATTTATGTGGCTTATCCAAGGGAGCTAAAAAGAAAATATTCCAAGCACTGTTTTGAAAAAGCTTCACAGGTTTGCTTTTTACAGGATTTATAAAACTAGATAACAAGCATGTGAAAATAATCTTGGCCTCAGGTGTGTAATCCTATAAAGGCTAATTATAAACAGAGCTAATATATGGGGTCATGGATCTGTCATGTGATAGCCACTGAAGATGGAGTCAGAGGAGAGATAGTCTTCAATGACTGAGGCCTAGAATCAAGTAGACAGAACCGGTGTCTCAGCACAATTTCTATAGGGAAAGCTTATTTTGAAATAATCAATGTATGGCCACAGCATTTTCTATTTCACTTAGCCTTCCTAAAGTATATTTACACTGTTACATCTTGAATTATATCTAGTCTTAATTGAGTTGTCTGTGTACAGGTCAGCTAAACTGCATGTAATATTTTATATACTACCCTTTTTTGCGCACCATAAAATATTTTCACATCTCAAGCAGTTTTTATATCATTCTCATTTTCCATCTGAATATAAAACCCTTTTCTTCTTATTTTCTTCTCTAATTTCTCTTCATCCAGGCCAGCCCTAATGTTAACTGTGCACACAAATACACAGACATGCTGTCTATCACCCAAAATTATTTCTGCATACTCTCATTCCTGGCTTTGTATGTTTTAATGTAACACAGCAAAAATCTTGTTTCATGTGGTTGTTGTGACTGTGGATAATTTAAGGTCATTATGTTTGATCTCTTGCAATAATCAAGCTGTGCTTTAGATGAATCTGCATCAAGGTTGTAGGAGTCTATTATTACTACCTTTTGATACAGACATATTTCACAGAACAAATCTAACATAAAATATTGAAAGAATTACAAGGCTTCCAACCAGGCCAGAAGTCCTCTAAAGTAAAGAGATAAAAGCCCAATCTGTTTTGTTCCAAATACAAGTGCTCCCACCAGTATCACAAACTGACTTGGACCCTAAGGAGCTATGCGGCCATATTTGACTGTTTCTGACATGACAGTTCCTTAATAAATATCAGGCGTGCTTGGCAAAGGCCTGCAGGATCGTCACAGTGCAGTAAAACAACAGAGCACACTGAGATGAAACAAGCAACACCACTGCGGGCGCAGGCGCTTGGAAGAGGATCTGAAGCCTATCCATTCCAAGCCCATTCTCTCCCCATATTTCCCAATAATTAGCACTGTTCTGCAGATGTTCCCCTTTTTTCCTTTAGTTAAGTTTTCACAATGGGAGTGTGGTGTAGAATGGGACAAAAAAATCATGTGCTTCTCATTTAATAGAGTAATTCACGATAGATGAGGGGAAAAAATTCTTGTAAATGAGTTGTTTGTTTGTTTGTTTTTGCTATTACTATTATAAATCTGAAGCTTTTTTCTTAATTGCTCATTTGCTATGTTGGATAGACAGACTGATCATAAACATATTCACAAACAATTATATATACCGCCAAGGATGTGTGATATTCCAAACATTTGAATATTCATTACACTTCACTTCTGATTAATCTGAAACCGGACAACCCAGAGGAAGTGGTGTGGAGATGTGAGTGGGGAGGTAAGTGGAGATATTAGTGAATTAATCTGTGTGTGTGTGTGTGTGTGTGTGTGTGTACCCCCTGATGTAACTGATGGGGATGAAGGCCAATTATGAAGCTCCCTCTTGTGTTGCTGGCAGAATGTCCTCTTATCAAACTCCAGTGTGATGAGCCTCCGCCCAGATATTTTCTGTGAGTCAACATCACCGTACAACTAGCTGTCACAGTGCAATGATAAATATTTCTAAATGCTTATTGGCTGAATGCATCTTCATTATATTTCAGCGACATGTACTTTAGCTCATGGCTTGGAGACCTCACAAGGCTGTCAAAGTTGAAGCATGTAGAAGAAATCCTCAGCCTACTCTGTTCTGCCCTGGTGTGTTTCTCTCTGTTCTTCTTTAATTTCCCGTACAGATCTGGCTCTGATGTCCAGCATGTCTCCGGTCTTTGGAGGGTGACAGGGAGGAGGCCCCTGGACAGTGCTCTCTGAGGAGGCCACAGCTGGCTTCAGGTAATTGCTGCCTGAACAGGGCCATGGAAAACGAGATCAGTCATACTGTCAAGCCAATTGACTTGAGCATTTTCAATGATCCTCATGGACATATGAGGCCAAGCCAGTTCATCCCCAGTATGCAGGTGCACTGTGTAAACGCTGAAAGACCTCAACGTCCGTTTGAATCAAATCATCAGGAAACTGTAATGCAAATCTGCAATGGCGCTGTCTTAAGTATTGAATGTGTGTGCGTGTGTGGGGCAGCAAGTTCATGGGACATTTCCACAATTCATGGGACAGCGAGTGCAGAGACCAAAGAGAAACAAAGTTTTACTGAAGTTTTTGTCTCCATCTGTTGGTTGGGAGGCATATGGTCTTAAATCTGCAGTAAATTAATGAATTGTTGAAGTTGATTTCCCATTTCATATGTTCATATGTACTACATGGTCAAATGGTAATGTAAACAGGAATATCATTACAGTTTTTACATGAAGTTTGTTTTGTCGAACTTATCCACTGTTCACTGATGAAGACTTGACTGCAAAACTATTTGTGGCAATCGCTGTCCTATAGCTATCATAGCAATTGTTGTACTAAGCCATCATAGCATAACTGTTCATATGAATTGAGGTCCAAAGCCATCTTTAAGGTTTTTAAGTGGTACCATCCTCAGTAATCTCAATTATCGTTAGGCTTCACCATGTGAGGCCATCCTCAGCAGCAGCATAGAAGTAGTGCATCGGCATGGATCCTGCAGGTCCGGAGACCAGAAAGGGTCAGGATCAGTGGAATTTCAGGAGTAACGTGTAATTCAACTGAGAGAAAGAGGGAGAGAGAGGGAGAGATTATTAGGTATGCTTATTGTCCTGTAAAGGTTAAGGACCATGTACTTTGCGTGAGAGGAAGCAGAGACTATGGCAAGATTAGCTATGACAGCATAACTAAAAGGGAGAGCCCGAAGGTAACACAGACATGAAGACTGAGACTGTGTCTGAGTCCCAGACCCTACTTTGAAGGCTGTTCCATAACTGTGGGGCTTTGTAAGAGAAAGCTCTTCCCTCTGCTGTAAACTTCACTATTCGAGGTACCAACAAAGTAGGTGTGGTAGTTCTTAAAAGACCAAAAGTTCACCCAGGTATTGTGGCACAAGAGCATCTAGTGCTTTACAGGCCAATAGTTGTATTTTATAATCAATGTGTAATTTTACTGGGAGCCCATGCAGTGTGGTTAAGATCGGGGTGATGTGGTCATATCTTCTGGTTGTAGTAAGGACTCTCGCAGCTTTATTCTGGACTAACTGGGATTTATTCATGCACCTACTGGAACAACCAGACAGTAAGGCATTACAGTAATCCAACCTAGAGGTAAAAAAAAAAAAAAAAAAAAAAAAGCATGAACAAATTTTTATGTATTGTCTAGTGACATTATATTTCTTATCTTAGCAATATTTCTGAGATGAAGAAAGACTATCCTAGTAATATTATCTACATGAGCATCAAATGAAAGACTGGAGTCAATAAGGTCTTTTACTGCTGCACATGATGAAACAGAAAGACCATCCAGAGTAACTATGTAATCAGAAAGCTTACTTCTAGCTGTATGTTGTCCTAGTACAAGTACTTCTGTCTAGTGAGAATTAAGTAAAAGAAAGTTAATAAGCATCCAGTGTCTAAAGTCTTTTATATATTCCTCAACTTTATTAAGCTGGTGTCTGTCATCAGGCTGTGCTGAAACATACAGCTGTGTCATCAGCATAACAGTGGAAGCTAATTCCATGTTTGTGAATAATTTGATCCAGAGTTAGCATATATAAACAAAAGTGAAGTGGGCCTAACACAGAACCTCGCGGAAGACAAAACTTGCATAGAAAAGTCACCATTTACATCTACGAACTGATAATAATCAGTCAAATAAGACCTGAGCCAGGAGATGAGGCCTAAACCCTGACTGATACATTTCATGAATGCTATTCCTATGTAGATACGAGCATAGCTGCTGAGCTACTAACTTTTCTAAGATCTTGGAGATTAAAGGGTTGACATCAGGTTATTTAATAAGGGGTTTGATAACTGCTAGGTTAAATGATTTAGGTACATAGTTAGTGCTAAGAGAATTTTTTATTTTTTTTTAGAAGGGGTTTCATTACTTCGAATATTCTGTTTGAAGAAACTTATAGGTAAGGGATCTAGTATACAAGTTGATGATTTTGATGAAGGAATTAATGAAATTAGTTTGATCTCTCGAATGGGAGTAAAACATTCTAATCATTGATCTGATATTGTTATATTATTATCTACAGGGTTAGTTATAAGACTGGCTGGTTTTAAATTAATATTGTGAATTTTCTGTCTAATAGTTTACTGTTTTCCACATTAAAATAACATGTCTGCTTCTGTTAAGCCCTGAAAGGGAATACATTAAAACTTAAAATCTACTTTAATGATTAACATATAGTCACTAAAATAAATATAAGATATGGTGAGTTCATCTGTTTTTCATTCCTATATCAAGTAAAACCTGGCCATCTAAAAGAATGATGACCAATGACCTTTCCTTAATGTATTCCCTGTTTTCCAGGGGTAATTAAAGGCTGTTGTGTGTAATATTTCATCTGCTCCATCTGCTGAAATCAAAAGCCCACAGAAAAAAATTTGCAACATAAAAAGTAATGCTCTAGGAATAGAGTACTGTCATGGAACACCCCCTGTGCATGAGAAATGAGTCCTTCTCATGCTCATGTCTGCCTAACAGAAACCGAAGAGTAAGAGTAAGAGTTATTATTATGGCATTGAGCAATATGGGGCATTGAAATAGCACAACATTAATTAAACTATTATTATATATGGTTTCATGTAATACTTTTTACAAATTTAAAATGGAAAATTGAAACATAAAGGCAGAAAGGGCCTCAATTAATAGCTTTGGTCAATGTAAAAAAAAATAATCAGCTCAGAAGAAAATTTGGGGTTTTTTATTTAGCAGTTGGACATTAATACAATATTCCAAAGCAAGGAAACATATCGGTAATTTAAAATCAAGAAGCATGTCAGTCATTTAAAATCAAGTGCACTTCAATACATAAAGTGTTTCTAATAAGCTGTATGCTTTCCTTTTTGGAGTGAGTACTTGAAACAAAAATACATAATCAGTCTTAAGAGTAAGGCTTTACGGTGGGATGACAGGACAGCTCATGTGTCCTTCTCCCTCTTCTACAGTGTATTATTCCTAAGAGGTTTAATATTTTGGGCCTTTGACATAAATTGTACTAAACACAGATTGTGGTGTGCCTCACTCTGAACATATCACAATCTGAACAACAATTTGGCAGTGTGAAAATGTGTGCCAAACCCACCTGAAGAACATTCTAAGGTACTTAGTAACATAATTATTAGGCTGTATTACAATATTCTGTTGGGGCCAATCATTACAATCATTCTGGCACAATAGACAGAGCATGGAAAACACATAACTATTGTGTATGTTGCTGAAAGTGTGAGTGTGTTAGACAGGACAGCTTCTAAAAAGTACAAAAGTACAGACAATACACAACATTGTTACACTTGTGCTGATCAGTTTATATGTATACCATAATAACTTTGATTAAATTCATCAGCAAGGATCAGTGCAGACCACAGGTAAGACAATCAGATAAGCTCTTTAAACATAGCATAGCATTTAGTAGTTTGGTTTACACTGACCATCTTAAGAGGCATCCTTATAAGTACAAAATATACCATTATAGTACACATATAGAAGGACATTAAAAATCAAGCAGCATTGCAATCACTCTTGACATCATTAAGCCATACAGTAGTTCATTACCAGCTTCAAACATTTAAAGTACATTTTTATATTAAGAATTACTAAATGACAATTCTATTTTGTAATAACCACAGGAGTTTGCCGACGGCAAGTGGCAGTGTATCTCTCCACTAATTCATGTTGTTAGATGAGTACTAGATCAGGGGCTCGCAGGCAAGAAACAGCACATCTGTACTTTTTAAGGGCCACTTAGTAGTGGTGACCATCCTACAATACTTTTTATTTTATACAGATTTCTTGTAGTGAATGAGGGATTTCTGTCTTTAAGGTAACATAGATAAATAATTGAAGTAAAAGCATTTTCATAATAATAACCTGCTAATAAGTGATACTTGCTTGGCATCCACATTAGTACACTATATATTTCTTATGATGGCATCAGTATCTACAGTAGATTAGGTTTTAGAAAGCCTAGGTCTCCAGAATACATTATAGGAATGTTTAAGGTTAATACTCTCTTATTACATATTTTTGTTTGCCATTTAAAATAGGCATTATGGTACAGAAAACTGGTGTGGAAGTAAATGGGACAGTAGTGATGCTTTGAGGTAACCTGTGACAGTGTTATCTGTGAAGACAGACTTTGGCCCTCTCATGGCGGTAGTTTTAAAAACAAAATAAAAATAAAATGCAATTGGTTGAAGTGGTTTAAAAGCTTCTTTTTTACATATATATATAATAAAAATAATTATATATATATATATATATATATATATATATATATATATATATATATATTATTTTTTTTTTTTTATTAAAATAACACTTGAAGATCTAGAGCAGGGGTATTCAGCTAAAATCGGTCAGGGTCCAGCCACATAAAAACATCATGCTTACAAAAGTGCACTCTGGTGGTCATTCCACATTGAACCTGAAGCATTTTTATAGTAAAGTTAGTATACAAAACAATTCTGTAAATGTTTTTGCTTGAACCGGTTGTTTTGCTTTGTCAGGAGAATAAAATCATGTACACTCATCTTTAAAAAGTTCTGTTTTTACTTCTTTCTTTTTTTTAACTTAGCCAAATGCCATCTGCTCACTTCTCTCCCAATAGAATAAAGATGTAAATGAGATATTTGCTTGCTGAATTAATGTGTCTACGTATGGTGAGCTGCAATAAAGTTGGATAAGACACAACCAAAGAACTGCTGCAGAAGGCATAACGTGTTTTGTTTTGTAAGTGCTCAGTTCAGTCCACTTAAATCCTTTGCTGGTCTAGACCCTGATATGCTAGTTGATAACCCCTGCTCTCAATGATCCTTATAAATGTATTATAAATTTTTGATCCTTATAATTGTATTATTAATGTGTTAACATGATATGAATCATGGCTACAATAAGTTGGATATTAGTTTGAGAACACATACTGTAGTAATGCACATACAGTTTATAATACATTCATATATGTCAACACCTAACTATTTATATACATGTATATATTTCTGCATTGCATATAAATATAGAAATTGGAGTAATTGGAATTTTTTAAAAAAATGCTCTATGGTTTCATCTGGCCTAGTTCTATAGTGGGTTCAAAGTGATATATGAGGCTCCTAAATAATGTTACTCAGATCTTTTTTTTTTTGTGCTCTTAGGGACTGTAAAAGATTTTTCAAATTGGACTGTTTGTAACATTATTATCAACATCAGGGCTATAAGGAAGACTCAATAAAAAGATTGGCGTAAAGTAATTCTCTAAAATATAGTATATATGCTAGCAATACCATATACAAAGCATGGCTTGACCTTGTAGTTGATGCATGATAAAGGATACTTACCATTACATAAGCAAGCACATGAACAAACTGATTCTATTGGTTATGCTACAGTTTGACTGTGATTTTGAGGATGATAAAAAGGTTCTGGTGTTATTCTGGATTAGTAATAAACTCACATATCAGATCTATGTGGTTCTCATGTTGTACTGTATCACAGCTGATACTGACACTTCCTTTTTATAGATGTTAGCTGAACAATGCTTACTTCACATGTGTGAAGCTATGGTACAAAAAAAGCAATACTGACATGACCTGTCAGTTGTCTAAACCTCATTCAGTGTGCACTGATGGAAATATCAGTCGGTAGTATCAGCTGCAGTGAGCTAAATCAATATTCTATCATTAATTCTAAGTGTAATTTTGGTGCTTTTTCCACAGAGGTATGTGTACACTCTGCATCATTTGCAATTCCTCCATATAGAACCATATATAAAATGGAATGGGATCGATCACTGTGAAAAATCCGGCAGTGGGAGACTATGGCGTGACTGTGCTCTAAATTTCACCATTGTATGCACACTGGGCTAAAGAGCTCCAAAGATGTTAGACTATACAAACAGATGGCAGCAGAAGTGTTTTACATTCCACAAGTAAATGGAATATACTGTAATAATTTCAGTAAGTCATATAATATATTGCAAAATATAAATATATTGTAAAATATATTAAATATAATTATTTTACATGTGGCTACATACATTACTGTGGGAAACTGTGATCAAATAAAAAAAAAAAAGGTAGAGAAGCAGGATATTTATCATAGACAATGCTAAATTTGTAGACCTATGCACTGTCTCTCTGTGTATGTGTGTGTGTGTGTGTGTGTGTGTGTGTGTGTGTGTGTGTGTGTGTTTTCAAGATTAACAGTTTAACAATTCTGTTAATATGTATCTTCCTTTTAGCTCTTTGTGTGTGTGTGTGTGTGTGTGTGTGTGAGAGAGAGAGAGAGAGAGAGATGTCTATCATTTATTCTTCAGCTTGCCCTCTTTGGCCAGCTTCTCATTCAGTTGGCACAGCTGGCGCAGGAAGCCATCATTGGGCCCGATTTCTCTCTTGTGCCTTACTGTAGCTGTCGCCACTCGCACATCCATTTTATGGTGCATCATGAGGTAAGCAATGACCATAGTCGGGGAGCGGCTGTAGCCTTCTCGACAGTGAACGTACACTTTTCCTAAAGTTAGAGCAGAGTGAAGGAGATGGATAAGCACACAGCACTGTGAATATTTGTCTGAACACAGCATCATCATACTATCTCACAGGCTAAAAAACTGTTCACACACACACACACAAAAAAAATCATTATCGACCACTCCATACCTCTGCAACTTCTCACCAACTTCTAGTTTGCTTGTTCTGCAGATTCTGCAGAGCTTCTGAAAGTTAATCTCTGTCTCTCTTTTCCCATATCCCAATTGTGTGCTTCTATTCTCCTAGGTATATATGCGGTATATGTGAATATAGCAGAATACACATTATACACTTCCAATTGTCTTGAGCATCGGTCTTATATCCAGATAGGAAGTATCTGTAAAAATACTGTAAAACTGCAATTGTAAATGCACCCAATACATACAGTCATGTGAAGAAATAAGTACACCCCATGGAAATTAATGGCTTTTTTGACATATTTGGACAAGCAAACATTTCATCATCTTTGAAACAGTGCCTATTAATGAAATTGATAAACCCCGGAACAAAGGAAAATTAGCTTTTTCAAGCATTTATTCAACAGAAATATCAGCAGATGTGGTATACTTCTGTGGAAAAAGTAAGCACACCCTTGGCCTCAGAAGCTAGTTTTGCCCC
This sequence comes from Ameiurus melas, assembly GCA_012411365.1. Taxonomy (NCBI): domain Eukaryota; kingdom Metazoa; phylum Chordata; class Actinopteri; order Siluriformes; family Ictaluridae; genus Ameiurus; species Ameiurus melas. Next base: position 20,572,974 of record CM022760.1, read on the forward strand.
TTCAGCAGAAATAACTTCTTGTAGGCATTTTGCATAATTGTCCACCAGGCTTAGTGGAATTGCTGACCATTCTTCCATGCTATATTCTTTCAGATAACATTACCTTCAAGCACTCTTTGATATGATGCAGAATTCATAGTCGAATTAACGGATGCAAGTTGTCTAGTCCCTATGGCAGAGAAGCAACCCCAAACTATAAAATTTCCACCACCATGCTTCACAGTTGGTATGAGGTGCTTCTCCTGAAAAGCCTTCTTTGGTCTGTGCCAAACATGTCTGCTGTTACTATGGCCAAACAACTCTATTTTTGATCCGTCTGTCCAGAGCAAATTCCAAAAGACCTGGTCTTTGCCTTTATGCTCATTGGCAAACTGTAGTCTTGCAAAGGCTTCTTCCTGAAATGCCTCCCATGCAGATCAAATTTGTGCAATCTCTTTCTGAATGTAGAAACATGCACTTTGACAACAACAGTTGGAAGACTTACTAGCAGATCATGTCATGAAATTTTAGGGTTTTTTGAGACTTCTTTTTGCATCAGACGGTCTTCTCTCGGGCTGAATTTGCTGGGACGACCAATCCGGACTGCTGTTTGAAATCTGCACTATTTGTAGATTATTTTCCTTACAGTGGAATGACGTATTTCAAATAATTTGGAGATCTTTTAAAATCCCTTTCCAGACTTTCTGAAGGCCTCGCGGAACTCTTTAGATTTTGGCATGATGACACCACATACCTCAGTAGCAAAGGGAACACCAGACACTAGATGTGAGAGGTTTCAATAAGACTGGTTCCACCTACACTTCCTAAGCAGGTTCTAATCACTAGCACCCAATCTTGAACTCCTGATTTTAATTTTATGAATTTGAAGGTGTGATAAATGTAGGGGTGTACTTACTGTTTCCCATGTGACTGATTTGTTTTCTGTTTATTTAAATTGTTAAAATTACTACAAAATGTCCATTTTATGTGTCATTTGATAGAGTTTCAACTTCATTAATAGTCACTGTTTCAAAGAGGATCAAACATGTCCAAATATGTCAAAAAAGCCAACAATTTCCATGGGGTGTACTTATTTTTTTCACAACTGTACATTTAAAACAGATGTAAATTTGTTCCCTTAAAAGGTCTGAAACACAGTTTAGTCATCTCTGTACCTCTCAATGCATTCCATCAATATGTGGTCCATGACTGCTTTTATGGAATTAAAAAAGGCAATCATAATAATGATTTTTAATGCTGACTTTATCTGTTCATAACATAACCAGACACAAAAAATGACACAGAATGCTGGTAGTCAAGTGGAATTTGCAATTTACACATGATACAGTCGTTTAGCCCAGTTTCCTGTAGACAAATTTCACAAGTGTAAATGCACATGTTTAAAATCTTATCAAGATACAATTCAAATACAAGAAGCATGAAACAACCAGGCATAAACAGGATCTAATGTGATCTTATTACTAGTGACCTTCCACTAACTATAACTTTCTCAAATGTTACTGCAAACCTGAGCAGATTTTCTCTCAAGGGCAATGTGTGTCTTGAGCTCTGACACCCCATGGTCTCATTAAGATTCAGTGACTTAGTCTGTGCACAGAACGTCAACGAATATTCTCTTAACACAACTGTCACAAAAACGTGAGCAGCAAAACAGGCCAGGGGTATAGCAAATAATCAGAGATTTTTGTGTTTATTATCAAATTCTCACTTAAAAGATTAGTCTCCACTTTTAACATGTTTTGGTTCTGTTGTCAGTAAAGCATCTGCACCAATACTAATGCTTTATAATCATTCTTCTGCGATGGCACAGATGACATAAGATCCATGGCATGAAACATGAGGTTAAGGGAGCAAATTGTCAAATATATTAATTAATTAATTAATTAATTAATTAATTAATTAATTAATTAATTAAAATCATCATCATCATCAATTACATTTTAAAATATTATTTTACACCCAAAAACAATTGTGTGCATGTCAGTAAAGAAAATAAACTATATATTTTTTTAAAACACATTTTTCGACCAGAAAATGCTTACAAAAACTTAACCAGCTAATGTTGTCATAAAACTGTAAGGTTACCTGAGACCACTGATGCATTTTTATTGTTTAGTGCTCTTTTGTAATATTTAATTTTAATAACAAAGTAATTTTGTAACATTTTTTTCTTTACATATGTCCAGGACTTTGGCACAGTACTATATAAAGCATGTGTATTATTAGTTATTAAATTAAATATTAAATTTGTAAAAAAAAAAAAGGTTTAAAAAGCTTTTTGAAATTGCAATATGTTAGCAAAAGACAATTTGTACAAAACAATTAACACTAATAAAATGAAACGTAAATTAAATGTAGGCAATTTTTAAATACAACATTTAATAATAGCCCAGTACATTTAATATGGTTCATTTTTATGAATATCCCTAGTTGAGATAATTATAATGTTTTACTGTATCTGAAAAGTGTACTTTGATTTACTGTTTCGGTTTCCAGGCACAGTAATTGGCTGTCAGCTTATAAAACAATTAATATCACTGAGACATGCCAAATCTGCCCTGTGTTCATCTGTCTGAGCAACACTCAAGGCCATAGATAAATGTGAGCTCTGAATACTCTGCACACTTTCAGACTTGGAAAATACATCTCAAAAATGTGTATCTTTAATTAAATCTTTTTAAACTTAGCTTTTCAAAAATGTGTATATTTGAAGAGGAACTACTCATGGTGTGTTCTAGAGAAAGATTTGTTCACAAAAGTGTATTATATCCAATATTTGTGACATACCTTTTCCATTTGCATGTGCCAAAGCCTTATCGATAAAGTCGGCCCCTTCCTCAAAGAAGGCACTGAGGTTAAATTGTTCTGTGTCATTAGCCTTTATGCCATGGTATGTGATCCCACTTCCTGCGTAGAACTCAGCATTCGTGTTCACGTGCATGAAGGAGTTGCCCTCTGCTGTGTTTAGTATGTGTGTGATGCCGAGCCGCTGCAGACGCATCACATTCTGTGCCACAAACCTGACAAGCAAAAGAAGAATTCACGTGAACCTCACCTTACCCACAGGAACTCTGACAGTGCTGACACTGTTAGCTTTAACATCTGTCAGCCCTGTCCTTTGAAGAATAAAAGAACTGAAAAGGATTTTTTTCCCTTTCACTAACTGAACTACATTAAATATGAATAACTTTTGCATCTTCCTTTTCTCCTTACAGAAACATGCACATTAATACTTTATGAACATTTACGTAATGGTATTGTAATGGTTTCCTAATGGTGCTCTTGCTGCTTAGTGTTCATGGCACACTATACAATCCAGACAGTTTAAGAAAAGCTTCTTCTACTCTCACTATTTGCCATACTTAGCTGGAACCTGACAGGAATAAATTGTGGAGCTACTTTTAGACAGCAGAGATGTCAATCCATGTTACTGAACCTCAGGGGACGGCAGTGTTCTAAACCACTACAGACACAGCAACGAGATCTTGGCTGCTGCCCAAAGGCATATAAAGAGCCACAGTCTCTGAGCACCATGCCCAAAATAGGGCTTTGAGGGAGAAGAAAGAAAGCAAGAGAAAAGAAAAGAGTTGCATGCAGAGTGGAGTGCTCGGTCATCATGTTGTTACATTGCTTTTGTTCTGCTCTAGCACCTGCAACACTTTCATCTTCATCTGCACCCAGTCCAGGCTTTTTATAATGTATCTCTCTCATTTTTCAGTCATATGCTATAGAGGAACATGATGCAATACAGCTGGATACATAAATGGATAAGCAGACAGATGAATAAGGGAGTTAGTTGCATTTAACCAAAAATATCAAGTTTGCTTCCTTCCAAAACTACTCAGTAATTTAATGAGTCCCATTTGGTTAACATACGTATAGTCATTGTCTTCTGCATGTTTTGCTTCGGCAGCAATTACAATAACTTTAATAACTTACAAATACTACAAAAATGGCAAAACCTCCCATTATTACTTAATAAGTGGAGGGGTTAATAAATACACCATGATGATGAAATGTGAAGTCTAACCTAATCACCAAAACCTATCATTCAAATTCTCTCACTGAACTAGTCAATCCATCCAGAGCTGCAGGAGATTGCAGTCATACTTCTCACTGGCCTGCTGTGCCCCCCCAGCTCACTGCAGTCTCTACACATACATTATTAATAGAATCCTCACAAAGAGGTGAAGCATGCCTGGCACAGAGACCACTCCACAACCCATCCTCTATTGACCTGTTCCTGTTAAACTGTGCTTTTTGTTACTGTATTTTTTGTTTTAATACAACTTTATCTCAATTTTTTTTCTTTAGGTCTGCAAAATAATATCACTATTCTTAATTGACAAAATATTGCAGATAGCGCTAACATTCTGAAAACAACAAGGGCAGTGGTTGTTCAAAGGATTAGTTTCTGTGACAGAAGGGTGTGAGTACTAATTATTATTTAGAGGGAAATTGTTATGCATGATCTCGCTTAATATTGACAAAAGGAAAGCATGAAAATACACTGCAATTGTGATGTTTAACATCTAATAAATATTAGTACCCTTGTTTCTACTTTGTGCACTACTGTGTAATAACTAACTTCATTTGTTTGAGTCGATTTAATCTACAAAAGGTCCTTTTCATTCCAACAGTCGATCTCTGTGGCATCAATCCTTCCATTTAACACAGGGTATGTCAACAAAATCCACACCATCTTTGTCATTCAGATATTTAAGACAGCCCTATAGGCCCCTTTCCGCTTCATGTCACAGCAACCAGATTTCGATGAATAAATATGGAAAAACATATTTCACTGACTTTTTAACTGATCGCATTCTGGCCTGTTTAAAAGTGTCTTTAAGCATGAATCATCACACAAGTGACACACCAAAATATCCAGTGTTGAATGAAGTCAGGATGGATAAAAATGAGTACTATGTATTTTTGCTCCACACCAATAGTGTGGCATGTTTCATCTTCTCTTATCTACTTCAGTTGATAACTCAATGTTTATACATATAAGGAATATTTAACATAAAGAAGCGTGTCATAGCTCCCCATCTCACAAATGTGAGGATATGGAGAGGAAAAAGGTCCAGATCTGACTCTAAAATTGACTAAAATCACTTAACTTTGTTAAGTGATTTTTATACACTTACAAAATTTTACAGAATATACATCACCTATAGTTGGATGCGATTGTAAACAAGAGCAGGAATGTTAGGCCTGCGTTTTCATTTTCCTAGACGTTTATAATTTGTTTGGGTCCTGGAGTTCACCATTAGTCTCCTGACTACCCAGGGGGCCAGTAAATGAATCCCAAACTTCCCCATCTTCACACAATGTGGCTTTTGTTTTGTTTTTGCTACTTAGCACAGGATGTACTGTACACTGGTCATATTGATCTTGGGCATCTGAGACAGATAATATCTGAATTGACCAACCTTGAATCGATCCACATTTTTGGGGAACAGTAAATAGGCTACACAAAAAAATACTTCTTATACCTGTAATCCAGTATGAATGCAAACAGGATATGGAGGTAATATGACATGTAATGAATTCAGCTATTCGTTTTATTTTTGTAAAAAGCAGTTGGTGTTAATTAATACTGTACAACTTATTGTAATCTGTTTTATTCTCACAATGAACATAACATGATTTGTGTAATATAAATATGAAGGAGGGGTAGGCACAGCAAATGCACCAAAAGCAAATTTGTCCCTTTTGTTATTCAGACAAAATAAACCAAGCACATACATTTTCATGCTGAATTTTGATTTTTGACTATGGTTCTACTTTAAGTACACATTTTTGTCATTTTCACCCAAACAGAATACAAGAGTTAAGGCCAACATGCTTATAAATAACAGAGCCACAACTCATTCACTCTCTCCATCCAGAGAGTAGGCTTTGGTGAAACACTGCTCCAACCTAATAGAAGAAAATGTGTCAATTAACCTACAAGATTAGAGCAGTGATTTAACTCTGTGCGTGCCATTCTTGGAGACCGATGGTGAAAGGTTATCTAAATGCATCCGTTCTGTTCCGACGCCCTGAATAACGTCTTGTTTAAGAACAAGATTAGCGAATGAAGCGAATGTAAACACGGGTTAAAGTGACACTGAGGAGAACAGGACAATAGGCCGCCATAACTTACGCATTACCGATGTAAATCCTAGGAAACACCTCATTGAAATGTTGCGCTGGTAAACTGTAGAAACCGCTGCCGTCGGACAAAAGCTCATTGAGTTGCTGCACGGTAGCCTCGCCTTCTGGCACGCGCACTTCCGCCGCCAGCTTAGCGGGGCTTTGGTGCTTCTTCATGTTTTCTAGTCGCCTTTCAAGCCAAACAAGTGTCAGATCCGGCTTGTCCGTTTTTCCTTGTGCTGCATCTTACATCCACTGGTGGTGTTGTTGTTTGCGCTCGGTGGCTTCCTTGTTTGTGCAGACACACCCCGATTCGCCCGCGTCGCTCAGACACTCCGGAGAGAGCAAGTGGTGGAGAAACACCGAGAGCGACACGCGCGCAGATGAACAAGTCTACGATCGCGCCATTAAAGGGACCACTCTGTCACGTCACGAGCGCCAGTCACACAATAGCACGTACAGACGGGTGACAAAATAAAGGAAAATCTGTCCCATTTAATTCTGGCATTCTGCTGGCGGGGTTTGGGTTCACGTATCCCCTACAGGGAGGAGTCAGTGCAATCAATACAAAGTTATTCTGACTGATCACCTTCATCCTATGATGAAAGGTTTCTAATGGGACTGCTCTCTTCCAGGATGACAATCCCCCCATACCCAGGGAAAGAGGCTCACAGAATGGTTGGATCCGAGTATGAAAACGCTGTAAAACATATGGTATGACCTTCGCAGTCAGCACATCTCAACCCAATTGAACACCTATGGGAGATTTTGGACTGATTTGTCAGACAGCTCTGTTCCTTAACAAAACACAAGATGAAGAACTAGATTTGGATGAATGAGGCTCAGTGGCCTGTGTAGGATCAGCGGTATGGAAAATGGCTGCATGGATGGATAGATGGTGTTCAGTGGCAGCTTGTCTATGAAAGAGTAGCTTTTCAACAATTGTTAATCTTCATAAAGTCCTCATTCACATTTAAATTCCATACATTTAGAATTTTTGTTGAAATACTAATAACTTTGTGAATGACCACCAACTGAAAAGAAATTGACAGGTATAAGCTGATGTTCCAATTATCTGGTGGCTTTAGATGTTGCAAATGTTCCTTATAGCTCCACGGAGTTAGTATTGCCCCTAGTGATCAAAAGTGCGAACTGCAACAAGCGCTAGTAGAAGTCCACTGGGGTACGAATCACACTGCCCCATGGTTGGGGAGGAGAAGAGAACAGGACACTTAATAACACGGTTGACAGGGTTGCGGTTTCTTGCCCAAATTGCCAGCAGTACTGGCTGCCAACATCTTGTTTCACAGAAAATGATCAGAATTTCATTCTAATACATTTCTGCAAACAAAGACAATATGTAAATGTAGATGGTGTGTCTATGCTGCACAGAACCATTTCTAAAATATATTGCGAAGATTGGGAGGGGGAAAGAGGGTTAATGGAGTAGATAATCTGTATATCAGAAATGAGTGTGCATCTTCTGTGTTCACACTGTGACAATGGTGACAGGAAACACACCGGTTGCATAGAATACAGTTGAATAAAGGTATGTTTAAAACTGCCCAAAACAAGCTGCTAGTCTTTATGCTAGATGATAGTATGTTGCTGACTGTCAACTGCCTATTACAGAGTTACTCTAAAAAAAATCACTAGATGGTAGCTTATAGCATAAGTTCAATGCCTAATTTGATAGCCTCTCAATTTAATTGTATTTGAGGCTATGTCATTATTATTGTCGTGTTGCCCCCACCAAAATCTATGGCCTAGACCTTGCCCTGAAATAAATAACTTAAAATGTCTTTTGATTGCATGACCTTTAATACACTGTTTATTTCACAAGACAACGGCCATTCCTTTTTGTAGCCACAAGGGGGCGATGCTCTCACATTAATCCTTGAAGCTCGTTGAGTTGAAACTTGCTCTCATTCAGACTATTTCGTGCCACTATCCAAAAGTATTCCTTATTGCAAAATTATATGTGTTATATATATTATAATATATATATATAATATATATATATAATATATATTATAATGTGTTCAGAGTGTTGAGTGCTCATACTGTTTTTATGCAATAAGCTGATTTTTCTCTCCTAATCAGAAAACCGCAAATATATAGTGAGACTAATAGAGATAATACATTGTGGAAAGATTTCACTTACTGTCCTTAATCCAATAGATCTGTTACATAAGTATGCCTAAATAAGGAGGCCACATTGTCCAGTAGCTGACTCTACAGACACGACTGATCAATAAAAGGAAAGTGTTAAGCTAATGTCTGAGTATGTTTACATGCGCCCATTTTTAAATGAATTCAATACGATTACAGATTCCAAAAGTACTGTTTATATGTACCCTAAACATTGCAATCCGATTCAAATATTTGTTTAGATGTGCATTAAATATAGCTATTCCGAACAAAACGTCTGCGCAAGTGTAAGACGTAACTAAAGGGGCAGATTTAGTGATTTGGGGGCCCTATGCAAAATATAGGAATGGGCCCCCGTTTCTGTGTTTTAAAATCCATATTTAGATTTTCAGCATACGTTATTTAGCATTAATAGCAATAATCAGGGGTGAACTGGGACCAAAAAGTGGCCCTGGATCTTTACGGACCACCACACCCGGCCCACAACACGGCCCATCATAACACACCGGCTCATTGATGGTTAGACCAATTTTAACACCAGTTACCAGAATAAAAATATAACACAATACAGAAACAAAAATGCTATTTAAATATATTTCTTTGCAGTAGCACTGAACAGATTTCAAGTCATATTTGTAAAACAGTTTGAAACAGAAGAGCAGTGGAACAAAGAATATTAAACAATAAAGACAGCATGTTAGCTAATCAGGGGGCATCATCTGGATGCAGTGTAGGAGAGCTGCACCACTCAGCTGTACAACTCCTGAATCAGGACTGAAACTTTATATTTTAACACAAACATGAATCCACATCTAATAATTTCACCCCCAAAAAATAGACCACAACTACTACTTTTAATACTACTACAACTACTACTACTACTACTACTATAATAATAATAATAATAATAATAATAATAATAATAATAATAATAATAATAATAATAATAATAATAATAATAATAATAATAATAATAATAATGTGTTTTCTTTTCTAATATTAATATTATGAAATAAATCTTGATATTAGGCCTATATTAATAAATAAGTCTATTTCACTAACCAAGGGCTAGTAAAGTCCGTCCCTGAATACGCGCCACTGCACTGCACATGTGTGCTAGGAATTTTTTAATCCAGTTGAGAAAATAGTCGGATGCAAGCGTTTATATAGCTATTTTTTCCTACTTATCGTATTATTTCAGATCCACACCGCCCCTTTCAAGCCGATCGAAATTTCATTAGATCGAGCTTAGTCGGATCGATTGAGGTTTTTACATGAAAGCTTTGAATCCGATTGAGTTAACAATCTGATTATTTGGTGGCCTAGGCATACCTAGTCTCGCACAGAGGCCATTGTGGAGTTTATGAAAAAACACTTACATTACACACTTTAAACACTGTTTCAACATTTGTAAAGACAGCTCTTGTTCAACATTTTCTGTTGCCATAGTGATACAAGGTGTCTTACTTTACCATGGAAACAGGCATGTCATGATGATTCGTACCACCTTCTTTTTTCTCACACTGTTTCACTATTTATACATGCTTCTATCTTTCTATCTATCTATCTATCTATCTATCTATCTATCTATCTATCTATCTATCTATCTATCTATCTATCTATCTATCTATCTATCTATCTATCTATCTATCTATCTATCTATCTATCTATCTATCTGTCTGTCTGTCTGTCTATCTGTCTGTCTGTCTGTCTGTCTGTCTGTCTATCTATCTACATATATTCAGTGCCCTCCACTATGAGCAAAGAAGGCTGTGAAAATTTGTCTTTATTGTTAACCTTTTGATCTTTTGTTTAAAAAATAACTATCACAAAAATATTCTGCTCTCAGGGATATCAAATAATTGCGAACAAAACACAGGTTTATCCCAAATAAATATTTGTTAAATATAGGTGTGCAACAATTATTGGCCCTTTTAGTCAATACTTTGTGCTACTTCCCTTTGAAAAGATAACAGCTCTGAGTCTTCTCCTATTATGGCTGATGAGGTTGGAGAATACATGGCAAGGGATCTGAGACCATTCCTCCATACAGAATCCCACCAGATCCTTCCGATTTCAAGGTAAACACTGGTGGACTCTCCTCTTCAGTTCACCCCACAGGTTTTCTATTTGTCAGGGGACTGGGATGACCATTGCAGAACCTTGATTTTGTGGTCAGTAAACCATTTTTGAGTTGATTTTGATGTATGTTTTGGATCATTGTTCTGCTGGAAGATCCAACCATGGCCCATTTTAAGCTTTCTGTCAGGGACAGTCAGGTTTTCATTTAATATCTGTTTATATTTGATATCCATGATACCATGCATCCTAACAAAATTTCCAGGTCCTCTGGAACAAAAACAGCCCAAAAACATTAAAGAGCCACCACCATATTTAACCGTGGACATGAGGAACTTTTCCATATCTGCCTCTCTTTGTGTGCCAGAACCACAGCTGGTGTTTATTGCCAAAAAGCTCTATTTTGGTTTCATCTGACTAGAACCCGATCCCATTTTAAGGTCCAGTAGTATCTGGCAAACTGAAAACTCTTGAGTATGATTTTGCATAAAAGTAGAGGCTTTTTTCTTGAAACCCTTCCAAACAACTTGTGGGGATGTAGGTGAATTCGGATTGTAGTATTGGAGACTTTCTGACCCTAATATGCAAATAACTTCTGCAATTCTCCATCTGTGAACCATGGAGATTTTTTTGGCCACTCGAACCATCGTCTTCACAGTGCATTGAGAAAATATGGACACACGTCCTATTCCAGGTTGATTCATAACATTTCCAGTTGACTGCACCTTCTTAATTAGTGTCCTGATGGTGGAAATGGGCATTTTCAATGCCTTTATTACATTCGTATAGACACTTCCCATTTTGTGAAGCTCAACAACCTTTTGCCACACATCACAGCTATATTCCTTGGTCTATCCATTGTTATGAATAACTAAGGGATTTTGGCCTATGTGTTACCTCATATTTATACACCTGGGAAACAGGAAGTCAGGGTTGAACAATTTTGTGTTCCTAGTCATCCAGGTGTACTAAAACATTTAAAATATCAATGGGAATATACTTCAAATATATTTTTCTCATATGATTCCATAGGGATTCCAATAATTGTTGCACACATCTATATTTAACAATTTATATATATATATATATATATATATATATATATATATATATATATATATATATATATATATATATATATAATATATATTATTTTATCATTATTATTATTATTATAAGCTTATAATTATGGGGGGGGGGGTGAATAATAAAAGAAAATATCCACTATTTTGTTGTTGTTTCTTTAATTACCACATTCCACTAGCCAGCTCATCTGCTTTGGCTCAGGTGTAACTGTGTTAAATATTTGACTTATTAGGCATTGATATGTTCCAGAGGCCTTATGTGGGTTTCTTCTGATCAGGTAATTTGTTCTTTAGAGAAAATCTGCATTGTGAAAATTCTAAGCAGTGTTGAACTGATGCATAAACACACAGAGAATGGCTTATATTACATCAGCAGGGTTGTGGGGAAACCAATTGCATTCTTTCAATTTGGGTTGTGGTTGTACAGAAAGCAGAAATTCAGAAGACTGTCTGAATTTACTGTCATTCTTTGAACAGTAGGGGTCTCTCTCTCTCTCTCTCTCTCTCTCTCTCTCTCTCTCTCTCTTTCTCTCATGCACAATCACCACTCAGGATATCCCCTTAACATAAAAAATACACGCCATTATTAGTAATATAGTTTTTAAATATAGATTACAAAGAGAAAACACTGGCATCACTATTATTTCTTGCCTGACTTTGATCTTTCCTTTTTATCTTTTCTGAAACTCTTTGAAACAGTCTTTGCCTAATGACCTTCGAAAACAATCTAGCTTGCCCAGACATCACCTCAACAACACTGACTCATGCATAATATAACCATCTGCTAGCCAGCACACATACAAAGAGTGAACCTGGCTTTTCAGAGGTGCTTGGAGCATGTGTGTGTGTGTGTGTGTGTGTGTGTGTGTGTGTGTGTGTGTGTGTGTGTGTGTGTGTGTGTGTGTGTGTGTGTGTGTGTGTGTGTGTGTGTGTGTGTGTGTGTGTGTCTGTGTCTGTGTCTGTGTGTGTGTTTGTATGTGGTACATTTGAGAAACAAGGTCATGAGACTCCATGTTTGTCATTGTGATGATGTAATGTTCATAATATAAACACCAAGAAGGGTTTAAATGTAGTGTTTGACAGTAAACAACGGTTCTAGTATTTTAATGTTCTCTGTCTTGAACGTATAAGTGTTACTTTAACAGTATTTACTTGTTAAAGAAGCAGTGGAGGCTTTATTCTTGAAACCCATACATAAAGTAATAACAATGAAAAAATTTTCACCATGCTTCAACAGCACAAGAGCGCATTTCAAGACATTGCCCGTTTGCCTTTAGTAAGATCTGATATGCTGTTCGTAACACAAGAATGTGGTATTTTCCTTCCTCCCTGTGTGCCGCTTCACCCCCTCCCATCTGTATTGGAGCAGCACATCCTCAAGCTGGCACTGCAGTGCAATGCTACAGGAAATCCCAAGCTTTATCTGTCCTTTATTCTGACTTTATAATGTAAGAAAAGGACTATCTCTGTCCCAGTATATACAAGCGTCAAAAGCCATGACAGATACTGATCATTTAGCAAGAGTAACTTACCTTAGCACTTATTTTTCATATTTCAGATTGTTACTACATACATGTAATATTGTTACATACATGTAATACTTATTCTTTCAGAATCTACAAAGGTGCAAATATGAATTTGAAATTTCAACCTATTTTTGAATGTTCTCCACTATTGCCCTTGGCAAAATAAATTATAAAGGTATCAGTATAGTGTGTGATAACTGTTGGAGAAGGCTGTGGCATCTTTTTATTGCATCATATGTGCAATAAAGGGAAACTCCCTGTTCAATCAATCACATCTATCTAATTAGCTGTAAGTCTCTTTGTACAAGAGCTTAATATTATTTTACCACAAAATCTATTCCATTTGTGTTGATATGACCTACCACTGGCCTCTTTTTAAACAAGAATAATTAGCCTTGTCATTTGAGAGCTCATGTCAGTGTGCAAAAAAACTGCCAATGGGTAAAATCTGATAACTATCAATAGTTATCCATAGTAGACAATTAAACTATTAGGGGTGAGTAATACATAAGACCTCAGGATATATTGTTATTATTATTACTATTATTATTATTATTATTATTATTATTAATAATAATAATAATAATAATAATAATAATAATAATAATAATAATAATAATAATCTGTAAATTGCTCTAGATTAGGGCCTTTGTTAAATGTAAATAATATTGGGGCATTCAAATCAAACAACATTCAACAAACAGTTTTGCTGTCCTTTCTCTTAATTTGTACTTTGAATAGACAATGTGCGCTTAGTCTATCTACCTTTGGTATCTCCTCCAAACACATTTTAGGGAAAGGATTATCATATAAAGAATATCCCTTTGTTCACTTTCATTACACCTTTGAAGGAGTCTGTAAACTGCTGATGATCAGATTTGTCTATCTGATGAGATTGAACATTGTCACTGAAGATTGTCTACTTCTATTTTTAATCCCATGCTTCAACACAGATGGATTAAAAACCTCTGAATTTGACAAAAGCCATCCTTTAAGCCCTTTCTGGCCCGATTGTTGTTTGAACTGCAGCAATGACCATATGGTTCCCAATTTTGTATACTACAATTATGTGTTTCTTGTGGTCTCTATTGGTTTACTTGAAACCAATGGTCTCTATTGGTTTACATCTGAACCAAGTATTACTCAGAGCAGTTACAGTGAGGTTTTGCTTTTTCATTTAACTGATGGAACAACAAAGCAAAGAGACTGAGGACTTTGTATATTTTAATTTTATTTTGCATAATAATGTACATAGCTTATATAGATATAATGCATTTCATATTGAGTTTAAACTTGTTAGCTTTGTCTAAGGTCTTAGTATGCTTCAGTGGAGAGACTACCTGTACTTTTATCAAGACATAACAACTATCCAAACACAGGTGTCTTGATCTGATTACAGACGTTTTACTATCTCTTCTAGCAGCACTAAAACACAGTGGGTTGTTCAGGGGTTCAGTAAAAGGCTTTGTCTATGTATAGCTCATGTCAGTGGACTGAGTCTTGCAGGCAGAGCTAAATCGTTTTGAAGACTCTGTCCAAACTGGGCAAAAATGGAGCAGTGCAGTGTTTCCAGCCTAGTTGTGGTCTGTGGTTGAGTTGCCAAGACAACTCCAAGACTCTAACTCTAAATCCAAGATTTGGCAGAAATGCTATACACGTGGTAACCTGAGCATATTCTGAGCACCAATTACCATCTCTAACCACTGTCCTAATTTTCAGATTTACCGTACATAGTACCATGCAAAATGACACACTTCTTCTAAACAAAGTTGATTTTGTTAATTTTTTTTTATGGTAATCCTTTTTATGGATTTGACATTGCTCTAAACCATGGATTTAATTCACAATTTTCTCTATAAAATTTTGCTTATTGCTATCTTAAGTAAATGAACCCCTGTTGTTTATGTAGATATGTATATAAGATATGCTAGGGTAATTGCTAATAGTCTACCTTAAGTGTGACCCTTGTATAAAGTTTGTAAATCAGATGGATAATTAATATATTATCAATCTGGTATTAATAAAAGTTTAAGATTTGTTAAATGTTAAACATGTACTTTCACTGAATATAATGCAGTGAGAGAATTCCTATTCTGTTTTAATCTTGCCACTGGCTATAAGAGCCCAGTCTCTCCATCAGCATTTTTTGTAAAAGCCCTCATTCTGTCCACTCAGTAGGTCCAAGTGAGAGCTGCAATGTGTGTGTGTGTGTGTGTGTGTGTGTGTGTGTGTGTGTGTGTGTGTGTGTGTGTGTGTAAATAACCTTGTGGAGTGCCTGTCTTTAGCTTTAACCCCTCTTCCATCGTCAATTCTAACAGCCCTCTACTCTCTTTACCATGTTTACTGAAGTTACTGGGCAGATTAGATGAGAAAAAATGTTTTTCAGAAACACGTGTCACATTTTTGATTGTGGGTAAATGGCTCTGCCTCTGCTGCTCCACATACACTTCCAGCTCTTGACTGAGTCCTATTCTGGCAAAGATCAATAGTAGACCCTTAATGATAAGTCAGTAATCCTTCTATTTACTGTAAGTGGTAGGTGGGATGTCATTAGTGATTGTATGGTAATACACACCATTGCAAAATGAGTATTCAAAACAACTTCTCAAATAACAGACACGTATTTGATTGAGTGAAATGGATGAGACTGGTGCATTTAGCTTATCTAATGTCAATAAACGAGAAAGCATTCCCTGGGTGTATCTCTTCTCTTCCCACACAGACCAGGCATGCATTAGTTTAACCTTGGTCTGTGGGGTTAAATGAGGTCAGAGTTTCCTGCCATAAGAATTCATGATTCAGCTTCTGAGGGGGATCAATGGGGTTACTCACATTCTGCATGAATTCCACAAACCTGAGCATCTCAGAGGGGAGGTCAGGGTCAGAACACTGGAGTGAATTTGTTATTAAAGGAACAGCCTTGTCTTTGTGTACAAGTCTATGTGGATGTGAAAAGTATTTAGAAGTAAATCCATCATATTTTCTTCTCGTCTAATTTATCTGTAAAGTCTTAAAGCATATTTAATATTTTAATAATTTTTTTATCATTGATTCAAGCCAAGTGGATGTACAGTAAGGTTCTTAAGACCCTGAGTGAATAATTCAGCTAGAGCATTGCATTCACTGATTTGCAAAAAGGTTTGCTGACTTCGAAGCAGAGGAGTGCATCTGAGAGTGTGTGTGTGTGTGTGTGTGTGTGTACCTCCCCCTTTTCTCTGCAATGCAGTGAGTGAGGCTGCCTGGGGAGCTAAGCTGCAGATTTTAGTACTGCTGCTCTTTTCTTCTTCACAGAGCGATACAGCTGTGTACATACACACCATACATTCCCCAGTGCCCTTTATATTTACCTCTCTGACAGTTTTCTGATCCAAGTGCTAAGCTGTCAGTCTCATTACACAGGGCTAGTGTCACAATGACTTTGTGTTTCTCCATCCCTCTGTGCAGGCATAGAGAAAAACAGTTACTCTTTTGAAGCAGTCATACTTTGATGAACGTGAGGTCCATGTAGACATGAGAATAATGGTTGTGTCTTCTAATAGTAACTCCAGCTTGTTTTGATGGTACTCTACTCCCCTGACTTATACTGCTCTCACTAGTATAGGTGCTGCACACATTAATGCTGACCTACATTCTGTAGGAGACTGTACCAGCAGAGCATTAGGAATGGGATACAGGGAGGTAGGAAGTAGAGATGGGTGATACCACTGATTTTAAGTAAAGCCAACACTAGCATCCCAGTACAATATTTAAATGTCTTCTTGTGTATTTAAAAAATGTGCAATTTCTACAGTATTTTCAGAAACATGGATATCAAGAAATTAATAATTACAGGACAATAAGCATACCTATTAATCTCTCTCTCCCTCTCTCTCTCTCTCTCTGTTGAGCTCTCACTGATCCTGATCTCTTCTGATGCACTACTTCTGGTTACATGCCGCTGCTCAGGATGTCCCCACACAGTGCAGCCTAAAGGTCATTGAGATTACTGAGGATGGTACCACTTAAAAACCATAAAGATGTCATTGGACCTCAATTCATATGAACAGTTATGGTATGATGACTTAGGACTACACTTGCTATGATAGCTTTAGGGCTGCAGTTGCCACAAATAGTTTTGCATTCAAGTCTCCATCAGTGAATAGTGTATAAGTTCAACAAAACAGACTTCATGTAAAAACTGTAATGAATTCCTGATTACACAACTGCACCATTTGACCATGTAGTATTATTACATTTATGGAAAGGATTTATTTATAATTGCACTATCTGGTGTCACCCAGATGAGGTTGTGTTCCCTTTTGAGTCTGGTTCCTCTCTAAGTTTCCTCCTCGTATAGGAGAGGAACGTGATTTTGTCTTCTGCTGCTGTACTCCATCCACCTCAAGGTTTGATGTGTTGTGCATTCTGGAATCCTTTTCTGCTCACCACGGTTGTAAAGAGTGCTTATTTTAGTTACTTCCTGTCAGCTCAGACTAGTCTGGTAATGCTCCTCTGATCTCTCTCATCAGCAAGATGTTTCAGCCTGCAGACCTTCCATATACAGGATGTTTTTTTGTTTTTTGTCACCATTCTGTGTCAACTCTAGAGACTGTTGTGTTGGAAATTCCCAGGAGATCAGTAGTTTCTGAAATGCTCAAACCAGCACATCTGGGACCGCCAACCATGTTACCATTAAAGTCACAGCGATCACATTTTTTTCCTCATTCTGATGTTTGATGGGATCATTAACTGGAGTTTTTGACCTGTATCTGCATTTTATGCACTGCGCTGCTGTCAGATGATTGGCTGCATAAATGAGTATATGTACAGGTGTTCTTATTAAAGTGGCCGGTGAATGTATATTATTTGAATATTTAATCAATTTCTCATTTGTTCTGCATTTGCATCTGAAAGTGTTTGTAGGCATGTTTTTTTTATATCATAGCATTATATTATAGCTGACAGTTTGACTGTACCACTTCGTAACTGAAGGTCCTCACAAATGACAGTAAGAGAAACGTGTGGGTGGAAAGGTAGGCAGGAGGAGTTGGTGGAAGAAGTAGTAGTCTCTGTCCTGCACATCAACCTTGCATTCTACATTTTATTTTCACATTCTATTTACAAAATAAGCACAAATTATATTGTTATAGGATTGACTTTTATAAAGACACTTCAGGATTGAACTTATTCATACTTCAATATCAATCAGTCTATTCCCTGAAGATAGCCATCAAGTCCTATGCAGAAGTATCACTGAGTTTAACAAGGTTATGTTTATGTATCAGAATTTTCCATAAAATATACTGGTTTAAATATATTTTATGCCCTATATTTAATTTTATATATTTGTATTGGTTTTATAATTTTGTTATTACTTGAGACCTTTCATTAACTATTAAGTTAATTTACTCAGAACCAAATCAGCAATGTGGTATGGTCAAGCTGCAGACAGAGACAAGGCGGCTTGAACCGGCAGGTAACAAGTGTTGTTTCTCACCTGAGTCTTATTACTATAAGCCTACTTATGTGTTTTTTTGTACTTACAGTCACTGCTGTAAGGCAGAGAAAGAGAGAGATGCATAGCTGACAGAGCATGTTCTAAACACACAGAGCGTGATCTTAAACTGGAATGAGGCGAAAGCCGCAAGCTAGTGATGACCCAAATGGGTTACATTTCCATTAGTTTGTGGAGGGTTTTGTTGAGTTTTTGAAAATGCACTCTATAGCAGCTGAGACATAAAAGTCTGCCTCTTGACTACCCATACACACCAGGTTCTACAGTGGTGTCAAAACCCGGGAGGCAGGCAGAATTTCAGCAGAGCTTCATGCTATTATTTACTTTTCAGTGCACTTTCAAAAACACAAATAAAGAGAACAAAAATAACGAAAGGAAATGCAACACAAAAGGGACCATTGCTATGTTCCAGGTTAAGGTTCCGGGTTAACACACATAAGTAGGCTGGCAGTCATAAGACACAGGTGAGAATTATCAAGTCCAACCTGCTTCCTCTCAGTCTACAGCTGCCACAGTACACAAACATTCTATAAAGTACTTTCTCTCTATTCCATGTTGAAAAAGGTTGCAGCATTCATGTAGAAGCCATATTGCATAGTTGTGAAATTTAGGCATTCACTGCTGTGTACACTCTTTCCTTGGTTATTTGATGAAGATATAATAAGGGAAAAGGCGTTGAGAGAGGAATAGTTGCCCAGAGGCACAGCTTACTCTGCAGATATGGGCAGAATGCCACTGTAAGTAGATCATACATTTACACTGCACACATATACACAGAAACAATGATGGTGTACACATCCTCATCATGGTTCCTTAGTTATCCTGCATTTCTCTGATGGTTCACTGCCAATGGGGATAGTATGCACACACATTGTTCAGCTTTGCCAGTAAAATGTATTTTAAAGCATGTCAAAACAACTATGACAGGTACTATTGGGTGGGTCACATACCTTTGCTATCTGTTATTACTTTATCTGTAAGAGGATTCAATGTGAAAATGGTTGTCAAGTCACAGATGTCACAAGTTCCAGCTTCAAAACTTTTATATAAGTGCTATTACAATAAATATATGCAGGTTTTCAATCCAACTAAGCAGAAGTCACACCTGCTCTACTGAAAGCCAAAATAAACTGATTAAACTGGTAGAATTAGGTGTGGATCCTGCTTGATAGGAATGAAAACCTGCACCTATTCCAGCCCTGTGTGTATAAGACTAAACACTCCTGTTTTAGTGGGTTTAGCTGTAAAATCAGAAAATCAAAGAGGATTTGCTTCGATAACCTTTATTATACCACACTGCATTTTGTCTGTCAGATTGGCTTCCCCTTTTATTCTCCCCCAAATATACACTACTGTATACAGTGGGGGAAAAAAGTATTTGATCCCCTGCTGATTTTGTACGTTTGCCCACCGACAAAGAAATGATCAGTCTATAATTTTAATGGTAGGTTTATTTGAACAGTGAGAGACAAAATAACAAAAAAAAAATCCAGAAAAACGCATGTCAAAAATTTTATAAATTGATTTGCATTTTAATGAGGGAAATATGTATTTGACCCCTCTGCAAAACATGACTTAGTACTTGGTAATGACTTAGTAATTACTTTAAATTTTCAATGCCCTGGCTGAAGGAAGGAGGTTCTCACCCAAGATTTGACGGTACATGGCCCCGTCCATCGTCCCTTTGATGCAGTGAAGTTGTCCTGTCCCCTCAAAGTTGTGAAGTTGTCCTGAAAAATACCCTCAAAGCATTATGTTTCCACAAATCGATTTATAACATTTTAGACATGCGTTTTTCTGGATTTTTTTGTTGTTGTTTTGTCTCTCACTGTTCAAATAAACCTACCATTAAAATTATAGACTGATCATTTCTTTGTCAGTGGGCAAATGTACAACATCAGCAGGGGATCAAATACTTTTTTCCCCTACTGTATGGCCAAAGGTTTGTAGACACCTGACCATCACATCCATATGTGGACCTTCCCCAAACTTTTGGAAGCGCACAATTGTAAAGGATGTCTTCTATGCTGGAGTATTACCAATTTCCCCATCACTAGAACTAAGAGGCCCAAACCTGTTCCAACCTGACAATGCCCCTGTGCTCAAAGTTAGGTCCATGTAGACATGGTTTGCCAAGGCTGGAGTGGAAGAACTTGAGTGGGCTGCACAGATCCTTGAAATCAACCCCGCTTAACACCTTTGTGATTAACTTGAATGATCTTGTGGCTGAATGGGCAAATTCCCACAGCTACGTTCCAAAATCTAAAGGAAAGGAGGACTAAAACTTGAATGGGATGCTCAGAAAGCACATACGGTTGTGATGGTCAAGTGTCCACAAACCTTTGGCCATATGGTGTATATCTTGTTTCTTACTCCTATTTGAGTAAGTAAAAGACATGAAGCCTCTTATTATTCAGTCCCATTTAGTCCCTCAGACATAAATCTCTGAAGTGATTACATAGAAAGAATGGGAAACGATCCCAAAACCAGAGAATTTAATACTAATGAGGTATTTACTAATTCAAGTTAATAGTATTTTTGAGACCTCAAATGAACTTTCATGTTCTAATATCTTGTTAGTTTTCCATCAGTATATATATTTAAAGAAAGGCTTAAATAGGGCTTAGTGGTTAGCACGTTCGCCTCATACCTCCAGGGTCCGGGGTTTGATTCCCGCCGGGGCCATGTGTGTGGAGTTTGCATGTTCTCCCGGTACTCCGGTTTCCTCCCCCAATCCAAAGACATGCATGGTAGGCTGATTGGCATGTCTAATGTCCGTAATGTATGAATTGGTGTGTGAGTGTGTATGTGATTGTGCCCTGCGATGGACTGGCCTGGACTGCTGTACCCTGCCTTGTGCCAAATGCTCCCTGGGATGCTCCAGGTTCCTCGTGACCCTGAAAAGGAGTAAGCGGTCCTGGGGCATTTCAAAACCTGTAAAATATCATAATCACATCTTTATTCCAAACATTTTTTTCAACTTTAGCATTTCCTTTTTAACTGTTAGCAGAACTATTTTGGTAACACCATATTTGGATTGCCCTCATGGATTGTCCTATCCACTGATTCTCAAGAACATGTCATAAATTATATCAATAGAGTGAACTAAAACTGAAATTGTGATAGGACTAGGGAGAGTCTACAGATGACATGACAAAAAAAACATCATATAAATTTCAAGAACTATCAACTGGTCTGGTCTGTATGTGATTGCGCCCTGTCCAGGGTGTACCCCACCTTGTGCCTGATGCTTCTTGGGATAGGCTCCAGGTTCCCCGTGACCCTGAAAAGGAGTAAGCAGTAGCGGATGGATGGATGGATCGATGGAGGCTTAAATATTTGTGTTCTTATTCTGTTCCTCTCAAGGGTAAATGTACATGAAAATCTCAAAAGTAAAAGTAAATCATTCATATGCACAGTATGGGCTGGAATACATATTATATTGGATGCCTTTCTAGCATCTGTAGTGGTGTTTCTAAGTTTGCATGTTGCTCTTGCTGAGAATTTAGATGCTTTTAATGCTCTATAGAGAATGTTCACCTTGATATTGAGGGCCTCATGAACAACCAGATTAAATATGATGCACAATAAACCTACAGATGCTACCCCCTTAAAACAAACCCTGGAGCTACTCACAGAATAATACAATTATGAGAGTCATGAATAACACTTGAATTCTTGAGGAAGGTGCTGCCCCCAAAAATGGTAATGAACAGCAGCAGTATAGAGTGTGCCTAATAGTGTGTCTAATAGACAGCATTAGGACCAAGTAATGAAGAAATGGAAAAGATCCTGCCATGATCTATGCATGGCTGCTGCTCTTTGTACATTTTCCATCTTTGGGGTTAGGAAAATGTGAACTGAATGTAATGCTTTGTTGTTCAAAGTGGACTACATTTAAGGAACTTTAGTAATAATTGCTCACAGCTGAACCAGTCATGTTCAATGAGAGGCTTTGAAAGGGTGGTGCCATCTCTCAGGCGAGAATCAAAGCAAATGACTGCCTCTGTAAATCTAGTTCAAAGCACATCAACAGGGCAACTTGAATTGATACCAGTAAATAAAGGCTACAAAAACTCAGGAAAGGACAGCACATCATTGTGATGAACATAAGCAGCTCTATGGAGGTGTCCATTCAGAGCCATGGCAAAAATGTTTCCCCGCCACATGCTCCACAGCACATGATTAACAGCTACCTGAACACTCACCTGGTGAGCCTGCCAACTGCTATTGTGAAAATGCTAGCTTTGAAGGGAGGGTGCTTGGTTTTCTAGGCCAAACCTTTTAAAAAGGAAAGGGTGTGAAGACAGTGAAAAATGGAGCTTAGAAAAAACTGCTTCATTGAGGTCAGGAAGGAAGACACTTGAATAGAAATCTCATATATTTTGCAGTTAATAGTGTCAGTCAGTGCCTGAGTGCCTTTCTGTGCTTTATCTGATGTATAAACTCCTCCAAGATATCTATGATACAGATTGCTAGATGATGCTACAGGATGAATTTTGTGAGAGGGTGTGTTGATGACAGGTTATTCTTCATAATGTTCCTTGTAAATATACATCTTTATAAATGATGATATGCAAATAAGCTACATGAACTCCCACACTCATATGGGCTTGGATTCACACTTGCATTACACACTGTCTTCTCTCTTCCCATGGTATTACATATCAATCCCTGTGGGTGGTTGAGTAATGAAGGCAGATTTAATACAGTGTATAGTAAGCTTGTAAACTTAGGGAACTCACTGCATGGGCGGAGGGGATGGCCTGCCAAGGATAGAGAAGTGTTTCGCTCTCCCACAGAGGCAAATTCATCAACATGGAGCATTTTACCAAGAGCAATGCGGAGGAGTGAGAGAGATCCCACCTACATTACAACTGCTGACTAGAAAGACAAGTGGGCTGAGTGTGGGTCCATGGAGTAACAGATTCTTCTAACCTAAAAAAAAAATACAGATAGATTCCTACCAAGCTAAACACACATTTCACCATCAGCTGTAACTAACTGATGGGTAAATAATAGTATGGAATGACTTATAGTAGGCACCAGTATAGTTCAGGATAATAAACCATACATTTGATTTGATCATTTTACAAAAGGTATTCTCATAGAGCACTCTTATCTGCACAGGGACAGTGGAAAGCTACACTAACCCCTAATGAGGTTAATTCATTAAGACTCCTGAAGATCGGCTGAGTCAGAAGGTTCTCAGTTTTTATGGCTCGCAGCTAAAATTGAATGGTTCTCATTGCCTTAATTAAATGCTTTTACAGACACCATTCTATTTACACTGAAGCAATACTAATGAAAATGCACACTCTTAAGAGTCTTTATTTACATGGAAGCTTGATAAGAATTTAAGCTTAATGTTCATCACAAACTGTGTTCATAAGTAATACTCAAAACTGAAGCAGTTAAAGTCCTGCTTGATATATCGCTTTGCTTATTTGTAAGTCGCTTTGGATAAAAGCGTCTGCTAAATGAATAAATGTAAATGTAATATAAAGTGGTTGGTTGTTTTTTTTTTTTTTTTTTTTTTTATTTCATAGCCATGGCTCCTTCTGCTCGATAACAGTAACAAAATGTTAACTATAGTGCAACACTGAGAGAAAGACTGCAGATGAAATCACATAAATGTGCAACCACATAACATTCTCCTGCCTGGGCTCATCAGAAAGGACCTTGATGTGCAATGCAACACAAAGGCAGACACAAACAAGGTCAACTGTGGTTCAAATATTATGCAAATTCAAAACAACTACTGTATATGTACCACATGTTTTGTTATTAGAAGATCTGGCAGCAGAAATCATGTGAATTATGTTGTAGCTATGTGAATTGTTATGTAGTCAGTCACTCGTCTTCATCTATCTCCATGGCCTGCTCTTGTCGTAAGTCTGGAATTCTCCAAGCAGAACAGCATTGGCAATCCCATGTTAGGGCTAAAGAGTGTCAGTCTTATGTTTGTTTGGACACAAAGCACAAAAAGCAGCCTCAGAGGCTAACAATCACTCTAAGTTTCATTCTAAGATACATTAGCCCCAGTGCACAGCCTATTGATATTGTACAATAAAGTGCTGTTGTTGGTGGATGCAACTAATATTTTATTCAGGGAGCCTATGAGGTTTGCCTTAAAAAAAAAAGCTTCTGTAAAATCAGGGCTGGATACTGGTTCTGTATGTCCATTAATTGATTTGGTACTTAATAAACATTTGGAGGCTTTTTTCTATAAAGAAAGCAGATTGCTTGCAAGGCCCACCAAACAATTTCAATGACAATGACTGGGCTAAATGTAGTGATCTCTGACATCCAACAAGAATAAACAAACGGACTGCCGCACCCTGTATGTCTTGGATTCAAATACTGTAAGCATCTCCTTTTAGTCACAAAAATTATACAGCGAACACTTTAGAGCTCTATCCCATGATTAAAGTTCCCTATTCACAACTAGTGCATTGCAAAGGGCTGGCTCACATGGCAATTCTGGATCATGCTGTGATCCTTGGCCTTCAGGGAGAGTGAGTGTGCAGTGCAGGGTGTTGCTCTGTAAAGCCAAATAAGCACACAGATTTATGACCTTCAGTATCTGGCTCTAGGATTCACACTGATTGCCCTTCTCTGTTTCTTCCCCAGTACCCCAGACCAGCTCACATTTCAGCTACGGTAGCAGCTTTATGGCTTTTAGGAAAACAATGCTGGGTAGACAAGACTCTGCCATGTGACATCAACAGCAGAGCCATAAACCCACTGGCATCCACTTTTAGCAGATCATGTGAGGCCAGCATTTAAAGGTATATTTCTTAATACAAATCCCACACATGGCAATGCAGCTTATAATAATAACTTTACCTTGTAAGACCTCAATAGGCATGATGCAGCTTTCAGTACTGCTATGCAATGTACTGTGTCCCCCTCTACACAAATAGCCACAAAGACAATTAACAGCTCTTGGACAGCTTAGAGGTCACCCTTGGTAACAGGCTGATTCTATTTGCATAGCCTTTCTGCAGATGGGAAGCTCTGTTATTACCTATGTACTCAGTTTGTGAGGTTATAGTCTGAGTGAAGCCAGGATTTCAGCTTTGAATGCCTTTCTTCTTTAATATAAAACATCTATAATAAAGTACTATACAGATGAACATACTAATCAGTTTTGAACAGGTAAAGTTTTTGCATAAGTGGAAATTACAATTATATTTCCATCTGAATTTAGTACACAGGATTAGGAGCAGTGAGGAAGGTCTTAAGGACATTGTTATAATATTAAGTTTTTAACTATATAGCAGTAGTGAAATAAAATAATAAAAGGACTGGAATAGTAGGGGAACACTCCATCTTCCACATGACTCGGTTTTAAGGATGAACCTGACGATGTGATTCTCTATCTTAATCCTTCTTAATCTCTTAGACTCTGCCTCTCTTGTTTTATTATATCCATCAAGATCCTGTCAGCTATTTCCACCAACATATAATACTTGAGAAGATGTAAAACATTCACTCATGTATCTTCGGGGACCACTTTATCCTGGTCAGGGTTGGGGTGGTGCTGGAGCCTATCCCAGGAACACAAGGCATGAGGCAGAAATAGACCCTGGATGGGACAGTTAGAATTTAGAGCAAGCAGTATAGAAAAGTATAGAACCCAGAGGAAACCAAGACTGATATAGAGAGAACATGTGATACTCCATATGGATAGTAGCACGAATTCAGGATTGAACCAGCAAGGATGGAGCTGTGATGGTCAACACTACCCACTGCACCAGAGATGGGCATCCAACACGCACATATAATTGTCCCCCCCCCACACACACACTTTTCTGCTATCACAGTGAGGTCAAAGTTTTATAGCATTTCAATTCCCCCTCTGTATAGCAATTAGTCAAAGTTATCAGCTCTGCTGTTAAAATTCCATGGTGAAAGCATCTGGAAAATGTTTACACAAGGTTCCTGATAGTCAGCTTTCCAGGTATTCCATGTTGAATAGTACAGAAAATGTTGGTCATGCTGAGAAAATAGTCCTCAGGGGTCTTTAGTTTTACACAAACTATGACACAATTTTACCAGCAATTCCATATCAATGTTCCATCATACATAACTTGCTTGACTGACCCAAGGAATCTGTTTTGAAGTGCCTCTGTTATATAACTTCAATGGCTATGCCTAAACTGAAATTGTTACAGTGTATGATAATATTTCAGACCTTTCAGAACTATGTTTAGGCCTATTGTGTTTTTATGACAAATTTCTGACCAATAATTTCATTTCCAGAATTAACAGGAAGGATCATTTTGGATAGATTTCAACATTACAGTAGCGTAATTCTTAATTGGGCAGCACAGCAGAGTGCCGTGCCTCTTATCATACATTCTTCAGATAACATTGTTGGGTGAGAGAACTCGTTTGGTGAAATACCTTTGTTCCTACGTTTTAACCATTTGTTGGTTTCAGCTGCCTTCTCCTCTGAAATTCCACCAACAGCCAGAAGTCACAGTGATGTAAGAGCATTATTAATGATAAAGGTTGAGGAAAAATTGCAGCGATCAATAAAATCATTAGCAGTAGATGGCAGTGTTTATTTCATTGAGGCTGATTAGTACTGTGTTTTGATGGATGTGGTGCTGTGATGGAAAACTGTTCTCAGCTGTATTTAAATATTTCTTTAAAACAGAGTATATAAGAAATACTCTATAAATTCTATACCCTGTACACAAGGCATGTATTTGAAATGAACTGTCAATGAGAGTGACCATAATGTATATATGTATGACCCAGAAGTATTTGATTACAAAGAGCTATTTAAAAATTAATTTGTAATTATTTTTAGATATGAAATAAAGTAATCCAGATGGTAAATTACATATAATCTGCTAAATGGTCCAAGATGTCCCTTAACATCGCCCCATCAAATACACCAAAGCCCTGCTTCAGTAAATCAATATTGCTTTATTTCCCCACTGCGCTTTGGTTTAGCCCAAAACCAGATTACTAATTAATCCAATCAGGCCTGACGCAGCTGCTTCACTTGGAAGTAAAATAAATGGATTTGTCTGTCCATGCTCTGGTGGGGGTTGGGCCTCACACCATTTGCTCAAACTGTGATGGTCTTTGGAAGACAGTAATATCTCACCTATTTAAAAAATATCCATCTGCTGTTCTTTCATGCTTTCACTTTATTTAGGTCTGTGTATGAATAAATATAACACAAATATTTTAACAATTTTTTTTTGTTAAGACATAGTGCTAACTTCATTTAAAAAATCTTTAACTGAGTTAATGTACTTGTTTTATTGTCATCTAATACATTTAGTATAAAAAAAAATATTGCTTTTAGCCTTACAATGTCTTCAGTCAGACATAAGGTGACATTAAACATCCTTTGAGCATATT
The DNA here is from genome assembly GCA_012411365.1 of Ameiurus melas. NCBI lineage: Eukaryota > Metazoa > Chordata > Actinopteri > Siluriformes > Ictaluridae > Ameiurus > Ameiurus melas. The sequence goes on from CM022760.1 coordinate 20,600,834, forward strand.
TGTAACACACTTACAGGCCAGCAGTGAAATCATCACAAGCACTGTGTCTATAAATAAATTTGGGACAACTGCTATTTTTGTAATGTTACTCCGCTTTGAAATACAATTGCATTTAGGCTTAATCTATTAGATATTACAAATAGGGTGAAGTTCCTAGCCAAAGGTACTGTCCAACAACTGATACCTCTGCACATCAAAGGTCTATTGATTATAAATACATTTGTATGTAAAGAGAAGTCAGATCTCACTAGCTTATCTTCAAGCCAGAAGCCCAGTCCATATTTTTAGTGCCATAAAGTGAAACTGGTTTTCCTAGTGTTTCATACAGTAATTTCTGCATGACTTAATAAATAATTGTAGTGTTGCAAAGAGAAATATTTCTTCTATGCATATCTTGTGTCAAAGTAATCTATAATTTATTAATTCCTCAACATTACAAAAAACTATTTACAGAATGAAAAAACAATCAGGTTCTGAACCAAAACTTCACTAGAAGTGTGAACAGATTCTGTGTCAAACATTAATTCTACACCTACTTTAATACAAATATTAATATGGCCATTTATATATAAGCATGGAAATAAAAAATAATATTGTAAATTGCCTCTAAAAGCAAATCAATGTTTTGCAATGCCATGGTCTTGAATTCAGTCATTTTCCTTACTGCAGGAAACACATATGAACCAAAGGCATGGGCTTAAATTCTGTTGATATTAACCTTTTCAATTGACAGCAGTCTATAGATATAAAAAGCAGCTCAATACTGTGTGATAGATAAAGGTCAAAGCCAGTTTGACTCCAATGCCATCTGGAAGGATTTCTTTGTTCCTAGCAAAATCCTGCAATAATGCAGAAACCGCTGTGGAGGTTCAAGATAACTGTGCTTAAAGGGGGTCCTTAAGCCGCTTATCTCTTTTTCTTGCTGTGCCTCACGACCTTTTTTCTTTTAAGGATCATCTCATACAGTTTCTCTAGGCCCAGCTGAAGGCCTTGGCCATCCACAGCACTACAGCCTTGCACATGGTGAAAGGTGTTAGCGCTCAGTTCATGCACAGCCAAAACCTTCTCCACCTCATTAACAGGCAGGGCAACTGGAAGATCCTGCTTGTTGGCTAGTACAAGCACAGGCACACCCTGGTTCTCTGACGTGCGTGTGATCTTATGAAGCTCCACCTTGGCCTCCTCCATACGCTCTGCTTCGGCGGAGTCCACAACGAAAACCATGCCATCAGTGCGGCGTGTGTACGACTTCCACAGTGGCCGCAGTTTGTCCTGACCACCCACGTCCCATACTTGGAACGTAATGGCTCGTCCATTGCCCACTGGCATTTTGATCTTCTCCATGTTAAAGCCCTTGGTTGGAATAGTTTTGACAAACTCCCTCAATTTAAGTCGGTAAAGGAGGGAGGTTTTGCCTGCAGAGTCCAGCCCAATGACCACCACATGGAGGGAGTGAAAGTTAGGCAAAAAAGGTGTGTTGGGAGCAATCTCTGTCAGCTGGTTTCCCATTGCAATCGGATTTTCTCACTGTCTTGTGAGACGTAGCAGGCTTGACTATTAAGCTTTAAGTGTTTGGCATTTGCACCTACTTCAAAGGTCCTGAAGGCAGACAGAAGGGCAATGAATCCAGAAGCACAGTGTTGGACCTAATCAAAGCAAACACAACAGCTGGTTACAGTCAAAGATGCTTAATACAGAGGGGTTACAAATTTAATCAAAATTATCTAGAATAAGAACGCCATCAGGATAAAAATCCACACTTTATACATAGCAAATGTGATCCCAGAATCTGCTAGCATTTCAGCAGTTTAGAATTAAATACTGGCTGCAGTTTGTAGCATTGCCTATAGAGTGACACAAAGCTACTTTGGGTGTAGTGCGTAATCTAACTATATTTGCATAGACCGGGAATTTAAAAACATATGTAATTGAAAAAGTGGTCGACTGTGCCTAATCCTCTTGAGACTGCTCACTGAAAATAGATTTCTTATAGATGTACACAACTTACAGCTGTCTATGAAATAATATAGTGTGGGTTTAGTCCACACGACCCACTGAATAGGCTGTTTCTAAATGTAAACTGATAACAGATCTTGTCATCACTGTGAAATCCTGGAACTGTCTGTTTTACCAATACTTTTACTCTTAGAACAAAAAGTGAACTATCTAGATGCCTTAAGGGTCCATTGGTTGTCTCTTGTGGGGGAACAATTAAAAGGTCTGCTTAGAACCCTACAAAACCATAGAAACATAAGAAGAATCATACAAACATTTGAAACACAGAAACATTTGAAGAATTCTTCAAGAAGCCTTTTTCTGAGTGTAGAGCAGCCTGGATTTCATCAGGTCTAGAAGTTTTCTTTTTTTTATTATTATTTTTTTTTTTATCTTTGTACACGTAAAGAAAGGAACCCGTTAACAACCAGGAATCGGCTGGAATACACAAAGAGACTTGTGTAGATTATTTATTTTTCCATGTGAAATATTTCAGTCTTTAAAACACCCTGTAGTGTCACCGCAAGAACACTGCAGTGCTAAACTCACAGCCGATACTCTGCTGTTGTCGGCTGCGTTTCACACATCAAAGCTGTTCCAAACTCCTTACCTAATTCATATGATATCTCGTGAAGGATGAACGAATCGGCATGTTAACCTAGAGAAGTGCTGACATCCAGTCGACTCTTCGTTTCGAAACAGCCGTCATTTCCTCTGTGCAGATGAATGCGCGGTGCTGCTCGAACGGCCAGCAGGAGAAAACAGACTGAGGTAGGAGCGCACGAGCTCTGGAGCGACAACCTGTGCGTGACGTCACCAAAAGACATTACCGTGCTCGCAGGTGCGCCGTCTAGTGGTTCACTAATTACACTGTTTCTAAATTACTAAAACACTCCACGGGCGCCCTCTGATGCTCGAATGGTGAACTGAGGTCCTAAAATCTTTGCTTTCAAATATGATATGGCCTACCGCAACTGTCAGCTAATGTTAGTTTATTTGGTTTATTGGTTTCTTCCTCATTTATTGGTTTCTTCCTATTGAAATTGCAAGCAGAGGAGGCTAACAACGAGCTATATTCACTCCCATACCTTTACTTTAGTTTTTGTTTTTAAATGCATTGTTTTACTAGTAAGGGTAAATTTGTAAAGACAAAAATACACTTTTGCTTAGCTACATTTGATTATAGCTACCACAAGGTTCCCAAGAGGTTTACATTATTTCGACAAACGTGAATGTAAAATTTTCATAAAGAAAACATTCCTTCGTTTAGGGATTCAAAAACAAAGATACACAGAACTTTCTGGAAAACCAATCATTGAACAAACAAACAAACAAACAAACAAACAAACAAACAAATGGGAAGAAGAACAGACCAACTTACGTATTATAACTAGTTGTTGTTCACTAAGTTTCGTTTTTATATTTGATTGCCTTTGTGGATCATATCTTCATGTTTATACTCTTGATGTTAGCTATCTGGATACCTATTTTTTACTTTTATTTTAGTGTGTGATTGTTTGTTTTTTCATAACAGTACTTTTACTTGAGTAACTTGTTTTTACTTAAAAATATGCTACATCTGCTTCAGTAGGCTAATTCATAATTTTTTTATTCTACACACATCTGAAAGTAATGCAACAGTTGCAGATATCAGTGTCTATAGACTAAATAGTAATTACAAACTAAAAGGAACTGAATGGAAGCAGCTGATTTAATTGCTTTTTTTTTATCTTAACCTCTTTTTCAGTTTTAGAATGTAGTTTTTGTAGACATTACATAAAAGTAGCATCAAACATTTACCAGTTCTTAATTTTTGCAGCTTAAGTACAGCACTTCTTTTATGCCAGTAGTTTGTTATATTGTTATATTGTGATACATATTGTGTATTGTATAAAGGTCTTAAAATTGATTAAAACTATTTTTTTGTCATATTACCCAGCCTTATAAAATTTGTACTTATTATTAAGTAATAAGAAAAGGATCAAAATTATTTCTGTTACTTGACTAAAATTTACATTTATATGATAATTTGTATTGTACATTAAGGCAGCATTTAGTCCTCAGGCAATGAAACAAGAAATATCTGCTTCTGTATATGGGTTGAAATACAGGAACAAAATATATAAATATCTTAGAAAGTTGGAAACTTCATAAGGTTTATTCCACAAAACACACTGATTCCATGACTCTTGTAGTTTGATCTGTGAAGGGTTATACATGCCATGAATGTAAAACTTAATATCATAGTTGAACTCCTGTGGTGCCATCATGAGTTTGTTTGATGTTCTTGCATCAGCTAGATAGTTAAATTCTTTAAAAAAAATTTTTTTTAAAAAAAAATATATATATATATATATATATATATATATATATATATATATATATATATATATATATATATATATATATATATATATATATATATATATTAATAATAAAATAAAAAAGTGCCCAGTGTAGATCTCTTAGACTGTGTACTAACATTGTTACAATGTGTCTTCATGATATATTTATTAGAGTTTGTGACATTGCAGTTGCTGTTTCACTCTCTGTTTTGTAGGAAAGTTGCTAGGGAACGTACAAGCCATCAGACGTCACTGCAGCTTTGAGCTCAGAGTAGTCTGAATTGTAGTCTGTTTAGTCTTTGCAAGGGGCTGGTATTGGTAAGTTTCATGCTTCTAACAATGCTTATTAAACATGGCACTCTGTATTGCATGCTCATTTATTTCTTAAGTTAGGCCTATTTATTCTTACAAAGGTACAATGTTTGATCTATTGGCTATATAACTGGTATAAAAGCCTTCAGGTGACTGAAGTTGACTATCTATATATATATATATTTGACTATCTATATATATAAAAAGAGATATATATTTATATATATATATTGACCCTGATATAGGATTCCTTTAGATGAATTAAAGCATTTCCCATTTGGGTGGTGTGTATAGCAGCTAACAAATCCAGTCTGGGGGTTTTTTGTTTGTTTATTGTGGGTTTTTTGTTGTTGTTGTTGTTTTGTTTTGTTTTGGTTTGGGTTGGGTTTTTTGGTCCTATCAGTGGACACTTCTCAGTGTTTGAGCTTGAATTACATTAATCAGGAAAGGGAAGCTCTCATGTTACGTTCTGCTGACTGGTCACATAAATCTCCTTCTCAGGTCTTTCATCAGGTGATATAAGATGTCAGCGATGCACTGGGAGGCTCGCCGCCGGCAGAATGTGCTGGACCGTAGAATGGCCACCAAAGCTAAGCAGTATCTCACAGTAAGCTGTGTTTAAAGGAATGATGTTGGCAAAGAAATGCTGTAGAGCAAAGATGCCTTCAAAATAATGAAATTAAATGTTTCTACATTTAAAAAAATAAATGAATACCATAAAGAGCAGTAAACAGTAGTAAATGAAACATAGTGAATATTTGGTGTGACAAAAAAGTAAAAATAAACATAGTAGTCTCCAGTGAAATTTGTGCAGCTTTATAAGGAAATGAGCTGTACTTTTTATTGAGCATCTTGCAGAACCAGTCACAGTTCTTCTGGAGACTTTGACTGTCGCACTTGTCTCTTATTTCTGCAGCAAAGCGCAGCAGACTTCATTCGGTTTTTTGTCTGAAAAGTGGTTTCTTGTGTAATATGCTGCTTTCTTTAATGATATACAAACATTTTTCTGTAACATTTAATTTTGTACTGACTTGATAGTGTAGAAATCATAAAATAAAAAATCTATAACAAAGTTTGTGCTAAAAAAAAATATATAGGGTGCCTAAAACTTTTGCACAGAACTGAAAAATGTTTCACATACCTCAAATGCTTGTTTTCAGTCGGTTTGATGCAATCAGATATCCATTAACTGTTAGACATCACATCATATCTGCAGCCCAATCATAAAGAAGCAAAATGTGGGCATGAAATTAAGCTTCACTAATTTATTACATTTAAGTGGAATAGTTTCCAGATAAGTTCTTTAATTTATATGTAATTACTTGCTGTGTACATGCTGCATATGGTTCATTACATTATGTAGGCTGAATATTAGTGTACAGTTTTACATGAGTTAATATTAAACTCAAATCAATTTAAAGAGCAACAATAGACATTTAACAATAGACAATGTAACAAAGCAGTTTTAAAGGCTTTATATAGCTTTTCAGCCTTATATTGGCTCCCTTGTGTAACAACTGATGTAACATGTTTGCATTTAACACTAGTCATGATTTCAGTTCTTTGCTGTTACTGTAGGAAGATAGACAGAAGCAATGCACTACAGAAGCGGGCCCAAGGGAGACAAATCTAACACCCTCAGTGTCAACAGTGAACGCTGAACCTCCAGGTATGCCAGGCACGCAAATACAACACACAGTATGATTTCTCAGTGCTGCTTGAATCAGTTGTACTTTTATAGTTAATCAGAATTATTAGTACATACGATAATTCTTGCTACCCTTAATAAAAATTAGCCCCAAAAAGTATATATATATATATATATATATATATATATATATATATATATATATATATATATATATATATATATATATATATATATATATTGCTCAAAGAAAAATAAAGGGAACGCTTGGAGTTACATTGTGTTACTTAAATGTTCCTTTAAATATATATATATATATATATATATGTCAAGAGTAACATGTGATATATTATATATTGGGCTCAAACATACAGGGGTATTGTATTGTTTTCTGTAAACATGTTTTCCAACCACAAAAAAAACAGACAAACAACTTTTTTGTTGAAAACTCTGTCTGTGGCTAAGTCTTAACCTCCTGTCAGAGCCAGCCAGGTTTTTGGTCCAAAATATCCTGGTACTTAACAGAATTCATGATGGCAACAATCTTCAATAGAGCCCCTGAACCACCAACCACAAATCAGTCTCAAAGAAACAATTATCCCCCTCCATACATTACAATGGGGTATCAAGTGCTTTCCTAGTATTCAGTCCCCTTTTTTCACCATACATACTGATGGCGTATATGACCAAAATCTCATCTGACCACAATATATGATTCCAATTGTAATTTTTATGATGCTTGCAGAAGTTCAGGCATTATGCAATGCATCCAACCTGCTTGAAAAAAAAATCCAACTGTTTCAGATATATGAAACTTGTCTGAAAGTTTTGATCTTACTTGTGATTAATGGTATTTGTAACTGTCAGCCTGATTATTGTCTTTGAGTATGTTAAAACCCAGCTTCACTATTACAACTGACAAACTCACAGGCAAATAAACCCACATGTTGTGTTTTGCCTTTTTGAACCCCTAGTGGTTGATAAAAGCATCATCTGCCACTGTCAACCTGGAAAAGAGCAATCTAGCACAAAGATTGAGAACAGATACACGGTGAGATTTATCATAACTTGTTTTATGCCATGTTCAGAAAAAAAGTGATGACAGAATTAGAATTAGTTCATTATCATTTATTCGTCTATTAAGTGCTTTAGAAAACATTCATAATTTAGGGAGTTGATTAACTGCAATTAAACACAACATAATTAAATGAAGTGATGCATTTAATTAATCATATCATTGGTAAGTTTCTCATAACTGTCAAAAGCAAGGTAATGTCCTTATAAATGCTGTATGTTTTGTTTGTTCAGTCCACACAGTATTCCCAACAGTGGTGATGTGGATGACTAATCTCACTGCTGTTCCAGGGCCCGTGTTAATGTGCAGTAACATGATGTAATAGAGAAATGCACAAACACACAAACCATTTTGAGCCTAATAATGATTTGACTAATAATAATGAATGATAATAATGACACTATAAAAGATGAATACATTTTATCCATTTCAGTGCGTGTGCCATCATTTTTGTCTGGCTTCCCTTAGAATGTTTAAATAAAAGAATTTTTAATTTTTTTTTTTTCCTTTAAAAGGATCCACCACGACCATGAAATGACATTATAGACAATAATATATATTATCATGTATTTACAAGTTTCATCCCAATCAACATATTCAAATGTATCCACCGACAGCTGCTCCTCATGTGACAGGTAATTGGCTTTTATAGTCATTCTGTGGAGAATAGATCATTAAGGTTTGTGCATTTATTGCAAGCATGTCACAGTTCACCTGCTACCACATTTATTGTTTTATACCACTTTACTACTTTACATCTATATATGTGAGCACAGGACATGCAGTAGCTTATAAACTACACAGCTATATAAGTGCTTAAACAAAAAAATTATGTGTAATTCATCGACCAACAGAAAGGTCCAAATTCAAATGGTATGTGTGAGACTGTGCATGAAAAAAGGAATACTTACTGCAATTGTACATACAAGGTGTGGGGCCGGAAGGCACTTGTCTGGCAATAATAACTGTAGAAAATGTATTTATTAATAACAAATAAATCACATTTTATTTCACAGGCATAAATAATTAAACAAAAAACAACAAAGAAACAAAGAAATCAATGCTGGCTTTAATGAGATTTGAGGTTTAAGTCTCAGTTCTGTGCTTTAGCCTTCCAACTTTTGGATAATAGATGCCATTTTGAATCAAGATCTGTCTGTGTGGTGTGTGTGTGTGTGCGTGTGTGCGTATGTGTGTGTGTACAAGTAGCCAGCAGGTTGTAATTTAAGGCTATAGTGTCAATATTGGACAAATAATTAAAATAATATATTGTTGATATGTCATAAATATATAAATACATATTTATAAATAATACTTACACCAGGCCTAAGTCTTCAATGTTGACATCAGTCACAACAGTAAACTGCAGAATGAAAGAAGGATGGTTTAAGCCCATATTTTCTGAATTTTTAAACTATTTTTAACTTTAAGCATTTTAAACTTGGAAAACCCACCGTTTTCTGTGAGCGTGGGGGAACTGTGGTCACATTTGATATCTTGGTCCTCCCAACTACAATTTCATTAATCAGGGCTTGTAGATCCAGATCATGAGCCTCAGTGCTGACAAAGTTGTGATTGCTGATGTTTAGTTTGTTCTACAAAATGTACAGAGATTGTTAGCGGCATAAAATGGTTATGCTACAAAATTATCAGTAAAAAGAGTAAAATTATTGTATTACTATCTCTATACTGTATAGGTTAGTGAAAAAGTACAATTTTCAAGGAAGACTGACAGACAAAAATTTGTATAGGTATTGGATTATCATCAGGCAAGTCACTTTAAGCATTTAAAGAATAAGAAATAGAAGAATTTTGGTTCATTAGAAGAGTGAATAGAATAATTATTTCTGTTGAAGATTATGCTGTGTAATGGCAACAGCTGCCAATTTACTTAGTAAATAAACTCCACATACTGTGATAATCATCTGAACATTTTGGGGTGTGAAATATATGATGGAGGACTGGAGAGTAACAGAAGACATGACCAAGCTCCGAGGGAAGAGGAAGAACAGGACCAGGGAACAGATCAGAAGACATAATGCAATTGAGATGCACACATACAGCTTCCTGCAAGAACATCATGAATTATTATTATTCACTGTTAGCCAAATCGAAAAAGCACATTTCTGATAGCACAATTGTTCTTCTAAACTAATGTTTGTATTTAAAGTATCATTTTATTACATACTACAAAAAAGCTAATATTATTAATGAAACTGCATACATGGTATAATGAAATAATACCATATCAGTTCCAAACAAGTGAACATAAAATTAAACTTTCTGCAGACTAGTAGACGTGCTTTCAATTATCATCTACAAAGCCATAATTCCTAAACTGCACATGAAAACAGAATGTCATCTGTAGTTTTCATTTTCTGTTGTACATTGATGTTTGACAACAAATAAACATTTCAGTTAATATCATAGTACAATTCAGAAAAAAAAGATTAAAGACAGAGATAACAGATCACCATGTAACACTCACGTACGACTAGGCTTCAACCTTTGGTCACTGCATGGAATTACTGCCATCAGTTGAGCCTCATCACCTGAACATAGTGAACATAGATATGGTCAACAATCAAAAAAGCATGCTCAAAAAACTAAATGGAAATTAAGTTATAAAAACATAAAACAATAGACCTCTAGATCTATTAACAATACTATGAGTTTCTATAAAGTATGTCTAAATAAATACTAGTCAACACCAGAATTATAGGCACTCATCATAAAAAGAGCATAAATGAATAGAAAAAAATAAACTTGTGCAAAATGTGATAAGTGGACCCACCACCTAGTGAACTGCCTCTCACACTCTCCACATCAGATGTTTGCTCTACTCTGAGCAAGGTGAATGCATGGAAGGCAGCTGGCCCTGATGGAATACCTGGGCATGTGTTTAGAGCTTATGCAGAGCAGCTGGACGAGGTCTTTGCAGACATTTTCAATTTCTCCCTGGCCCAGACAGCTGTCCCCACTAGTTTCAAGACTGTCACCATTGTCCCAGTACCAAAGCACTCAATCGCATAGGCCATAAATGACTTCTGTCCTGTCGCACTCACCCCCATCATTGCCAAGTGCTTTGAGAGACTGGTTCTATCACACTTTAAATCCTTTCTTCCTGCTACATTGGACCCACAATACTTTGCCTATCACCACAACAGGTCAACAGAGGATGCCATCTCTACGGCATTCCACTCTACTCTAACCCACCTGGACAGTCAAAATTCAAACGTCAGAATTGACTTCAGCTCAGCATTTAATACTTTGATTCACTCCAAACTGATCTCCAAGCACTGCAGGCTTGGTATCAGCACATCCCTCTGCAATTGGATTCTAGCCTTTTTGACTAACAGACCCCAGTCTGTAAAATTAGATAACCTCTCCTCCGTCATCACTCTGAACACTGGAATGCCACAAGGCTGCATGCTGTGCCCTCTTCTGTACTCCCTATTCACTTATGAAAGTGTTCCTCTTTATGGTTCCAATAACATAATCAAGTTTGCAGACGACATCATGGTGGTAGGCCTAAACAAAGATGATGATGATGAGTAGGGATAGGGATAGGTACAGCACTTGGCTGTGTGGTGTGCCACCAATAACCTGGAACTGAAGATCCAGAAGACCAAGGAGATCATCGTGGACTTCAGGCGGACTGAGTACCATGCACACACCCCCATTTACATCAACAGAGCAGTAGTGGCGTGTGTCTGGTTTCAAGTTCCTTGGCATCCACATCTCTGATGATCACAACTCAAAAAGGCACAGCGGCGTCTTCATTTCCAATGGAGTCTTAAGAAAGTTCACTTGTGTCCCAGGATCCTTATGGACTTCTACTGCTGTACCATTGAGAGCATACTCACAAACTGCATCTCAGTATGGTATGGCAACTGCTCTGCAGCAGACCGTAAAGCACTCCAGAGGGTGGTGAAAACTGCCCAACGGATCACCGGCACCCAGCTGGCCACCATTGAGGAGATCTACCACAAGCGCTGCCTGTGAAGGGCAAGGAACATCATCAAGGATGCCTCCCACCCTAACTATAGACTTTTCACCCTCCTCCCATGCGGCAGGCGTTACAGGAGCCTACGTTCCCGCACCCGTAGGCTCAGGAAGAGCTTCTTCCCTGCGGCTGTGACCCTGCTGAACTCCAAGCCTCCATTCTCCATACTTTACACTCATACTGCTCTGTACAATTCTGTACAATTCTCCTCTATACATTTTTTTATATATCATATTCACATTCTGTATTATATTGCATATTGTTCTCTGCTGTACATATTGTAAGTTATAGCTTACGCTGTAGTACTTTTCTGTATATAACACTATATTCCTGTACTTCCGGTTAGACCCTAACTGCATTTCATTAGCTCTGAACATGTACTCTGCATAATGGCAATAAAGTTGAATTAAATATAATATAATATAATATAATATAATATAAAATAATTTATAGGTTAAACATGTGGATGCCATATTTTTTAATTTTATTATAAATTTTTTTCAAATAAGAAGCTTTCTTATTAAGTAATTTGTTTATGCAAATGCTAGATACAAAATTAGGAGCGCCTCTACAATTGGTGAAGCCTTTCCTTAAGTGAATAAGAACACTGTCTCTTACTGTAATGTCTTGCAAGGTTAGAAATGCTTGTAGATGAATATAAAATTTTCACATGCAGAACATTTCAAGCTCCTTTATATTCTTAGGTTTATGCATGTGGACTTCCATCTTCAAAATACTTTCTTTAGATTTCAGGTTTTCCCTAGGGTATAAATGTGGACACCTGTACTACAAAATATCTTTTTATGTTTCTGCAACTATTTTTATGCTAATTTGAATGTATGTTTGGGGTCAATGTCTTGTTGAAAAATACATCTACAGCCAAGGCTTAACCCCGAGGCAGGGGTAATAACATCCATCCATCCATCCATCCGTCCATCTTCTACCGCTTACTCCTTTTCAGGGTCGCGGGGGAACCTGGAGCCAATCCCAGTGATCATTGGGCACAAGGTACACCGTCGGGCACAAGGTACACCCTGGACAGGGTGCCAGTCCATCGTAGGGCAGGGCAATGAGATTTTAGGATAAATTATCTTAGTTCTTTGCAGAATACTTCATGCCATCAATAAGAGTCCCTGGATCAATAAGCACCAACATATTTTTGGATGGGTTTGAGCTTTTCTTTGCAAGTTTCCACAATATATGTTGATGGTGGACACTGACAAAAAGTCTCATTTTGGTTTCATTTGATTACAACACTTATTTCCCTGAGAATGACAACTGCATTGTTTTTCAAATATTATTTATAAGTAATGCAATTTTTGTTAGTCATTTTTGTCCATTCTCCTAAAAGGTATTCATAATTCTTGAACTGCCTTGTATGAGTTCCTTCCTGTTCCTACTTTAACCACTGCAGGAAGATATTGCCATTTAATTACCAACATGAGGAGAAACATTTTCCTTTGTAATTGGCTTTGGCATAAACACAACTAAACACAAATTTTGTGACTTTAAAAAATTAAGCCTACTTCTAGATATTCGTCCTGAGCCCTGGCAGGTAGGACACGCTTCCCAATGGTGTTCTCCTGTGATGCTGCCATAGTCCAGCCACCTGAAGGGTTTCTGTTTGTCTTTGTTGTGGGACATGATGTTGCTGTAATTACTGAAGAGGAGCTGGAGTAATATGACCGTAATTCAGAAAGCCCTGGTCTAACTGAGAGAGAGAGAGAGAGAGAGAGAGAGAGAGAGAGAGAGAGAGAGAGAGAGTTACAAGGATTCATTAGAAAGCTAACAAGTTCATGCTTCCTGATTTTCATATCCAGGAGCTAAAAAATTATTATTATTTATATCTCTTTCTATTTTCTATAGGTTTAACTGTGAAACCATACTAGACTACACCCTGAACTGGACTATATCTAAGGGGATCTATATGAATCAAGAAATTTGGAAACTTTGACCACAGATTACATAATGATTTTTTTCTCCCCCCAAACTGCAAGGTGGTTTTCTTTTTAGAATAACAAATATAGACTTTGACACCTTCATGTCTGAACCTACCAGGCCACAGTCAATTTGGTTAAAGCTAAACACCTAAAACATCTAGAATATGTATATATTAAAAAAAAAAAGTTTATAGTAACAGAGATTAAACAGTGACGGTATTTTTCTTGGAGGAATACAACACCAAGGTTTCAGTTTCCAAATAACAATTCCACTTGCCGAAATCTTTGGAAAACAAACATTTAGAGACGTGAGGTACTGGATTTGTACTTGTAGAATAAATACTAGAAATTTTTTTTACTTTCAACGTTTTTTTTAACATTTGTCATCTGCCGTAAAGTAGCCTACATTAGACATGATCATGCGCCAAACGCTTGCAAGCATTTACACTCACCGCGACGTGTCTCGGTCTCAAACAGGCAGTCCTCTGGCTTAGAACTGGTCAAATATGTTGGTTAAGCCCATATTTTATTTCCGTTTTTAAGAAAATTTATTATTTCGCTTTATTTGCAGCCGGACGGACTCAAAACACACAGCCGCTTCCGATTTCTGCTGAAGTCGTTGCTGGTCGCCGCGTTGTGGCTGCTTTCAGTATGACTACATATTTACTCAACGATTTCCGGATTGAATCGCCAAAACTACGTAAAAAAAAAACTTTTCAATACTTATTGTATTGTAATAATTACACCGAACCGTGTTGTCTCGGATTACCAAACCATGTTTGTGACAATTTAATAAACTGAAAAAGTACGTTTTTTTTTATTGCTTACTACATCCGTTTATATAATCTCAAAATCATGTCAGCATTTAACGTTGCAAAAGCGTAGATTTTACTTTCACTTATCAGAAATATGCTGATCAGTCAAACGTAGCATATACACTGCATGGATCAACCAGGTTATGGATCACTCCAAAATCCACTAGGTTAAGATGTGCTCACTGTGAGTGTCATATTATAAGATTTTCATCCTCATCAAACCATTCAGGGAGCCCTCGTGACTAGTGCATGAGGCATTATCATACTGAAACAGACCACTCTCATCAAGATAGAAATAGTTCAGTGATCATTTCCTCTAAGGTGACAAGCAGACCGTGCCAGCAAACAAGCTACTAGACCCCCTGACTGTAGGGATCAAGCAATTAAGCCTGTATTGTTCACTTGGTGTATGCCACACATGCACTTGCCCACCTATCAAGAATATGTTGAAGGATGACTCATCTGATCATCTTTTCTTTCACAGCTCTGTAGACCAGTGCTTGTGGTTTTCACACAACTGAACTCTCAAATGTGCATTTTCTCTCTTTGCTAAAAGGGCTAAATATAGCCTATTTGCAACCCTACAATAATAATTCACTTTATGAAATGACAGATTGTTCTTGCTGAAAATTTAGAGATCCACAGATACTAATATTTCTCAGCCGATACGGATAACCGTTTATTCAGAGTGATATCGTCCGATAAACGATAGTTCTGCTTTTATGCCTTCTTATAAATTAATAGTAATTCATTTAAAACAATTCTGAAAGAAATGCAAATAAAAACTTTCTGTCCATTTCAACAAGTTGTTTCATAGTAACTGGTTTCATAAACAGAGAACACATTTCTCAGATTAACATTAACACATGAACTCAATTGTGAAGATTAAAGTAAGATTTCTTAACTTTTTGAATGTTATTAATTCGTATTAACATTGACTGAATTCTAAAAAAAAAAAAAAAAAAAAAACTCCTGTTAGACTTACATTCACTCACCACAAAAGCATTTCCACTTCATTGACATCAAGCTGGTAATATATAATATAAACTTTTTTATATATATTAACATTAACTGGATATAAATATACTACTCTACAAATATATTTTTCTGTGCAATATATACCTTTTGTCAACTCATCTTCATTTAAATCATTCAACGGTGTAATGTCCCTTTAATTCAGCACGGGGTGAGCGGGCAGCGAGGAGGAGAAAACAATTAGACTCGATGCCGAAACTCCCACTTCACTGCTGCTTACTTCCGTTGTAAAACTTTAGCAGTCCAGCGATTATAGAGCTTACAAGCTGCAGTCATCATTCCACACATGAAACATCATCTTTACACACAGCACAAAATCGATGTGTTTTCCCGGCCTCTTTTGATTGACAGGATATAATCTGCCCTGATTAACGGATGTTTTTAAATTGCGTGAATAATTGCCTTTATACATCGGTGCATCTGTATGAAAGTTTCATCACATCCTGAATATACATTCACAGTCACCTGAAGAACAGTTCCTGTTGTGCTTTTCCTTACATATCACGCTAAAGCAGGAGTATCAGTCATACTTTTGGCCGCAATACACAAATATCTACAGTGAGGGAAAAAAGTATTTGATCTCCTGCTGATTTTGTACGTTTGCCCACTGACAAAGAAATGATCAGTCTATAATTTTAATGGTAGATTTATTTGAACAGTGAGAGACAGAATAACAACAAGAAAATCCAGAAAAACGCATGTCAAAAATTTTAGAAATTGATTTGCATTTAAATGAGGGAAATATGTATTTGACCCCTCTGCTAAACATGACTTAGTACATGGTGGCAAAACCCTTGTTGGCAATCACAGAGGTCAGATGTTTCTTGTAGTTGGCCACCAGGTTTGCACACATCTCAGGAGGGATTTTATCCCACTCCTCTTTGCAGATCTTCTCCAAGTCATTAAGGTTTCTAGACTGAGGTTTGGCAACTCGAACCTTCAGCTCCCTCCACAGATTTTCTATGGGATTAAGGTCTGGAGACTGGCTAGGCCACTCCAGAACCTTAATGTGCTTCTTCTTGAGCCACTCCTTTGTTTCCTTGGCCGTGTGTTTTGGGTCATTGTCATGCTGGAATACCCATCTACGACCCACTCTCAATGCCCTGGCTGAGGGAAGGAGGTTCTCTCCCAAGATTTGACGGTACATGGCCCCGTCCATCGTCCCTTTGATGCGGTGAAGTTGTCCTGTCCCCTTAGCAGAAAAACACCTCCAAAGCATAACGTTTCCACCTCCACGTTTGACGGTGGGGATGGTGTTCTTGGGGTCATAGGCAGTATTCTTCCTCCTCCTCCAAACACGGCGAGTTGAGTTGATGCCAAAGAGCTTGTCGTCTGAATGATTCAGATGTTCATTAGCAAACTTCAGACGGGCATGTATATGTGCTTTCTTGAGCAGGGGGGCCTTGCGGGCGCTGCAGGATTTCAGTCCTTCACGGCGCAGTGTGTTACCAATTATTTTCTTGGTGACTATGGTCCCAGCTGCCTTGGGATCATTGACAAGATCCTCCCGTGTAGTTCTGGGCTGATTCCTAACTGTTCTCATGATCATTGCAACTCCACGAGGTGAGATCTTGCATGAAGCCCCAGGCCGAGGGAGATTCTTTTGTTTCTTGCATTTGCGAATAATTGCACCAACTGTTGTCTCCTTCTCACCAAGCTGCTTGGCAATGGTCTTGTAGCCCATTCCAGACTTGTGTAAAAGACACCTGGGAGCCAGAAATCTTTCTGATTGAGAGGGGGTCAAATACTTATTTCCCTCATTAAAATGCAAATAAATTTATAACATTTTTGACATGCATTTTTCTGGATTTTCTTGTTGTTATTCTGTCTCACTGTTCAAATAAACCTACCATTAAAATTATAGACTGATCATTTCTTTGTCAGTGGGCAAACGTACAAAATCAGCAGGGGATCAAAGACTTCTTTCCATCACTGTTAATGCCTATTTACTATCCTTAATTAACTTTTTCAAATTCCCTTGGTTCTTTTCCTCTTGCCTTCTTGACCTGAAATAAAAGTCAACTGGGCTTGCTCAGAATTTGTATACATGCTCCATTGTATGGTAGGTATGTTAAGTGCTTAATGGTATCATGTCTGGAATGGAAGCACACACAGTATTATGTTTCTCCACGCATTTATCCAGGAGTTTTCCTTTAATTTGTCACCCGTATGTATATAGTAGATGTGTGTATGCTTCCTCCTTTATCCCATTTGTTAAGTTAATGCAGCATAACTATATCAAAACTCATAGGACAGAGGCATAAAACAAAAAAAACATGTTTTATGATAAACACTTTTCTGCAACTGTATTTGATCAATAAAACATTGAACAAACAGACACTTCAATCAGCAGTAGAAAACTAGAAAAAGTTTTCACTTCAACTTTTCTTCTCCCTTATTTTTTGTGGGCAAAGTGGTTGAAAAACAATGACAAGAGTTTCTATTTTTCAAAAAATGGAAGCTGACTGAATGGGGAAAAAGACATTAGGCAAAACTTTCATTTCACTACAGCATAATCCCCTCACAGACGATTGTCTTTAACATGAACATCAACTACTAATAATTTTTCCTGTGTTACAGAGAATAACATGTTTTAGTATTGTTTTTAAACATATATAATGTTTATTTTGTGGTGAGACCAAGAAAGAAGCATAATTTTCTTTTGATTTGGTTAGATGACAGTTTGAAATAATATTGTGATTTATAAACAAAACCACTGTGCACAAACATGAAAGTATGTAATTCCAACCATAAATGAATATGGAATGTTTTATTTCCTGGACACCAAGAACCACATTAACTTAAGCCATTAGCTCCATGATCACATTGTTTTTACACAGAGGACAACCAACACCTGTTGTCAAGCAAAATTTCAACCAATCACTGGCTATGTAAAGCATGATTCAACAAGTCATTGTACATTTTATGTGTGTTGGAAAACCACCACCTTAGTGTCATATGGTTAAACATTACAGCAATTAGTGTTACTCAAAATGAGATCATAGAGGTCACGGTGACAAAGCGCATAAGATACTGCACGTGCTGTTACATATCCTACATCTGATTGGCAAATGTGAAGACTTTGTAAAAGCATTACCAACCACATGACAATCTCAAGGCAATCGCTCTCACTAGTCTCTGCATATTATTATAGTCACTAATCACAATAATGTTTCCAATGTGTTAGAACACTACTCTGCTTGAAGAAATGTAGATAAATCAGACAAATAGAGCAATTTCTTAGATTTTCCATTATGCACTAAAAACATAATTGAAAACTATACAACTGAATAATTGTTCTGTGTGGCAACACTGTTGTATTAAAGCAGTCTTACACTAAATCACATACCCCTGACTTAAAAAAAGAATCACATCTCAACTTGAGCATATATTACAGCCACCTCCTAATCACTCCTATCGAGGTTCCAATTCCAGTTCCTTCAATGCCTTGTTGTGTACCATTCATTGTCGGTCATTTGCACCAGCTCATTGACCACGTCCAGTAGATTGTACTGATGCTTCCTCAGCAGCTTCTGGTTTAGCAGCTTGTTACTGAATCCCATTTCTTGTAGCACAGCTATCAACGAGGCTTCTTTTGATGCTGGGTCTGCACTGGGCCGCTGAAAGGGAAAAACATGCCAAAGGTCATTCTTGAGAATAGTACAGACTGTACACAGACCCTGTATGGGCAAAACAAATCTTCAACTGCAGGATGATAAGAGACAAAAAATCATTGGGAACTACTGAAATCTACTTTGAGATCTAAATGTATTAATTATTTTGTCATTTGTGACAGTTCATTGCTTATTTGTGGACATTTGCAGTTGGGTGTAAGAGTTAAAAAATAAAGTGAAAACAGTGGCAGGTAGGTGTCAAATTGCTGTGAGTGTAAGTACCTGTGTGGAGCTGCTCTGGCCTGTGAACAGAGCTTTGTAAGCAGATGCTGCCACTGAGAGAGCCCCCTTCACCAGCCCTTCAGTGAGGCCACCATGACGCAGCCTGAAAGCAAAAGCAACATTCATTCGTAAGGAGAAGTGGGCATCAAAACACACCCTTTCAAATAAATAAAAAAATAAAGAACACTAGCTCGTGGGCACAAAGGAAAGGAAATTGTGTTTGCACAGCTGCAGGAAAAGCATGGGTCTAGAGCTACTTCCTTTTGTTTTTTTTTAACTTAGTGGCACGCATGGGTATGTTGTCAATCATTAAAACTAATCCAAGCTCAGGACTGGATTTAAAACCATTTCAGCTATTTAGATGCACTAGACGTTTGCTTACAAATGTATACATGCCTGTATTTAAAAGCACTGCATGCAAAATTAATGCCTCACTAAAGAATATTATTCATAGTTTGAAAAATTCAGCTTGAGAACTGACTACTGTATCCAATCGAGGACCCTTGAGGTGAGTCGTGTTACAGACAACAAAATAGGATCAAGGTTCATATATTTTATTGAACAAAGTGCACGTACCCATACTGGCACTTTCTGTATGTGGCTCTACATGCAAAAGGCCACAGATATTCAAAGTTGAATTAAAGCTTTTAAGTTTTGTGTATTCCTTTCATTTTGCTGAAGAAAAAAAACAAACTAACTAACAAATACACTTGAAAACATTTCAAATTAAGATGACCCTAAAATTGGACTCTCTGAACTCAAGCAGTTATTTTTCAGAAAATTACATGAAAAACATTTTAATTATGAATATTTATCTCTCAAAAATGACCTCTCAGCATGGTGGTGGAGAACTTTAATCCTTGTGGTTAGCAAATTCTTAACCTCCAACAGAAATGCACAGTGTAGCTTTAGGTGGTGAAGAATTTACCTGGGGTCCTGAGAGCTGCATGTCTCGAAGGCACTGGCAGGGGCTTCCAGATGTGTTGATCCTAATCCTGAGACAAATGAAAATGTCAATGGTTTTTGCAAAAAGGGGTGACAAAAATTTTACATTTTTCCACATAATCTCCATTTCGCTCAAAGCAAGTGTTCCAGTGCATAATGAGTGTCTGGATTCCTCTAGAAAATTTTTGCTTAAATTTCAAATTATTTTACACTTTGATTGAATATGGTACGTTAGAAACAGATTTGAAACAGATATATCAATGGTTCTGTGGTAGCGGGGACATGGTCAAGCATCAGCTGCAGACGGACGGGAGTGGGTTAAACCGGCAGGTAACACATTATGATTTTCACCTATTTCTTGTTATCACCAGTATACTCATTTGTGTCTGTTTGTGCTTTCAGTGACTACGTTTACATGGACAGCAGTAATCTAATTATTGACCTTACACTGATTAAGATAATAATGTGATTAAGGTGTTCACGAGTTGCTTTTAGAATACTCCTGCCATGTCCCCGTTTTACATGTTATAGAACATAATTAGATTAACAGCCCGCGCCCATCATTACGTCACCGTGCCACGCAGTCCGACATCCCTCCACAATTTCATGTATCAACATACAGTTCGTCTTCATTATGGAACCGTTTACAGTTTTGGGTGTTTTTATTAAATTTATTTTACAAACGCTTTAAGTGCAGTTAAATATTTGTCATGCTGTACGTGCTAATAGACAACTGCTTGAAGCCGTGGGTGTGTCCCAAATCGCGTAGTTACCGTCTATATAGTAGCAGAGATACATGTATTTTTCCCCACTACAGGCCTATAGTATGCAGTATGCGATTTGGGACGCAGCCGAACTCTCGTTCGCCGTAAAAAGGTTGCGCTGCCGTGTGTGATCGTGTCCTGTCGCAAAATGCGGTGAAAACTCCCACACAACGTTCATAATGTGATTAAGGTGTTTACATGTCTGTAATACACGTCCATAATGCGACTAAAACAGGAGTACTCCACCTATCTTAATTAGATTATTGCTTACTTCGATTATGACCTTAATTAGATTAACGTAAGTAAAAATGACTGTTTACATGGTAGCTTCTTAATTAGAGTATGGTCTTAATCAGATTAAGAGTGGATTATTGTTGTCCATGTAAACGCAGCTACTCCCGTAACCAGCGAGCGAGGGAGGTAGGCTCATAAATAGCGATCATGAGCATGATCTCATGCTCATGATCGCGCTCTCTCTCTCTCTCTCTCTGGTTATGGGTGTCACTGAAAGCACTAAGACACACAAATAAGCAGATTGATGGTAACAAGAAACAGATGAGAATCATCGCGCCAGTTCAACCTGCCTCACCTCTGTCCGCAGCTAAGACTCGATCACGCCCCCACTGTCACAGGTTCCAGCTGTGGAACTTCACAGGACAGCAGGTCACTGTCAAGCACTTGAATTATTTACAGGTGTCATTATTGTGCTTCTGTCAGACAACTGACCATTTGTTTTGTTCTCTGGTGGACATGATCTGTTCTGCTCGGATTCCAGTGTTCCAATCTCAGTCACAAAAGGTTGCATTGACCTAAAAATAAAATTAATAATAATAATAATAATAATAATAATAATAATAACAATAATAATAACACAAATACAGAAATCAGTGTTCACATACTTACATCTGATTTAAGTTAATGGAAAGTTTATGGTATACAGGGTTCTGACCTGTGTGTGCGGAGAACTGGGGGTGGTGACAGGGAGACAGGTGTAGGTGCCACTTCAGGAATGAGCGGAGGAGTGTTCAATATCTGAGAGGTGCATAGCAACCGGTTTACACTGTTTTGCATAAAGGTTGTTGGTTCCACGGTCTCCCTCTCAGCAGTGGTTTGGTCCTGTGCTCTCTCAGGCTCTGCGCTAAAGGCATTTCCCGCCTGGGACACAGCTGAGCTGTACAGAGAATCTCCCAGGGGTTTGGAGGTATCAAAGCAGTCAGGCAAGACAACAAGGTATTCTTCTGAAGAGGCTGAGGACGCCTGGCTGCTCACCTCATCCCACTCTCCTGCCTCTTCCTCTTTATCCTGATCCTCCTTCTTCACTTCCTCCTCCTCCAGAGCAGCAGGGTCAGTGTACAGGTTCTCATTTGAGCCAATCAACATTTCTGAAAACACTACATATTTTTAAAGAGTACATCAATTAACTACATAATGAAACATAAGCACTAAAAAGAAGAATGAAGCAATTCATAAAAATAAGTGGCTATGTATTTTGACACAATTAGTGTCATTCATTTTATTTATTCCATCCATCCATCTTCTCAGGGTCACAGGGATCCTGGAGCCAATCCCAGGGAGCATCGGGCACAAGGCATGGTACACCCTGGACAGGGTTCCAGTCCCTTGCAGGGCACAATCACATACACACTCACACACCAATCAGCCTACCATGCATGTCTTTGGACTGGGGGAGGAAACCAGAGTACCCGGAGGAAACCCCCGCAGCACAGGGAGAACATGCAAACTCTGCACACACATGGGCCCGGTGGGAATCAAACCCCGGACCCTGGAGGTGTGAGGTGAACGCGCTAACCACTAAGCCACCGTGCACCCTCATTTTATTTACTTCAGAAAAAAAAATTAAATGTGATCTCCCATTGTGGAATAAAATAGCTTTTCACCTGGGATATCAGGCTGTTCGAGAATAATGGGTGGTTGGGCTGGGGGTGGAGCGTCTGGCCTCTTAATGATTGGCAGGAGGGGCCTGTCAATCTTCTCAATCAAGGACCTCTCTTTAAACAGGGTGGGGTCATGATCTACAAAAAAGTCAGACAGACAGATGTTTTTCTATTTTAGCTACTGAGCAGATATTAGAGAGGAAGAGAAACATATTTTTTTGTAATGGAATATAACATGCACAGGTGCCCTCACGCTCAGGCCTGCTGTGGTTGGCTCGAACCCGTCGTGGTTTGTGCTCAGGCTCCTCCTCCAGCGTGAGGGACCTAATCACAGTCTCACAGACAAACTGAGTCCCGCTGATGTCATCATCACCTTCATCATGAACATGAAGATCCACATTCTCAAAGTGTCTCTGAGGCTGCACAACTAACAAGCACACAAGAATCAATCTTAATAACAAGATTGTGTTTAAAACAAGCACACAATCTTAATAATCTTAATATCTCAGAATAGAACAGTGAATAGAATTCAGAATAGTGAGATAGAACATTATAATTCCAAGGTGATTAAACCTTGCATATGTTGAATGATGACCTCTTGTGGACTAAAACAAAGCTTCCAGAAAACAAATTTACTTTCCCTTTACTTTCAAGAGTCACTTTTTAATACTGTGCCGTTCTTACCTTGGAGTTTTTTCATGCCCGTGTGTTCTGCATTCTCTTTTACTAAGCCCAATCCATGCTTGCCAAATGTAGGTCCGTAATGTGGCACTGGGGATATGCATGGAGTCATATCTATATGAGTATAAATGAAACAAAAATGTAATAATAATAATAATAATAATAATAATAATAATAATAAAAACAGGTGCCTGTCTTAGCCACCATTTTACCCCACAGTGAAATGATAATGTAAAACATACCAGTTGGAGTGTTAGCTGGGACCTTCTCCAACTCTTGGACAATATTTATATCCAGCAACTCAAAAGAGAGCAAATCCTTTAATAAAAGAAAAACTGTTCATGGCAGCCATATATTAAAATGACAGAAAATGGCTTTATTCGTGATCACATACCTGTGCAGTGAGCAGGTCCACAGAGGGAATGTAGTACTCTCTCTTGCTGCTGGAGGACCCCCGGGTGTCATCTCTTGAGCCTGTCCAGCACATCCCATCCATTCCTAGAACACTGTGTTTATTCATCTGTATAGAAAAACAAAATACTTAACAATAACGGCCTAATCACATACATTGACAACATTTTTGGATAAAACTATTTCAGTTACCAACAAGTCAAGGACACAATTATTCCTTGTGGATTTCTAAAAACAAGAACAATTCAATAATCTAAAAACAAAACATCTGCTGTCAGTAGTTTGACAAGATGTTAAGTGCACTTGCCTTCTTTTACCTCCTGATGATTAAATATAGTGTCATACAATAATAAAGATATTGTCTATTCAGTTAGTAAATTACTTCAACTTGAAAGAAACTTCAGGAAGATAACTCATTACAGGGTCAACATACAGTGGGCTCCAAAAGTATGCGACCACACTGACCCCCCCCCCCCAAAAAAAAAAGAGTTTTACAATTGAGAAATATTTAAACCAAAGAAAGTAAATGTTCAATATATGAATATTGCATATTTAAGAATCTGCACTATTTCTAGGTCCCTATTTAAAGGTGAGCAAATTTGTGATCTTGATCATGTTAACCGCTTTGTTCAAAAAGTCAGATTTTCCTCATGTCCAATCTCTTCTATTGAAACTTATGTTCAGATGACACTCTGATGGATTTGATCTAAAAGGCACATAATGTTTTATATTAAATTAGAAAAGAATGCAAAATAGAAGCATTTTCACTAGTAGTCTCAGAATTTTGTATCCCACTTTAATTCATTAAGTTAATCAGAAACAGATGCAGTACTCACAAATGCTTTGCTGGAGTGAGAGTTGAGTTTCTGGCCTGAGCTGGGGACTACTACGATGCTGCACCACACTCGGGGGCCAAACTGCACCCCGCAGTGTGCCAGGCGCCAGTGGGAGGTGTAGGTGCCCTCTAGCATGGGCGCCACAAATGCCACACTCACCATACCAACCTGGCCTGGCTTGAGGAAGGGCACCGCCACCTCCTTCTGCTCCTGTGACTCCAAGGCCAGGTTTCCCCACATGAACTTCAGCTATTGAGACAAATACACATGGCCCACATGCAAGCAAGGCAACACGAACAAAACTCATACATGAACAAGTGGTGATTTGCACCACTTTTTGGCTACAATATGAAAAATGCATGGTTATTATTTTACTAAATGTACATACTCCATTGTTATAATACCTTTGTGTCAGAAGTCCAGCCGATGTTGCCAGTATTCCTCATCTTCCAGTACTTGATGAACTTGGTGCCAGGCTCCAGACATGTTCCGTCTGGTAGATTCTCATCCAGAAACAAGGCTGTCATTGTGGGCACCAAGGTGGAGCAGGAGACCTTGGGACCCCTGGTTTGAGTGTACAGAGCATTGTGAGTACAGCTTTGACTCAGTTTCTGTCTTTTTCTTGAAGCTCAAAGCAAAAAAGTTTTTTTTCCCTAAAAAAACGATGCAATACAATAAAGGCAGCGGGTGCATTTGAGGTAGTTCCATCCACTTGCCAGCGATAAACGCAACTATAACAGACAATGAGATAATCTTGATAAAGACTGTTCTAGGCTGGGGAGGTAGACCACCCAGCCCTGAGCCCTCTCACTATGGCCCTTACTCTGGACTGGAGGCCTGAGGCTCTGGGCCTGGGGCTGCAGCTGCACCAGGAGCAGGAGCAGGGGCAGGAGCAGGGCCAAGACCTGAGCTGCTAGTGCCATTGGTGGCTCCACTCCACAGAAGGCCTCTCTTCTCCAACCGCAGCTTCTTCTTAATCTCCTTCACTTCGGCCTTCAGCTGCCTCCGCTCAGCTTTCAGACGCTGGCGCTCAGCCTTGCGGACAGTCCTGTCTCCACGCCGCAAGAACCTGAAAGAACAAAGCACAAACATCATCAGCCAAAATCATAGTTCATATCAATACCCACATGAGGACTGTAAGGATATACCTTCACAATATATATATATATATATGTTTTTTTTCTAAACCATAACAAAACTAAAGGAAATCACTATCTTGTTAAGTAATGGGCTGTTTGAGCAGTTTAACTAAACTTGCCTGGGCTCTGGAGTTACTCCCCGTTCTGGAACAGACAAGGGGGTCCTCGTTCTCTTCAAGTTGTGGCTGGGGTCATGTTTGTGACTGCATGGCTCGCACAAGATGCAAGAGGGACACACACTGAACAAATGAACAAAAACTGGTCTTTTATTCTACTCAAAGTAAACAACATTTTAAATGACAAGAAACACAGGCCTGACTTTGACAAAAAATTTGAGAGAAGGCTTGATACACTCTCACACCTGCAGTGGTATCCTCCTCCAGTGGCTGGTCCCTTGCAGCTGCTGCAGTTAGGTATCGAGGTCCTCTGTGTTGTGGAACTGACTATAGCCATCTGAGTCCCAGAGGTTCTGGGCTCTTCTGGGGGATCAGAGGCTCTGTGTGTACAGCACTGGCCAGAAAATTCACTACACATCTTGTCTACAACCTCCCTAACTACCTGATCTTTGAACTGGAGAAACAGGGGAAATAAAAATGTAACATCATTAACATTACAGTTGTAATGTAAGTGAAGATAAATCACGCCATAGATTTTGGATAACAACATCATATCCACATGAAAATACATAAATTAAAAGTGTACATACTCTGTCCATGTAAGATTTGAACCATGCAGGGACAGGCTCCTCTTCAACTTTATTCACTTTATTTTCCTTCACAACCACCTACAAATAAAAATAACTACCATCAGTTTCTTTTAAAACAATCAGAATAGTCAAATTAAGCTTTGTAATAGGGCAGCCATGATCAATAAACAACCCAACAATAACAAAATCACAATACATGATAGAACAATTACAGATTATGCTTTAGGATTATGTGAGGATTAGAAAGAAAAAACAAAACATGATGGGTTAATAAAAGTTAAAAATAGAGAAGCTGTTCCACATTAATTTTCCTCATTTATATATGAGCTTGTTTTCAGCAGAAATCATAAGTTCTTACCGAGTCCCGCTCAGGGGTCACCTGCGTCTCCTTATCTGCCATTTTCACTCTGGCACGATATGGTGGTGCTGGTCTGGGATCAATTCGGAGTTCTTTAACTTCAGCTTTAACAGGTCCACCCTCAGCCTGGCCTTTCATCTTATACACGTTCATGTGTAGCTGGTTGGCTTGCTTGAAAGCACTCTAAAAGGAATATAACTATGTTTAATTTAATAACATATATTTGACACAGAAAATTAATCAAGCTGCAGCTTCAATGATCTACAATGATCTAAATTGATCCCTTTGATATTTAAGAAAGGAAATACAAGATGAAACATGTTTTTACCTTCAAAGCTTCTGCATACTCATCTGATGAAAAACATGGCAAAGTGTTAGCGTAAATCTTTTTTAGCATATTGAATATTCACAGTGATCCCAGAAAAACATACAGACCAGATATAATCACAAACCTTGGCTGTTAATGGATATCTGTAAAATGAAGTGTACAAGAACATTAAGAGTCGATACATTCCAATGTCATAGTAACTGCTGCTTTTTAATGAATGAGATTACTATCAACTTGATCATAATTCGTGTGGATCGTAAAATGTGACTGAAACACCCAGACTAATGCTTACTTACCTCTTCATTGTCCTCGTCAAAATATTTTGCTTGAAAATGACATAAGCCGAAAGTAGTTTTAATCTAAGGGTAATAAGAAAGAATTGTGAGGGTGAGCCAAAGTAAACAACCAGCACCACTTAAGTGACCTTGAACTTTGGAAATACGCTATAAACTGAAAAGAAGACGACAAATACCTGTATATTATTAAAGTAGTAGTATTATATAAACGCGTAACCTTTAGAATAAAAGCTAGTGAGAACACAATCCCAGTTACTGTGACTCACGCGTATGTAGTCATCAGACCAGTGTGACTCAGACCGGATGACACGAATAACACAGGCGCCTACACGTGGAAATGTTTTTAAATTGTTACTTTACATTATAAATTGAACACCTGACAATTTAGCTATGTTCTCACACAAAGTTCGCAAGCGAAAACTGGTCTGTTTATGTAGGCCTCAGTCTTGGCCTGCTGAGACAGTGACTGTATCCAAACCTGCATACTACAGTACTGAATAGTCCATCAAAATAGTACGCCATCTATGATCGCACATTATTCTATTATACCATGTAGGACGGTAGTAGGCGCTTTCGGATACGGTCCCAGATGCGCAGTCGAGCACAAACGGTGCGTTTTTGAAGGCAGCTTACCCAGGCCTCTACTGTCTCCCACTGCGCTTTGTCTGTATCCACAACGGGAAACTTCTTCACGCTTCCACGGAAATTCACTTTGACGGTAACTGGGTGATTCATGATGGTTAGTCAGAATTACACAAGATATCCAATTTGTGATTACAACTATTTAATTTAACATGGTAAAGCCAGCATTATACTCGGCCCTTTCCGTCTAGTCGCTCTCTTGTTGTTTACATCGTTTAACATGTACACTCCCCCGTGCACACGTAACAGGAAATATGTCATTCCTGCCTTACGTTTTTCTTTCGGTTTATTATATGCGAAAGTGAACGATAAGGGGGAGGGGGGTACATTCTAAAATAACGTTATAACGTCATGTACATATCATTAGTAGATGTATCTGGCATGTCATTACGTGAAATTCTACTTATTGCAAAAGAAAGACATTGGTTTGCGCATGCGCAGAGTGTGGATCGTCATCGCGTCGCTTAATTTCAACGTCATCTTCCAGCGCGTGCGTTACCTTGTGGCTGACAGTCAGCAGTAAGCCACACGGTTAGTTAATGCTGTAAAGACAATCTGTAGCTTTTCTCAGTTATTGATTGCAACGAAGAAAAAAAATAATAAAAAATGTCTTCACTTTTAAAGGTGGACAATGAAATCAAGTCAAAGGTAAGCTGGTCAGGTTCAATTGTTAATATATCTTATGTGGGATCATTAAGCCACATATTATCGATTGTTAGCAGGCTAACAAATTGTAGCTGGGAAAGCCAGTGAGCGTGTCATACATTCAGAGAGCTACGGCTAATTAGCTCCATTTCCCGCCCGCCATCAGCGATAAATCTTCAATTACAAAGTATTTTTCTCGATTACAGTTGGGTCGTATTTGGACGCGTGGGTCTTGTCGCATACGTGAGTTAATGTGTGAATATTTCGATTGTGAATGAAACTGTAGAATGCAGTGCCCGTCTGTTGTTCATTAGCCGGCTAGCCGCGTTGCTCCACAAAGCTGTACCGTTACTCACTCGTATTTGCGACAAACCCGATTTCTCTAACCAGTCGTCCAGCTGTGCTTGGTAATCAGTCAAAGGACACTAGATACTCTGAGCTCTTTCTCCGTATTAAACCACCAAGAAGGTAAAGCCTTCCAGTTCAGACAAAACACAAACTGATTTTAACCAGTTGTCAGTTTAATCGCGATTATGTTTCTTTTGATCAACTTGTAGTTAACGTTTTGTTTCCACTATAGGTCGATGTTTTCAGGGAACGAATCACATCAGAGGTAAGTTACACACCTTTGGAATAACAAGGAAAAAATTCTTATGGTTGCTTCTGACGCTTAATTGTTTCTAAATTTAGGCAGAAGATCTGGTGGCAAATTTCTTCCCTAAGAAATTATTAGAGTTGGACCAGTTTCTGAAGGCAAGAGATTGTTTGTTTGTTTTGTTTGTTTGTTTATTTCCAAGTAAAACATTTTTCCCATAATGGAAATGAAATTTGTGGTTAATTTTGTAGATCACTGTTTAATTATATTAACAATAATCATTTATTTTCAGGACCCTGTAATAAATATCCGTGAACTGAAAGAAATCCATTCTGAGATCAATTTGGCTGTACCAGACCCAATTCTGCTTTCAGACATCCATGATGGACTTGAGGGAGTAAGTTATTTAGTTTATCTAATATTTCATTTACTTTTCTTTTTTAAAAAAAACATTTAATGTTAACACAATATTTTAACTTGTATAGACAGCAATTAACCAGTCATTGTTCCATTAACAGCAAAATGCCAAGAAGCGAAAGCTTGAAGATGGTACAGGAGATGACAAAGGTAAGTTCTGTAGTGCATAAGCTTAATGGCTTTTTTTTTGTAAAAGTCTCTTGTAAGTCATGCAGTCTCCTTTTCTCATATGTAGTTGGTGGGACCAAGGTGTATATAATGCCTGGTGGAATGATGAAAAGCAATGGCAAGTTGGTGGACCTGATCGAGAGGGTTAAGCCTGAGATCAGAACCCTCATAGAGAAATGTAACACTGTAGGTCCATGTTCTCATCATCAGCAGACATCATAATAACATGTTGATGGAACAGAACATCTTGTGTAATTCTGTTTGTATGTTATTTGTGTATATTTTAGGTCAAGATGTGGGTGCAGTTATTGATTCCAAGAATAGAAGATGGTAACAATTTTGGTGTTTCAATCCAGGTATAATGAAATGTTTTTATTGCACCATGGAGTAGCTCAGCAGTACTAGAGTGGAAAATTACCTATAATGTAATTCAGTTCTAGAAATGAAACTACTGTATTATTAATCATAACAAAGTGTAGATTGTGTGATTGTGGTATGTGCAGGCATTACATGTTATTTACGAAACCCTTTGCATAATAGGCTTGATGTATTGAATATTGAAAGGATTATTACTGACTGGTTGGCATAACTAAATACAGGAGGAGACTGTGGCTGAGCTCAGAACAGTAGAGGGAGAGGCAGCCTCTTATCTGGACCAGATATCCAGGTACTGCCCTTATCTTATTCTGGTTGTTTTTGTTTGTTGGTTTTTTTGGGGGGGTTTCTGGACATAATTTCATTAAGTCACCAAAACAGAAAACTCGATTTATGATGCTTGAAGATACTAACATATATATTTTGATGTTACTGAACAACATCTGTGCATTCTGGCTATTTACCGAAATCATTTGGAGTCAATTATCAGTTGTCGAGGTTAAACTCTTTCTAATCAATTAATAACGTTTGTGATTGTGGATTATAATTCACTGTAAATAAATAAAAAAATTTTTACAAATCACGGACCCCCTTGTCTAAGTGTCCAGGACCCCAGTCTGGCAACCACCCTGTTAGAGTGCCTATTTCTATATTGCAGGCTACTGCATTTTCAGTAAGGGAAAGGACAATTACTTTGATTATGATGATCAATTTGCTGTGCTGGCCTTGGCAACACTGTTGCACTGCTAATTCTGTACATCACGTGTGTATTTGTAACTGTTCTAAACCCCCCTGCCACCCCGGTCTTCTACACCATGAGACCAGTTAATGATAAATAGACCCATGGATGAAGTCAATAAGTGTGTGGAATAAAATCTTGTGCATCCAATGGCTGTTAATTCTGTCTTTCTTGCCTCTGTTTCTAAGGATGCCACACAAACATCAATGTTACATGATTGACAAGTAACACGTTTGCTTCCATGTGCATACAAAGATGTGAGGGGAAAAAAAGTCACTCAGTCTTACCTGTGTAAATGGATGGGTAGCTTTAAATTTGAATTATTGTGTAGCTGCACATTATCCCATGGTAGTCTTTGTTATATACAGTAGAATTATTTAATTACATTTTTAATTTTTTTGTAAATAAATCTAGCGTCGTCTTTTGGATACATTTCTCCAACTGCTCATTATTTATATATATATATATATATATATATATATATATATATATATGTGTGTGTGTGTTCAAACACTATATATTTATAGTATTTGAAAATCAACTTGATCGTTGTCATTTCGATTGCAGAAATTAAGACAAAATCAGTATTTGGAGGGGCTTGCGATTTTTCACAATTCCCACAGGAGTTTGGCAGATTTGGGCCAAGAAGCGTCATGTGACATCATCACATTCGGTTTAAGCCCTCTTTGATTCACATGCATGAATGCAACAAAGGTCTCCTTTACCAAACATCTCTGTAAAAGACAGTGCAAAACTATTTTTGCAATTTCACCAATTCTAGTAGATTTCCGCAAAAAAATGTTGCATCACAAATTTTGAAAAAAGTTGCAAGTAATTTGAGCACTTTTGGCCACAACTATCATGAAAAAAGCAGAAATCCTGCACGGACTGAATTTTGGTGTAGCATTTATGAACTGTTGTCTGGGTTATTTGAGACGTACCCTGGACAGTTTTCATAGATTGGTTGTGACCGATCTTCATGATTTGGCTGACTGTCCAGTCCAGCTAACATGACAACTGTAATTATAGCAATTGCTGTTGGTTTTTTTTTTTTGTTTTGTTTTGTTTTTGTTTTTTTTTCGTCCAAGTAATGTCATTATCATTGGTAACATCAAGTTCCAAATGTTACCATGGTGAATGTTTCGTATGGGGGGGGGGTATATGTACGGTCACTGATGAGGGGTGATGGAGATCTATAAGGGCAGGTCTTTTTATCTTGGATGGATCATGTGAAAGCTTGTTGTAAAGACAAATGGCTGGTGGTGTTCTCTTACTCTAGTTTGTATTATCCATGGAGGCAGAACGGTACCAGCTAGAGGTTTTACCTGATTTTTTATTTTTATTTTACTTATTTCTTTTTCAAACTGAATTTTTGCAATAATGTAAACTTTCTAGTTGATTAACTTAAAGCTTGAAAAAAAAATCTAATAAAAATTTCCAATATCTTTGGAATGTTGTAGTATTTCATTTCCTCTTTTTTACATTTTTTTATTATTTATTTCTTTTCTTTCAAGTATTATGACTTCTGGAGATAATATCTAGGTGAGCACAGTCACATTTTATGTGCTCACACTATTTCTCTCAAATCAAACCTTGTTTTGTAATCAAGCCATGAATTATAAGTGTTCTGATAATTTCAGTCAAACTGTTTTGGGTTTTTTTTTTCTGAATTGTGTATTTTAGTCACAGTTAAACATTGAATTGAACAGTCTGTGTCTCTTTGCTCTCTCTCTTCTATGCAGATACTACATCACGAGAGCAAAGCTAGTTTCCAAAATAGCAAAATACCCACATGTGGTAAGTAGTGTGTGTGTGTGTGTATAATATATATTATTGCACAGTGAGGGAAAGAAGTCTTTGATCCCCTGCTGATTTTCTACGTTTGCCCACTAACAAAGAAATGATCAGTCTATAATTTTAATGGTAGGTTTATTTGAACAGTGAGAGACAGAATAACAACAAGAAAACCACGTCAAAAATGTTATAAATTGATTTGCATTTTAATGAGGGAAATAAGTATTTGACCCCCTCTCAATCAGAAAGATTTCTGGCTCCCTGGTGTCTTTTATACAGGTAACGAGCTGAGATTAGGAGCACACTCTTAAAGGGAGTGCTCCAAAACTCAGCTTATTACCTGTATAAAAGACACCTGTCCACAGAAGCAATCAATCAGTCAGATTCCAAACTCTCCACCATGGCCAAGACCAAAGAGCTCTCCAAGGATGCAGGGACAAGATTGTAGACCTACACAAGTCTGGAATGGGCTACAAGACCTGTTAATCTCCCTCAGCCTGGGGCTCCATGCAAGATCTCACCTTGTGGAGTTGCAATGATCATGAGAACAGTGAGGAATCAGCCCAGAACTACACGGGAGGATCTTGTCAATGATCTCAAGGCAGCTGGGACCGTAGTCACCAAGAAAACAATTGGTAACACACTGCGCCGTGAAGGACTGAAATCCTGCAGCGCCCGCAAGGCCCCCCTGCTCAAGAAAGCACATATACATGCCCGTCTGAAGTTTGCCAATGAACATCTGAATGATTCAGAGGACAACTGGGTGAAAGTGTTGTGGTCAGATGAGACCAAAATGGAGCTCTTTGGCATCAACTCAACTCGCCGTGTTTGGAGGAGGAGGAGGAATGCTGCCTATGACCCCAAGAACACCATCCCCACCGTCAAACATGGAGGTGGAAACATTATGCTTTGGGGGTGTTTTTCTGCTAAGGGGACAGGACAACTTCACTGCATCAAAGGGACGATGGACGGGGTCATGTACCGCTAAATCTTGGGAGAGAACCTGGGTCGTGGATGGGTATTCCAGCATGACAATGACCCAAAACACACGGCCAAGGCAACAAAGGAGTGGCTCAAGAAGAAGCACATTAAGGTCCTGGAGTGGCCTTGCCAGTCTCCAGACCTTAATCCCATAGAAAATCTGTGGAGGGAGCTGAAGGTTCGAGTTGCCAAACGTCAGCCTCGAAACCTTAATGACTTGAAGATTTGCAGAGAGCAATGGGACAAAATCCCTCCTGAGATGTGTGCAAACCTGGTGGCCAACTACAAGAAACGTCTGACCTCTGTGATTGCCAACAAGGGTTTTGCCACCAAGTACAAAGTCATGTTTTGCAGAGGGGTCAAATACATATTTCCCTCATTTAAATGCAAATCAATTTATAACATTTTTGACATGCATTTTTCTGGATTTTCTTGTTATTCTGTCTCTCACTGTTCAAATAAATCTACCATTAAAATTATAGACTGTAAATGTACAAATTCAGCAGGGGGATCAAATACTCCCCCACATTAAAAAAATTATAAATATATATATATATATATATATATATATATATATATATATATATATATATATATATATATATATATATATATATATATATATAAATAATGTGTGTGTGTATATATAAATAAATTATTAATTTAATAAAATTATATGGATTAAAAACAGGGTGAGTAATGTGTAAGTAATTTGACAAAGGTGCACTTTTTGCTGCTTTGAAATTAAACAGCAACAATGTTGGTAAGAGTGTTTACATCCAGGGGACATAACACAAATGTTTAGAGAGATGTCTAGATGTGGCATTAACATCTAGATTCTATTGCTGATGTCTCTCAACATGAGAACAAAAGTTTCATCAGCGGTAAGTAGGCAGTTTGGTTGTTTTAATCTGAATTATTTTTTTATTTAACAGGAGGATTATAGGCGCACAGTAACAGAGATTGACGAGAAGGAGTACATAAGTCTCAAAATCATAGTCTCAGAACTGAGAAATCAATATGTAAGTTGTCAAATATTGACTTCATTTCCTTATTTGCATATGTTTTGTAAGCTCGAGATATGGCTTTGTAGTGCTGTGCCAGTGAGCAGTTTGAACTTGTTTCACAGGTAACTTTGCATGATATGATCCTGAAGAACATTGAGAAGATAAAACGACCGCGAAGCAGCAATACAGATGCTCTCTACTAAGAAGGGTCGACTTCTGGTGGTCTAATTTTTTTTTTTTTTTTTTTTTTTTTTTGTCCATGGGACTATTTGGAACCGTTTGGACTGGTTCTGATGCAGTTATGAACCCGTTAAAACCAGGCCAAGACAGGCCAGGTCCATCAGGCTGTTAAAGGAACTGTAATATATGATCATTATTTTAAGCCCTTTGGGGGGAAAAAAAAATCCCCATCAATTTCCTAGTGGACAGTGTTAATGTATGGAGAGTCTGAATGTGCATCATGAGGAAGTTCTCAGTTGTTTATCCTATTTAATTAAACAAATATCTTAACGTTGGGGTTTCTTTTATCTTTCACAAAACCAAATGCAAAGTAGCGCAATTTTGGGGGGTTCTAAGGCATCTGACATGTTTTTAGACTCAGTTTAGTGAGTGATGTGGATGTAAGACACAAAAAGGCTAATCTTTGTTGTGAAATTATGAAGTTCTTATCAATGCTGTATTTTAATTATTTCACTCTGTTCATCTAATATATATAAATGTAGTCCAAGATGAACAGCTGTAATTGTGCATCATTTTACATACATTGGGTTAGACCTTATTTCATGATGCTGCAATACAGATATATTTTACCTTATTTTTCTTCATTGAACCACCAAATTCCCAAAGCTTCATATGGCTCTTATTTTTGTCCAGTTTTAAGAGATGTGTTTTGCTGAATAAAATGTCTTTTTTTTCAGTGTGTTGAATTAATGATTTCACAGTTCCCAACCTAAGGGAGAAATATCAACAGCTAGATCCATATAAAGATTTTTCTTCAATTAATTCAGAGGAGCAGTGTTTTTATGTAACTCTATATGTGGTCATATGCTGTTGCACAAAACGGGCACGAGCAATTCAGCTTATGCCCAGTAGATGGCATATATGCTACCATCATTAGGTGTGGAGTTAATATGCTTGAGGATTCTTTGATGGCATTATATACAGTATCTCGCAAAAGTGAGTACACCCCTCACATTTTGTAAATATTTGATTATAACTTTTCATGTGACAACACTGAAGATATGACACTTTGCTACAAGGTAAAGTAGCAAGTGTACAGCTTGTGTAACAGTGTAAATTTGCTGTACCCTCAAAATAACTCAACACACAGCCATTAATGTCTAATCCACGGGCAACAAAAGTTAGTACACCGCTAAGTGAAAATGTCCAAATTGGTCCCAAAGTGTCAATATTTTGTATGGCTTCAGTATGTCACAGTATATGTTGGCATTCATGGTTCCCTCAATTAACTGTAGCTCCCCAGTGCTGGCAGCACTCATGCAGCCCCAGACCATGACACTCTCACCACCATGCTTGACTGTAGGGAAGACACACTTGTCTTTGTACTCCTCACCTGGTTGCCACCACACACGCTTGACACCATCTGAACCAAATAAGTTTATCTTGGTCTCCTCAGACCACAGGACATGATTCCAGTAATCCATGTCCTTAGTCTGCTTGTCTTCAGCAATCTGATTCCGGGCTTTCTTGTGCATCATCTTTAGATGAGGCTTCCTTCTGGGACGACAGCCATGCAGACCATTTTGATGCAGTGTGCGGCGTATGGTCTGAGCACTGACAGGCTGACCCCCCACCCCTTCAACCTCTGCAGCAATGTTGGCAGCACTCATACGTCTATTTCCCAAAGACAACCTCTGGATATGACGCTGAGCACGTGCACTCAACTTCTTTGGTCGACCATGGCGAGGCCTGGTCTGACTAGAACGAGTCCTGTTAAACCGCTGTATGGTCTTGGTCACCGTGCTGCAGCTCAGTGTCAGGGTCTTGGCAATCTTCCTATAGCTTAGGTCATCTTTATGTAGAGCAACAGTTATTTTTTTCAGATCCTCAGAGAGTTCTGTGCCATGTTGAACTTCCAGTGACCAGTATGAGGGAGTGTGAGAGCGATGGATTGGTAACAAGTCACATGATACTGGGGAGGGAAAATGGCTAATTGGGCCTAATTTGAACATTTTCACTTAGGGGTGTACTCACTTTTGTTGCCAGCGGTTTAGACATTAATGGCTGTGTATTGAGTTACTTTGAGGGGACAGCAAATTTACACTGTTACACAAGCTGTACACTCACTACTTTACATTGTAGTAAAGTGTAATTTCTTCAGTGTTGTCACATGAAAAGATATAATCAAATATTTTCAAAAATGTGAGGGGTGTACTCACTTTTGTGAGATACTGTACATTGTAATTTATGTAGATAGACATTATACACACATACACACATCTGTCTATCAGTTGATATGCACTCACTGAACGCTTTATTAGTAACACATACACATCACATTTGTGCAATCATCATACAGTTTGTACTGCTTCCATAACATCATGCCTATACAGGTCAGGAGCTTCAGTTAAAGTTCATATCAAACATCAGATTGGCAAAAATGTGATCTCAATAAGTGACCATGGCATGGTTAAAGTATTTCAGAAAATTGATTGATTAGGGTTTTCATGTGCAATGGTACAAAAAACATTGAGATGAAACCATTTAATGAGAGAGGTCAGAGAAGACTTGTTCAAGCTGACAGGAAGGCTCAGTACCTCAAATAACCACTCTACAATGATTATGAGCAGAAAAGCACGTCAGTATGTAGAACATGTTAAACCTTGGGGTAGATGAATTACAATCGAAGACCACGTCAGGTTCTGTTCCCGTCAGCCAAAATGCACCCATCCCCCCTTTTTTTATTGTGTGGATATACTGGACAAGGAATTATAATAATTAACATATAATATACTCTCAGGTAAATACATCATGCAACAGAGGTTTATAAGCTAAATTGACTGAGGCATTTTTACACATTTCTCTCTGACTATAGCAGTTTATTTAGGCAGACACAAAATTCAGCATTAATTTCTGCTGGTTTTGTTGGGAGAATATTGTCCATCATATTCACTTTGCATTCATTTAAAACTTTTCATTTACCTGCACAAGCTATGTTGTTTCTCGCTAATCTTGTGTGTAAAGTTGCGTCCTCTGTTGTGTGGGTTGTAGTCAACATTAGTGATACTTCTGTGGTGATTGTGGTGAGGCTCGAAGACTGTTTGAGGTCCATGCCTTCGAACTGGTGCTTTATATACTTTAACAGCTTAAATAATATACGCAGGGTGCAGGAAGTCTTTGGGTACAATGCCAATATTACCATGCAGCTCACCAACCCACCAGCCATAGATGTTGTACTCCTAAGATAGAAACGGATCCAGAAGCCATATAAGGTTACATACCATCATTATACATCTGAGGTACATATTAAAAATTAATATTGAAAACAATTATAAAGTACTACAAAGTTAAGCATCAATGGTAAATATGGTATAAACACACAGAATATAAATTGTTTATTTGTATTTCTAGGTATGTGTTTACTGTTTAGAATAATGGTATGTTTGTATTTAATTCCTCTATTGTACATGATCTTAAAATGCTAGTGCTGATAGTATTGTTGCATATACAGTATTTTCCACACAATAAAAAAGATCTGCAGCTTTCTGTCTTTGCTAGTTATAAAAAAAATACCCAGAAGTCAAAGATACATTCACATTTTATCTCGATTAACTAGATGAGTGTTAAGCAAAAAGTTACACACGTTTATTGTACTGCATAGAGCATTGAGCCATCGGAGAAAACAGGAAAGAGCCTATAAAAGTTCATAGGGACATAGGGAATCAAATCGCAAAGGGTTTTTCACAATTTTTAGCCCAAAAAAGGCACTTATTTTAAACTTTAAAAGTGACCTAGCTAACTCACTTTCAGTAACCGCTTTTCCTGGTTAAGGTCATAGTAAATCTATCCTGGAAACAGGGCGTGATGAAGGAATACATCCTGGATAGTACCCCAGTCAATCCCAGGGCATCATGCACTCATTCATACATTAGGGGCAATTTATCTTAGCCAGAGTCACATACTAGCATATTTTTAAGAGGTGGGAGGAAACTCCACACAGACAATAAGCTGAGCTCAAGATCACACTGGGGGCTCTGTGTGCAACAGTAACGCTACCTGCTTCACCAATATGCCACCACACCACCCCTACCTATATAACTATTTTTTGAAGTGTACAAATTTAAAGCACTGTGCCAAAGGTTCCTTCAGAGTAACACAAAAAATAAATGCTAAATGCCAGCATCTCTAGCTGATGATTTCATTTATTTTTTTAAACTTAGATAGGTTTATATCACAAATTTTAATATCAGGTTCAAAAACATAACATAAACATGATCAGTGTCTGAAGGGAAACTAGGGCAAATTAGTAACATACTCTACAAAAGGTATATTGCACAGTTCAACTTGCACAGTATGTTGCAGAGACTTAAAAAATGCACATCTGACTTGAGCTAGTCATGACAACAAAGCGTACACACGCACGCAGGCACACATTCATTCATTCATTCATTCATTTAAGCATTACAAACAGCCTTTGTCTAATATGGATTTTACTCAAGATGTATGTAGCAACACCTCTTTCTCTTGAAAAAAAAAACTCTACAGCAGTCGAGGGAATGGCTTCTTTGACAAACAATCATTCAGAACTATGCATTTCACATCAGGGTATTAAAGGAAGAAGAAATTTTATGCAAGGCAGGTATGGCGATTTTAGAATGGGATTATAAGCATTTGATTTGGTTTGATGGCATTGACAACTTCTTTGGGCAACATCTGCGCAAAGCAGTCCTATCACCTAATTAGTTATTGGCTTGAAACTGATCATTACTTCAACTAGGCGATGTGTTCCCTCTGGTTATTAATCAGACTCCAGCAAGGTGAGGGGCTTGCCACTTATGAGCAACTAGTGGACAGAGTCACAGTCCTGGCTTTTGACAAATGGACACAGTATTATCAATGTGATGGCTGGAGAATATGGAGATGGAGTGATGTGGAGAGACTGAGACTGTGTTCAGAGTGTTTTAGCATTCCACAAGCACACGCAGTACATTTAGATGTGATGAGCTTGTCATCCATCCAGCGCCCGCAGAGGAGAGTGGGAACTAATTACCATCTCCTCACACACAGCGCCGCAAGCCTAATGTAGTCTTCAGCCCATGCAGACGAGCTACTCTAATGATGTCAGGAGGAATGAATTCCAAGCAGGGGAATAATCTAATGGGGCTACCAGCATCCACATTGCCTTTGCATATGAGACTTCTTTGAACTCATGAGTTTTGTTTCAGAGCATCTAGCCAAAATTGATTGAATGTGAGTGAAAATGAGGGGCAGACAGAGTTGAGAGAAAAGAACACAAAAAAACCCTCTCGCTCTCTCCAGGGACTGCTGCGGGGCTGTTCTCCCTTTTGACATGAGTCAAAGTTAATTTTACCTCTTCTTAAATTTTTGATTATCGACCACACCATTTTAATGTAGGTCTAAATTGGCTTTTTGCCACCTATTACCGATTTACACAACTACTCTAATGATGTCAGAGTGAACCTAAGATGGTCTGTATTTCTTTTACAGTTATCTATTCTCAATAACACCAGTCTTCTTTCATCGCTTATTTCTGTCTCTTCTCTTTTTTCAGTTTTGTTTTCATCTACCGGAAACAGTGCACATATCTGAGACTAAGGGGTTTTTGAGTGAGAAACAGAATGCAGAATGATGGGCTCATCTCAATGTGAATTTGTTAGTAATGCTATTGCTATTTACTATCAGATTCAAGCTTGAAGAGGTTATGAACAAATCCATCATATCCTCTCATCTTAGTGATGGAGGAGGAGAGGTGTGTTCCACTTTGACCTGTGTGTAGGCACATCTCATAGAGGCTATAAAATGCCAGTGTGTGCCACTTAGGGTGGTATGAGTGAATGAAACAGTGTAGCACTGCCGATGACCTCTGTGTGACTGCTCTTTCAGAGATGGGTGGGGTTGGCACGGGGAGCAGCAGAGAGTGGGTGTTGCTATGGCAACACCTGCAGTCTGCAGCGTGTGGCTGATATCATTTATTTCTCACTCAGGGGGCTGGCGAGCGCTGGTATTCAAATGGGTCCATCACTCTCAGGCAGCCGGGGAACAGACTGGCAGCTAATGATGCCTTCAAAAGGAGCGGCTTAACTAGAGAAATGTCATATGGCATATGACAAGGTGAAGAGTAGTTCATGTGTGTAACACACCACAGCAGCCAGGCAACAAAATACAGACTTCATATCCACCCCTGCATCCCATTTCTCTATATCTCTTTTCTATTTAATCCATCTCTCTTTCTCTTCTTCTTTCATTGTCTCTCTTCCTCTCTTTAATTTGTTCTCTACCATTTTCTATATCATCTTCCCCAAATTCCATGTTTGGCACCTCAAGTTCTCAAGTGTCATTTCTTTCTCATGTTTTAATTATTTACTTTAAGTTATCTCTCACCTATTTTGCTTGTATTACAATCTGCAACACACACACACACACACACACACATATGCACAATATTTCTGTGGAGGCAGGAGAGATGCTAATAAGAATGAGACATGAGGCCTGTGCCGCAGGCCACCAGCTGACTGAGGTACGCCTTGGGAGTGATGGAGTGCAGGAAGTCTCTCATTGCCCTGCTGCTGAACCCGCCGCTCAGGCCTTGCTGCTCCCCCTTCCCTCCATCCAGCCCTCCCTCTCCTTTTTCTCTTGCTGTCATGCACTGGAGTGTATCAGCAGTACACACACCCAGGCTGCTGAGCATCTCTAGCTGTCATTACAAAGAGCATGAACACACCACCGCATTATTTGACAGTTAGAGCAAGTGAGAGCAAACAAAATGAATACCCTGCGGCAGCATCCTTGTTTCTAAACGCATCCATCATGTAATTATATCCTGATCAATGAATCAGCAACCAATGCATATTCATTTCCAATTACAGAAAGGATTACCATACTTTAAAATGTGAAAATTTACACATGTAAAATGGCATTTTACACTTGTAGACACATTTAAAGTGCTCTGATAAGTTACAATTAAAAGAAAGATCCATTCTTAAGATAAAACCCCTAATCTTTATGATCCATTACAATCGTGGCTATTCAACTATTGATGGTGCAAGATGATGACCAAAACTGTGGATGAGCAAATAAACTAGCTGCCGTTGTAAAAGTACGCTGGGGATTACTGATGGCTCTTTAACTTAATAGGCATTTAAAGTGGATTGTGTATGCTGCTGAGTGCCTGTAATGATGGCTGTTTACGTGGCCTCCCATTTATAATAATTAGGCAGAACGGGAGGGGGCTGCCTCCATGCAGTTCTGGACTATTGGCTTAGGCTGAATAATGACCTACTGTAGTTGACCGGGAGATGACCGTTGCCTTCTGCATGACCCCAGAACCCCAGACTCACCCCCAACTGATTCTGCTGGTAAATAGAATGCCCAATGTGTCTATATAGTGCCTTGGTCTCTACTGCAGTAATGAAAGCAGGGTAAGAAGGAATGAGAAAGAGTAAGAGGAGGGTGTGGACACACACAAGGCCTTAATGCTTTGCCCCCTGTCTCTTTTCCTTAGCTTTTCCTTCTTTTTTATTGCACCCTTTTCCTTTTCTTTGGACATTTTGTAGGAGATTGACCCCCTGGGTACTAGGGCAGCTAGAGCTTCCATTTTTCTCCAGCTGGTGAAGATATGACCCACTTGGGAGGAGAAAATAGTATCTCTCTCCCTCTCACACACACACACACACGCACACCTTCAATGAGAAGTGGCTACTTACATACTAATAAATCATACACATGTCCTTTGAAAGTTACTTCTGTTGTGAAGTTTGTGGATAGGATACATTGTACTGAGCGCTTTGGAAATTAAGTGCCAGTCTGAAATCTGCCCTCTTTGTAAAATATCATTGGCAAGAAATTTTAAGGTGAAAAAAAAC
This sequence comes from Ameiurus melas, assembly GCA_012411365.1. Taxonomy (NCBI): domain Eukaryota; kingdom Metazoa; phylum Chordata; class Actinopteri; order Siluriformes; family Ictaluridae; genus Ameiurus; species Ameiurus melas. Next base: position 20,643,686 of record CM022760.1, read on the forward strand.
CATGAGGTAAACCTTCTCTATTCATCATATTAGCTCGTAAATTTTAATTGTATAAAATATGTCAATTGATGCCACAAGTCATGTGAGGAAATGTGCGTGGTTAACCAGAAGGTGTCACTGGTGTACACTAGTCTTGCCAATAGAGTTGGTGTGATTTGGGCAGCTGAACACTTAAGGTTTCTGTCTAGACCAGCGTTCCAGCCTACTTTATGACTCCTGGGTGGAGGGGATTGTTGGTGTGAAAGTGCAGTGCATGCTTCAAAAGGCATGGTGGACTGAAAGAGAGTGTTGTTAGGTGGCTTGCATGTTAAACAGCTCCTGGATAAGTTTGGCCTACATCTTTGGAGCCATAAATCTTTCCACTTTGCAGGATTTTTTTTACGGGAATTCCACTGGGAGCTCAGGCATGTGTTGAGTCTGACCTCTAAAGTCGTGTACTTTGAATCAGGGAGACATAAATTAGATTACAGGAATGCAGAAGTATGGGGTGGTTGAAGAAAGAGCAAGTAATGCCGGTGAGGTCATGTTGCTCCTTAAACTCCTCTTGAAAACTTTCCCAACTTCCAAAAAGTTTCATTATATAAAGTCATTATATAAATTTTTAATTGATATTTACACCATAACAAAAAACGTGTTGGCAGGATGTGATGCAATTAGCAATATCCTTTTTATCATGAATCAAACTACCATTGAGCACCATAATTAACTGCAACCACACTAGGACAAATAAAAGCGCGTGAGTGGATTAGAAAAGCGAGTGCGATGTGATTAGTGTGGGGAGAAGAAAAGCCCTGAACATCCTGCTTTGCTGCCATCAGTGGCCATTCACTCCAGCGCTGAGGATAGGTGAGGCTGCGTTAACGCTGCCAGATGGATGCTGGTTTCGGCCACTATTTCATGTTGTACTGTAGCGAGGGAGCCGCTGAAGGCAGAGCTCGGGGACTCTTACAGCCGAGCAGCTATGAGCAGCGCAGCGCAGCGCAAAATTAACTCCGCCGAATTAATCGGGGCAAGATTGAAAATGAAACTCGGATGCAGATGAGCGAGCAGCTCGGCGTGTTTGTTTATTCTGCCACCACAGGATCCCCGTGCTCGTATACTTTACGACGCCGGAGGGCTGAACATACAGAGCCCCGCTTTCATATACACACAGACGCGTGCTCGCGCACACATACACGCACGCGCCAGGCCTACTTGTAATTATCATATTATGAGATCAGAAGACCTACAGTTTTCGGGGACACTGTTTGATCTACCTGCTTTCCAAGAGAAAACTCTCCAACCAAATACCTTATACTTCTATGCCTAATTTGAATTTAAATAACGAATTAATTTCTTTCTTATTTTCGCAAATAAGAATTCACCGCATGGCGGCATAGCTATGCAAACGAGGTTTTCTATGCGCAAGCACTTTTATTTGCCCACTCATTCACACGCGCGCAAAACCATTTTAAAGACACATATGCAGTACATAGACATTTCTCTAAGTAATACATCGATAATAACTGATGAGAAAACATGTACGGTGCGCATGCTCTGCTATACTGGAAGCCAGACAACTGAACTGCGCTCCTATTTGCTTCTTTGGTGTGCTTTACTTCTCGGCATTCAGTCATAGTGCTACATTACAAACCTGTTGGCTAGCGCCATTGATTTAGCACTTCTCACGTCTTTACCACCTCGTAATTACGCTCAGCGTTGACACAAATACACACGGCCTCCCCTCCACGCCTCTGGACAGCAAAATTTACGCGCTCTTATTTTATATGCACTGCTTTATGAGGGAGACTGTTAGAGGTAGGCTGCAGTTCTACCCAGTCGCCCATATGTCATTTGTTGAGGTCAATGGTCCAGGCAAGCACTCGTAAAACAAAAACACCAAACCTGTCTGGTCTAAAACAACTCAAGAGGAGCAGGAAATCGCGTGGTCGAGGAACGGTTAGGTAAAATCATATTCTGGTCATTTGGATCTTTATCACCATTAATTAAATATTATATGATGGACCAGTGAGAGCAATTAAAAGCAGAATGCAATAAATCTACATAAATGCGTAAATGCATTTAAAAACATAACAAATTGTAGGCACAGTTCCACAGCCTAGAGCTCAAGCATAAGCTAAACGGAAAATAGATTATCTTTATAGGCTCCGGCAATTAATTAAAATGGATTATAGCAGAGTTACACTCATACACACACTATTTCATGATAATGGGAATTACAGGTAAGTAATAAAGAGCATATAAAACATGACATTATATTTAGCATTATGTAGATGTCAAGTATTATAATGTATCAATATTATTGCATAGATTGTGTCACTGTTTTATTAATCACAAAAATATACTCAGTTAAACCTGATCTAACACAAAAGGCTCCAATAATACTGAATAAGAAAATAGCAGTCTTTAAAAAAGAATAATAATAATGAGCAGTTAACTTAAAATTAAATCATATTGATTTCCAGTTGAGCATCTGTAAAAGACAGCTAGCCTGAATGTGTATGCTGTTAAGACACTGTGTTTCTAAGACATGTGAGCTATAGATTTATAGAAGAACACTAGATGCTGAATGCACTAGGCGCTGAATGCACTAAATAAGAAGCCATGCGTGACTGAACACTTGACTCTGTGTGATACAATCCCTGTATTGAATTAACAGCCCATTACTGTGAATCTAGCCATGGAGCAGTATTACTCCAGTGACAAAAAAAAAGTGTTATCACAACATTATGTCAATATGGCACATGAGGTAAAATGCGCTGACTGTACAAACTTGTGCTGTACAAGCTTGTGCTTGTTCCTTGGAAGAATAAATGCAGAATATATTATTCTGGTGTTTTAACATGTTTTTGTTTACAGATGTTCTATTGTATGTCTGGAAAAAGGAAAATGTGAGATGTGGACATTACAAAAAACACTACTAATAAGATAGATCTGACTAAAAAAAAGCTTAGTGTAAAAATATATATATATTATTATGCAGACTGTTAAATATATAATTTGTATTTTATAACTAAGTTTGTTTGTACAAAATATCTTCCGCTGTATAAGCCATGATTATTATATGCTTCATAACAACCTTTTAAATAAATAATATACATAATACATATGTAATATTTGAATTTAATTTATTAGATATAAACTCATTTTTAGTCTTTATCTATTCTAATCTAATAAACTAATTCAGAGGACCAGATTTGCAAAAGTTGTTTTTACGATGTAGCACGTCGTCAAAAATTACTTTGTTATTTTTCCATTTGTTATTCCAGTCAAGGATAATTTAGCTATGGTGCCTAAAACATAATTATTTAGATAAAATTAATGTACAATATGGAATGAAATTGGGGGAGAAATGCAGGTGTTTGAATGCAGGTTTGTAAACACACAGGCACTGACCTTGCTCAGAATATAGACGAGGTCTCCTCTGTGAAACGAGAGCTCATCTGGCTTGTCTGTCTCACAGTCCCACAGGCCTTGATAGTAATTGGCATAATCTGATGATGGATCTGATGAGGAAACATCCACAGACACAATTATTAAAACACATTTATGATTCTTTAAAGTAAAGGCTCTAGAACCAGAGAGCATGATGAGTGTGATTATATTTCTCACCTGATCTTTGGCTCCTCTTGGTGCTCTCCTCAGACTGGTCAGAGAGTTCATCCTCTAAACATGTGCAAGAATCCAGAATAGAAACGTGAGAAAAGAAGCCCTAACCAAACTTTAAGAGTAAATGGTCCCTTGGTGCTGCTTAGTTTTAACACTGAAATACAGTCGATTTAGTCAATTAATGTTAAATTGAACACCCCAGTGCCCTTGCCTCAACTGCCAGAGGCCATGGGTATTATATAACAGTAGCGCAATTATTTAAAAAAAATATTAGCAGTTTTTAATGTATAGGGAAGATGCCATTCTGGATTTTCAGTGAGTGTGTCAGGGCAGATAGGGCATTGATTCAGGGTGTGGCACCTCTTGGTCTGTGAAGTGACAATGATAGCCTTGCTGCCTGTCTCCCACATCCATCTTCACCCTGTCAGCCTGCCGATAAAGCCACCACATAGCAACCCTATACTTCCCACAGCACAAATCGGCCCTCCACTTCCAGGAATTGTGGAAAAAAAAAAAAAAACACAAGAAAATAACTACTGTAAACCCAAGGCCTTGACATTCCTGCCCACTCGTGAATTTTCTTAAAAGTTGCAACATTAAATGTATCTTTATTTTTTAATTACATCATTTATCATAAGTAGTGTTTTGCAATCTTTTTTAATATATAAGCTGTGACCTCTGTGTGATAACCTAATTGCAAATGTGTCAGTAGATCAACAAAATTGTAAGTTGAAACAAGATATTGTACTGGAATAGAAGGCGAGAAAATTGCATTAGAATAATTTTAATTCTGCAGATTAGATTTTTAAAGTGTTTTTTGATGGAATTTTCAGTGTAATTAACCATTCTTTCCATTTTGTGGTATTAAATTCCAGAAGAGAGAAAATTCACTCCTGGGATTCCAGTGCCCAGTTTGATGAAATTGTACAAATTAAGATAATATTTTTCAAGTACAGCAAAATAAAATAAAGTAGAAATAACTACATGGAACAAAATGGCTCAATAGATAGCTCAGTACTCCAACGCCTTTTTGTCCTTTGAATAATCACTGCCGTTCATAACAAACTAGCTTTTAAAGATATTACTGTAAAACTTTTCATAGCTAGAGGAACAGGAGGTTGAAGAGAGAGATGGATTAAGGGTGAGAGAGATGGTCATTTGATCCACCATCTGTGGGCAGCTCAGTTCCAGTACACACATGGCTGAGAAAGGTGAAAATGACAGCACAAAGGACTGATGTGTTTCTGCTCTGGGCTCTCCCTAAGTGCTCTCTGACTGCTGGTCCCATCTTGAGGTAGCAGATCCTCACATATTTAGTTTAGCACATGGGACTGGCTGTGACAAGGTGCCAAGTGATATAAGTTAGCCATTAGCTATTTTTCCTGGGTTTCCTTACTAAAACAAAGACCCTTCCACTTCAATCTTCATTCTTAATAGTCAGTGGTCAGTGTTGTTGCTAATGCTTTCCCCTGCTTTTTATATACTAACACAAGATAATGTCAAGACCCCTGAAAATAGATGTATTTGAATTCTCTAGGAAGGTACCTAATTAATAGTGTTAATTGCTTCTCTTAAGTACAATACATTGGCACCACTGAGGACACAGATATGTTGTTGTTGTTGTTTTTGTACCTGGCAGCACTTCATAGATGTCCTCTTCCTCATCTTCCTCTTCCTCTCTGGCTGCCCCTGCTCTGTCCTTCTTCACCTCCTGGCTACCCGGTGGTGGTACTGGAGCCGGGGAAGCTGTAGAGACCACACCTACAGGATGTGGTGGTGGAGTTGCTGTCCTTTCTATATCATCATATGCCTCCTCCTCTTCCTCCTCTTCCTCTTCCTCATCATCATCAAAGGGGATGAAGCTGGAGCTCAGGTCTACGTTCATGAAGAGAGGCCAGGTGTAAAGTATAAAACATTACCAAACAATATCTTGGACTATATCAACAAAAAAACTCACAAGAAAGTGAATAGCCTGAAATATTATTTAAATATTTATTTTGATTAAAGGGGGCATATCTGTCATGACCTGTGAAAATATGGACATGTTCTGTCATGCTAAAGCAAATTTAACATTACATATTAGTGTAAATTATGTTTAATGATAGAAATTACAGTTTTATATGTCCAAGGTAAATGGGAAGAGTGTAAACAATCTTAGAAGTGTTCATTACTTCCCGCAAATCAGAGCCTCACAGGGAGCCCATTTTAGAGCTGTGGCCATGCTCCAGATCTGTCTCAGATGGAGATGGGGCCTGATTGCAGGTGACTGAGCTCTGTAACACAGGCTATCACATCCTCACTGCCTGGATGCCAAGCAGGGCCAGATCAATGCCCATGAAGAATGGCCCAAGCACAGCCTAATCAATTTCCCGTAAAGAGCCCTGTGCTACGCGGAAGAGGAGGCAGAGTGAGACACGTGGGACTCAGGAGCTGCATGACATATGTTATGAGGAGGTCTACAAAGTACCTGATTGGCTGAACTCTAAAAGGTATTTATAAGCATCAGTATTAAGCAAAGCGTACCCCATTTTAGACAAAGACATTGTACAATTGTCCAGATCAAAAGGTGTAAAACAGTTGTGGTGCACAGAAGTACAATTAAGCAGTATAATGTATCAAAGAGGGTTTGCATGGTAAAGAGAGAATTATGGACCCCATGTAGCCTACCCTTTAAGACAAAATTGATTTGGTCCACCCATTCCCTGGCCTCACGGGGGCTGCTGGCAGTGAACTGCAGAGAAAAGTCATCACAGAGTTGGGTGCTATTGTCAATGCAAATAAGCAGTCCTCACTGTAATAATGCACACATGGCACTAAACAACCAAAATGACATATGAGTGTGGGTGGACAAACCTGGTAAGAACGCCTTCCAGGAGCATTCATCTCAAAGCAGCAGTTTTTCTTGGAGTCTTTACGCAAGTTGGATACCAGCTCTGCACTATAGCCATTGATATAAAAAGATCCTTTCTGCTGTTTGTCTGGAATTACAAAAATCACTCACATATCTATATGACCAAATGTTATGCAATAACAGGATTACACAATTCAGCTGATTTAAATGAACAAACCTTTTTCACTTCCAAAGTAGTAGAATATGGTATTGTTCAGGACACACCACCTTTTCTGCCACTCCATGCTGAAGAAGCTATGATCTTGTAAACAAAGGCAAAGTACAGATTCCAGTTAAAGAATATATTCAACACATATTTCCATAATCTCACACCTATATGACAAGCCTGTGGAGTTCTTGTCTTACCACGTCTTTTTTTCTCCAGATAGCCCTGCTTCAGAATATTATTCAGGTCTTGTGCTGCCACCGTGGGAATATCTCCAAAATCTAAATTAGGAAAACCAAGTGGGTAAAACTCAATAAGAGTAATATAGCAGCAATTTCCATGCTATTAATAACAGTGTGGTATAAGAAGGTGCATATGAAGGTGTTATGTCAGATTTCCATGCACAATGCTCTCCTGGTTGAAGGCCAACAGAGTGCTGTAAAGCTGAACTCAGACAATGTAAACACATCTCTTGTCAGGAATTAGAGATTTTATTGCAGCTTTGGGGAGCAACATGGATCAATATATATAGAGTGGTTCAGGCTAGGCAAGCAATTGAGCCACTATAGCAGGATTAATGTGGGAATCTAGGTTAATAAGTATTCAGTAAGGGTGTCAGGAAATCTATTCATCAAACATCTGCATGCAGGTATCTCCTACATATCTCCAATATTTTATAGAAATCCTAATATCCATATCTCAATCACTATATTTGGATTTTCTTGTACAAATGTTATACATTGCTTTCCTTAATTAAATCAGTCTTATCTCTCAGATATGTTTATAGTCCTAATCATGTGTTGGGGTAGAGACACCAGGAGTCCCTTCTATTAACAGGAGGAACATAAGGCTGAAATCCCCCTTGCCTTCCCCTTTCATCAGCTTTAGACCACCACAAAGGGCCTCTGAATTGAACACTAGACTGATTTAAACCCTATATATAAATGTTTAGATGTTTTAGTGCACAGATGACACTGGATACTATCCTTTAAACTGGCGGTTATCTGTCACTTGTGACATACTGAATGTAGCACTGCCTTATGTATTATAAAAGACCTCAAAGAGATTGCACTTTCAAAGTTACTTGTAGGTGGTAATGTGAACTTCATAACATCACTGTGATAGATACTTGTCATAGTGAGTATTACATCAACACAAAAAGCTTGCGTTGGTGGCAGGGTGGCAAGTGATATTCATTGTTTCCATAAATAAAAATTTAACTCATTGAAACCATCTAACTGAATACTGACGCAAGGCCTGTAAATGTTGCCCTTTCTTGACACCATCGCAAAGCCCCATGAAAAATGTCTTCACTGGCCCTGGTTTTTAGACAGATGAAAACAAAGTTCCCTGACATTCAAACACTTACAGGCACCTTCACTCAGACATCAGCCTGTTCTACACACACTCCAATGTTCTACACATCAGCCTGTTCTACACACACTCCATGTCATCATAAATACAACTGCAGTACATGTTTGTCACAGCCATCTTGATATATCAACACCAAAAAGAGCCCTTAGTCCACCAAATGATCCATCCTCCTCTCTGTTCATTTTTTTCATCTTGTTCCTTCATTCTGACACCTTTTAATCCCCTCATCCATCTACACCTCCCTTTCTTCATTTATCTAAGAGGTCAAGCCAGGTTAATAGTTGAGCGGAAATAGTATAAACAGAGAAAAGGTGAGAATGGCTAAAAATGAGCTGACATGGAAAAGCCTCTCATCTTCACACACCCACTGACAAGACAGTCTAGAGTAATCAGCACATACAGTGGCACACTGATCCTTGAGCAACAACTGAAGAAAAGGGCTTTAGCATTATAAATCGTTTACTGTCGTTTCAATTGATACAGGCAAGTGGTGACTGTGGAGGACTATGTTCTATTATTCTTCCACAGGGTAGCAGTGTAACCTAAAATTTCACTTTTAGACAAAAGGAAAGTAGGCACACTGGTCTGTTCATGATCCCACCCTTCCATGGATCCAAGATCCCCATTGGTTAAATTCACTATCCAACTTCAGACATCCTGTCTTCACAAACCAATTAGAGGTGATGTTTTTGTATCTAACAACAAAGAACAATCAAAGCCAACTATACAAGTGCTAATTTTATGAGGGCCAGTTGTATTAACAATTCTTAGTTCTTAGGACTTCACTTCTAAAAATAGTAAAAAGGCAAAAGGCAAAAAAAAAAATCAAAATACGTATAAACTGTGAAGAACTAAGTAATAAGACTTCATAAAAAATGCAAATGAAATCCGTCAAAATGCCTCATATTTTCACTTTAACTATAAATTGCATTTTTAATAATTCAGAACAGTGTGGTTTTGTAATTTTCACCACTAGCACTGCTCTATTTTTGCTAGCATCATGCTAATCATTTCCACTTAAATGTACTAAGGCTAACTATTAATATTTCAGGACACATTACCAATGCTTTCAGCATCACTTTAATCCAGCAAGGCCTGAATTTATCCATATTCCATTATTTGAAACTAAATCCAATACATTTATATAGCTGAGGTGGCATTCAGTCTCATATTTGATTGGAACATAGATGCATCATAGTATCCTAATTTTGTTAATATAGCATACACATTACTTCAGCACATATTCAATGAGTTGGGTCCTGTAATGAAATTTTTAAAAGAATTGTAAACTCAGCAAGAATTTGTTTCAGAATATAATAAGAATATATTTCTTATATTTATATATGAATATGTTTATTTAAGCATCTCGTGACCCGCACAAGATCTACTTTTGTGGTTGTACTGTCTGCAGGTTTGTTGGTCCACTGGTTGATAAACAGAGCACCAAAGAGGAGAGGAAAGAGGTAAGAGAGGGAGCGAGACAAAGCTAATGACTTTCCCGCGGGCACTCTCTGTTGCTGCCAGAGATGGCGACGTGATGCATGGCACTGCTGCTGCTCTGTGGCAGGGGAAGATTGGTGGTGGTGAGGCACTGAGTGGGCCACGCAGGGCTGCGTTTATCAGTGCCACTGCACTAGTGGAGCTCTGCTTGCTCTCTAAGCTAAACCCAGTGGCCTGGCATTTCAGCTGCAGCACAGCTCTGGGGCACATCGTCCCTATCACACCATTGTATTTTACCTGGCATTTACATCTCAGTTATTGTTCTTTAGAAACTCATTCTGCACTTAAGCACCTGGACCACTCAGGATGAAATGGCATTAAAAGGAAATGCAATCAGTGACAAAGAGAGATATACACAAATGATACATAACAATGATAAATAACAATGATACATAACAATTCTTCAGTGAATAACATAATTTGAACAGACCAAATACATTCTTTTGGTAAAGCTCTAAGGGGCATTCACTCAGCAGAGTTAAGCTGTAAATTTGATAGTGCTCCTCATCTACTTATTATTATACTCTCAGCAAGGTGTTATGAGCTCAGCTGTTAATCCTGCTATAAAATGTGATTGATGTTATTGTGACCCGAGGAAGTTAATATACTCAGCCATTATTTTCCACTTCATTTTGGCTACAAGTCAATCAGGAGGCTGTGTTAAACCAAGGTAGGAACATATAGGTGTGAGCACTTTTGTATATTTACCATCATAGATTATGTGACAAACAAGACAATAATGTTCTACACATTTCAGGGAAAAAGCATAGCAACCATGAAGGTAAAAGAAAAAAAGGGGGCACTATTCCCTACTGGTGTGGTGTTGTAATTGTTCAGTTTGTTTATCATTTTAGGGATGTGTTATTGTCACAGTTGTGCAGTGTGTGATACATTTATATTACTGTCAGAACATCAGCAAGGAGTTCACTGTAGGAAAACCAGGACAAATACCTAACTGAAGACCAAACTAGAGCTTGAGGGTATTCCTGTGTGGGCCAGTATAGTATATGCCCATTTTAGCCCTGCCTATAAACTTCACAAACCCCAAATTCATTTTAGAAAATTACTAAATTAAGTTGAGACAGGTTTGTAATTAAATCCAAACAGGGAATTTAACCAATACAAATTCAATATTCCAAACTATATGGGAGGGGAGTTATCCCCACCAAGCCACTGGCCTTTCTGTCTTTAGCAGTGCAAGGCAAGCACAGGTCCAGTGGCTGACCTCAGTTTGAACTCTAGTGATGAGGTGAAACAGAAGGCGCTGAGGTCCCTAGGGGCCAAGGCAGAGGGTGGGGAGGAATGCTGATCAGAGAGAGAGAGAGAGAGAAAGAGATAGAGGGGGGGAGAGAGAGTGAAATTGCTGCACTCTCCTGCACTGCACTTGATTAGGAAAAAGGATCCACTCATGGCATCCTTACATCCCCGCGCCCACGCCATTGCTCTAGCTGCATATAGCAAAGAGCAAATTGACACATTTTTTTTCATTAAAGGCAAGGTTGTGGTCCTGGTGCTTTTCCTCCACATAGCACAGATCAGCAGTGATGGACACAGAGAAATAATATAATAGAGGGGGACAGAAAGAAATGCCTGGATGAAAACCACAGTAGGAGGTACCTGTAATCTTCATTCTTTTCTCCACACCAAAAAGGACTGATGTGTTCTGACTGCAAAAATTCACAAAATGTACATGCATATTATGCACAATTATTATACAGATTGTGAGTCCAACGAGAGTAAAAACTAAAGACTACAGTGGAGTAAACTCTAACTCTATCTTCACACAAACACGTTGTACTAACAAAACTATTTATTTCACTGTCTTTGATGACAGAATAAGATTAGAATTTAAGGCATTACAGTGCAAAAGAAATTTAATCCAGTGTGTTATTATGTCCTTTCAATGTTTAACTGAAAACACTAGGCTACATAGGCCTAACTTGATCTCAGTCAAGTTCCACAATTCTGGAAGTTTTAAGAAACGGTTTAATATCTAGCATACATTTTTATAAAAAATCATCCATATATAATTTCTGATGAACTATTCATTTCTCATTATTGTCTTTTTTATTATGAAATTATTAAATTAATGGTTACATCTCACAAGTCAAAAGTGAAATAATTAATATAAATTTTTTTAAACGTGTTATTAAAAAATAATAAACATAATAGCCTATTTAAAGTTTTTTTAAGTGCGAAATAGACTATAAGGTTTTTGATTTATTTAAAAGTTGTTTTAAATCAATATAATCCGAAACATTTCAACCAGTCTATGTGCATGTCGGCTATGTGTATTGTTTCTCTTGATCATGGGATGAGGTGTAGTCAGGTAATCTATTTACTGGTATTATGTACAGTATAAATGGGTCTCTGTTACATGCTCATTAGAATTGTTTTACTTTTGTACTTTTAAAACAGGCATTGCTCAATGCGGTCTGCTGAGAAAAATATTCACAATAACGTTAAAGTTAACTCAAAACTAATTTAAATGTAGTGTAACCTATTTCTAAAATTTCTAATATTTTTTTATCCAGATTTTTTTATCCAGATTTTTTATCCAGATTTCTAATATTTAGTCCAGATTAAGTTAGTCTTTTTCAAGAAAACTCATTCGAGCTAAACGACTATGGGTGCACTATGGGATACAAATGCTACGTGAGAATATAACCACGCTAAGGGTATATCACTTTAAAGAGCCTACATGCGCGTGTCGCTTGTCTGTAGAAGGTAAATAAAGACACGCGATAATGGCCATCAATCCAGGGGGAATGGGTGCCGGGGTCAGAGCGCGAAACGTGTCCCTTACCATTCCGTTTTTGTGTCTGATGAGGAGCAGAAAAACTACTGCTCCGTCCGCGCCTGCACCAGCTGAAGGCCACCGACACAGTATTGTAATTTGGTCAATATGTGGTCAGCATGATTAATTTTGTGAATTGTTAACCTGTCCTTGAAAATCGGCCACCACATAATTTTTTTTTTTACCAGAAATGTGTGAAAGCCATATATATATATATATATATATATATATATATTTTTTTATATATTTTTTTATATATATATATATGTGTGTGTGTGTGTGTGTGTGTGTGTGTGTGTATTTGTATATGTATATGTATATGTATATGTATATATAAAACTAATGATAATAATAGTAATAAGTAGTAGTAGTAGTTGTAGTAGTAGTATTCAAGCATACAACATTCAAGCGTTGAATAGCAAATGAATTATTATGAAACAAATAATAACAAAATTGTAGATAATAACAAAACGCAAAAATAAAGCAATCCGAACTCATGGTATCAGAAAGGCACAAGTAAATGAATGACTTATAGATAAAACGCCTTCCGCCATCATACAGAAAAGAAAGTTGCAAATCAGTGTAAATCAATATTAATTGAGTAGGCTACTTAATATTTTTGCAGATAATTACTGTTTGGGCTATTATTGAAGCAAAACCTAAAAAACGATTACATTACCTCAATTCGTGGTTAAGTCCTTTCATATGCTAATAGTCTAGGTAATAATTTCAGTTAGGCGTTTACTGAACTTAAACTTTAAAAACGGTAAATACAGTTTTATAAAAAATCACTCATCACTTCGCATGGTAGTTTAGGTCAACAATTGTAGGATATGTTTATTAGGCACATAATATATTAGATTTCACTTGACAGTATGTTGTTTTTAGAATTCACATATTACATTTGCTCAGTTGTTCATTTGCGAAATGCAAAAACGAACTTTTGAACGTTGGTTATTACTCTATTTATTTCTTTGGTTATTATTAGGTTTTTTTTAGGCTCTGGGCTATGCAGGCTCCCAGTCCATTTTAAATATTCTTAATTATTTTTTTATTCGAAATAAAAATAGGACAGTGTGAAGCTAGTGAAAATAGTATTGCAGAAGTAATCAGTATTAAGTAGTTGTTGAATCTCCTCGCAGTTCAGCAGCCATGCTTTCAGTCCGGCTTTCTAATGCATACATAACGGTCTATTAACTAGGTGCCTGATTTAGTTTAGTCAACATTAATGTACACAATGCAGCAGTGCTTTTAAGATTAGAGCGATGAAACGCTGAGTGCTAATCCTCCACCCATGGCTAAGCTATGCATTAGTTATATCATGCATCTTATTGTATTCCATTACAAATGTGAAAGGTTACAGGCCTGTTGAGTTTGCTTCCACTAGCGCTGCTTTGTAAAATATGAAGGAGGATAGGGGAAGTTCCAGGGAAGTGTTTGTATTGGCTAGGTCTAGCTCATGGCCAGCAGCCAGCCATTCTTTCTGCATGAAGAATCACTCCTCGGTAAAGCCTCAGGCATGATACTACCGTTACTTTTTCACCTTGGTCTCTAGCAATTGTCTAGGCTTCGTCCAAAAAGATATTGCAAAATAATATACTGATTCTGCACCACCTTGGTTGCGTCTAAACCGTATACTACTGTTCTAAATACTCTGTCAAATAGCACGCCACGTCTGCATGGTATGGTTTACACGTCACATGGTAAGGTTTTCAATCGAGTATAACCGCACTGAATAATGTGTGCAAATACTGTCTAATATTTTGGCAAAGACTGTTATTTCCTGCGCAGCAAACTATTTTAATATACTATGTAGAAGGTTTTGGATGATGCCATAATTCCTTTGTGGAAAGGTTTTCCTCTTCTTCTAATCTTAGACATAAACTGTATAAATGCCTTAAATAAACCTACAACAACACAGTGACCACTACTGTGTGCTTTAATAGTATGAAAAGTTTCGGTTAATTAGTTTATATATTATGGATGTCAGTAATTTAATTGGGTTGATATTAATATTTTCTAACCTGATGTAAATTATGTGACAAGCAACAATTTGACAGAAGACAATATTTTGGTAAATTATTATAAGATAGCTGTAATTTAAGTTACAGAATATATTATTAATTCATACATGATGAATAAAAGAATAACAACATGCAATAAAAGACAGTCTACCCAAATAAAATAATAAAGGTACAATCTTAGCCCAGTATAATTATTGCCGAAATGATACTAAGCAAAAACTTAAAACAGACACTCAGAGAAAAGTGGAAAAGAATGCCTTTCCGGTGTATGTACAGGCTCACACACTTTTCCAGTCTTCATTTATTTCCCTAAGAAAGCATCAGGCCACCTGGGCCTTGCATTGAAACTTCATCAGTCTCCAGAAATGGAATCCAGTGGAGAGAAAAATCAAATTCTCATTTGCAAGATGGCAAAGGGGCACTATTTTGAAAAAAAGATATAAGAAAAGGGTCAAAGTGCTGAAATTGATATGAATTACTAAATGTCAATTCTTGTTTTTGTGCAGTGTGAAACCACCTCCATCCTAAAAATCCCCCTGTGTGGGTTTATGTGTGGGGAAGAGGAAATCGTAAGGTTCTTGGTAAAAAGTGTGTGTGTGGGAAGGAGGACAGTTAGAGAGAGAGAGAGAGAGAGAGAAGAGAGAGAGAGAGAGAGAGCGAGAGAGAGAGAGAGAGAGAGAGATTTCCACATTTTCAGCAGCATAGCAGCCTTCTGGATTGGATTGAACTTTTGAACCTACGTGGTAGTAGCAGTGATATCTTTAGATATTTTAGTCTCTGAATGGGTCACAGATTCTAGGTCTATAGTCTGAAAGAAAAGAATGATATCTAGGCAATGTGTAACAATTTGCTCTTGTTGCCCAACATGCTAATAGGAGCATAAAAAGAATCATTAGGATGTAGAAGAAAGAATGACAAAATAAATAGATGGATTAATGCAAGGAAGGGAATTTTAGTAGTGAAATTTGACTGTCAAGCAAATGATCCCTTTTTCTCTTAAAGAAATCTTTATTTGAACTATAATGTTGCTATAGGAGTGGAGGTCAATAATCCAACCACACAAACACAGTCAGACAGGTCATGAAGTGACCAGCATAACACCAGAGGTCAAAAGTTTACAGGAGGGAGGAAGCTCCACTCAAAGTCTGGGTACTCACAGACTACGCTTTAAAGGCTGACATAAGACCCTGACTAGACCCTGAAAAGCTGAGTAACAGCAGGCCAATGCTCCCAACTAGACTGTACTCCACAATGCATGAACACACACCGGGGTCATTTAAGGTGCTTAGTATCCACTGTTATATGTCCACCAGAGAAACAAAATGAAAATGGTAACAAAGAAAGCAGCATAGCAGTTCAAATTCATACTTTGGATCATGCCTTTTGGTAAACACTTATGGTTGCACACTTGATTCAAAAACTTTTTTAAATAATTGATAAAACCTCTTTTAAATTCTCTAGGGATTAATTACAACGATCAATCTACTAGGCAATACCTTCATTAATTTAGGCCCTGTATGCCTCTGACAAAATCAAATTTACATCTTGATCTAATTTGTGATTGAGATTTAGCACAACTGAGATTCCTTTCTTACCTTCTGATTGGTTTCATCCATATTGCTGTTTGGCCACTGTGAACTGAGATAACAGCAATGGCAGAAGCTTTTGTTTCAACACATAAATCAGTCAGTGAGCACAAAGGGCCCTGGCCATGTGCAGTGTCTGATACCACCCAGCCATTTCTACACACAAACCGCAACCTGTCTAACCATACACACTTATTCTGTCATATAACTGCCATCAAAAGAAGCAGTGTATGAAAATCATCTTAAGAGATTAAAACAGCTAAAGTTGACATTTTAACATATTTTAAGACAATTAATATTAAACATCAAACTGATGATCAATTTATTATCTCCTTATCACAAGGCAAAATAAAGCATAGAGTGTTTCAAATATATGCCAGTTGTCTGGCTAAAATTCTACTGTATGACAGAGACCCTGCATGCCTGCATGACTGTTGTCATCCAGACAAGGGCTACGGAGAGGCTGCATGCACAGCCAGGTCAAACGTGAGGTCTGAGGGTGAAACTTAGTTCACATTACCATACAGACAGGCGCCCTGACAATGGAGCGCCCATCTGTTCCTGTCAGCCATAACAAATCTGGTGTCAGGATCCTCTCTGGAGATGAGGAGGCAGTCTTTGCTAAATGAAATAACACTGACTCCTCCTGCCAGCCGGCCAAGCTCCCTCCTTCTCCACTTAGTTTAGTGACTCCCTCAGCTTCCTCCTCATACAAATGACACAGTGACATCACTGAATGGAATATCTGGATTATATTTACTCTCCAATATGAGCCTCATTCTGCTCCTGAGAAGTTATTTTTATTCGTTCAACTTTTTATTTTCGATGCATTAGACCCCTTCATGTCACTTATTCAAGTCTTTAATCTTCCTTTCAAAGAATGAAAAGCATGTAAGGAATTTCCTTCTTATTCACTCTGAGAGGAAAATGGAATGAAAATGAATTTCAATACTGAAATGAAACTGAAGGCCCACATTTAAGCAAATCAAAGATTCAACGTTTCCCTCAAGGTCTTAAAAATATGAGTCCCTGTTGAACTAAACATGAACCCTGAACTGCACTTGCCCCCTGTGGTCATAATCTTTATTAAAGGAGTGTAGTGATGTGATTCTCTGCATAAGCTTGGTCCCCTTCCTCTTACATTGCTTTTACTGTAGCCATATTAGAACATACCACATTTAATATTACTCCTAAAAAAATTAGTGTACAAAATAAATGTTTTTTTATTATTATTATTTGCTTCTCCATATGACTGTCCTCACAAGGTGAAATAGGTAGGTGAAGTACAAATAGGTGTGACGTTTTAGTAATATCATAAAATGTAACTATTTTGGTAATAAGGGTATTTTTGACAGAAATTGAAGTGTGTCAAGTGAGTGATGTGAATGGTTTTTTTCCCCCTGAAACTACCTTCTCCTTTAAAAAAAAAAAAAAATAGCTGTGGCAGATGAGTGATCGGGATCGGGGAACAGACACAGCCCCTCAGGTATAGGGTTGTGTTTCAGGCCCAGCTGGTAAGAGAGAAACTGGGGATGATGATCACTCATGGCTCTGGCCTGGAGCAAAAGTGCAGGCACAGTGCAAACTGGCTTCTGGTGATAAAAGGCAGTCATGGCACCAGACTGTGGGCAGATGCAACATCCTGGCAATTTGAAAACTGCTTTACATCATGTCTCTGTCTGCGCTGCTCACCAGAACCTTTTCCTTTTACTCTTTGAATTTTATCTCAAGTACAGACATGCCCTGGGAAGCGCTCACATTCAAAGAGTCAGATAGAAGACTGTTTTCCTACCACTAGAGGATGCTCTTCATCCCTTTTCTGTTGAAGCCAACCAAAGCAGTGGTGACAGACACCCACATCCCCTCCCCCAAATCTACTTCTCCATATCCTAAACTGGCACATAGCACAGGCGTGGGAATCCACTAGAGGGTGATCTGTTACCAAACACACCAGCACACTGTAGTTTATCATCACTCTGCCCAATAAAACACTGACATTCTTCAAAGATATTGCTCCCTAAAGTTCTTAAAGAAACTAGGCACATCTTGCATGCCTTTTCGTTATGAATTGGTTACACATACAGTTTACCACATGCATGAATGTAAATAATGAAAGCTAGTTTCAGAATACTAGCTCAGAAGGGAAAAAGTTCAACATTTACATGAATGTTACATTATTTAACTTGAATGTTACTATTTATTTACTCATAATCTAGAACACATACTGCTTTGATGCCTGCTAGTGTACTTGATCTGTTCTTGTATGTGTCCTACAAACACCACCTCTGGACACATTGTGAGAACCCAATAAAGCATTGCAAGAGCTGGTAATTCAGACACATTACTTAATTTTGAAATTAAGAATAATTAAGCACTGAAAATGACATTTATATGAGCCATCTCTTATATAACACTTAATTGAAGACAAACACAAAGAGAGGCTTGGACTCACATTCAGGTGCAGTGTCCTCCTGATAGTCTGATGCCACAGACAGATCGTCAGAAGGGGCAGAGCGTCCCAGGCTACTGTGGTTGTCATCTGAACTGTCCTCATGTCTAACATCAGCTGCGAGGACAATTGAGAGAGCTTAGAATATTTGGAAGCTTAGACACAAACATGAGGCTTAATTATTTAAATATTTTTATTATCTAAAAAGTTCCAATAAACTTTTAATTGTACAGACTTTTTTGATTAGATTTTTTTTCATTTGTTATGCAGTTTGAATTTTCAGTCTAGAGAAGAAATGCTTAAAAAAAAGAAAAAACTATCATAAAATGTGCTAACTTACATCTGTATGGAAATGCCTGTGGATTTCTGAAAACAAAATTCATTGATATATTGAATAACAGTAATAAATAAAATATTTATTTACATTTTAAATGATTAAATATTGGGTTTCCAGTGATGTGTCATCAATGTGGGTCAAATTTATGTATACAATTTATGTACAAAGTTACATACAAAGTTATGTAAATGGGATTACAATTATTAATTACTCAATTAATAATATTTGATGTAGTCCTTATTTAATACAGATAGAGCAAAGAAATAGAAATATATATAGTTGTATAGAAACATTTTAGACAACTCCCTTGTTTTTTTTAATTTCTTGTGAATTACACATTTGTACATAATATTTAATCCAAATCATTAATTCACCTTCTAACCGCATTTAAGTGCATTAAATATTGCGATATACATTCACTGTTGATGCTTCAGCAGTGTCCATTTATCTTTTTTATTATTACTGTGAACCACTTTTTCCAAGGTAAGTCGGTAGAACTTTTCAATGCTTTGCATATACACAGTGTAGTGTTGCATTTGTTCTCAATTCTGAGTGGAACGAACTACAGTGGAAACGTAGCATACTCTTCCACCTTCATGCAACAAAACCACAAGGCATGCAGAAGCAAGTGCAGCATGTTCACTTAATCTCTATAAGCAAACAAAACTAGATATGAGCTTCCTGTGTTGTACTCTTATGATTCACATGAACACATTTCATAGTTAAGATTAGTTTTCTAGAACCTTTTCAAATCTTGATGGCTTATGGAACTACATGACTTTGCTATACATACTGTATGTTTATATGATGTATAGGGAGTAGATCACTTCATCAATACATAAAGATCTTACCGGTTGTGGACAACACGAAAGTTGTTTAGTAGTATTTCTCTTGTTTCTTGAGCATGTCTACTGAGGTTCTCATCCTGCAAAATACTTGAGACAAACAGCTCACAATCTGAAAAAGACCATTCATACACACACACGCACACACACGCACACACACACACACACACACACACACACACACACACACACACACACACACACACAGAGAGAGAGGGAGATTATCTGATAACACAAAACAGAACACAATTTGACAAATTATAATATTGAAACATGTACAAAAAAAAAAAAAAAGCAAAATATATTTAAGTTTTTCAAGGTCTTGAAATCTCTTAAAAATATGCAAAAACCCTCCCAGTGATCACGTTACCAAGGCCGGTTAATGCAAATGCAACAAAATGTCAGTGCATGTGTACCTGACAATGGCTTTGTGTTTGAATGAGTAAGATGTTAATCTTAAGTTCATAATCTATAGAAGTGGATCTGAATAGTACATTTACTGCTCTTCAATATAGAATAATAATACAGTACGTTTCAAATTGACACTTTGTAGGACTCATTTCCAAATATTTAAGATGCGTTTAAACAATTAATGTAATAGGTAATAGTGTTTATATTTTTAAAGTTATACTGTATTTATATTTGAGTTTTGTATGTTATAATAATAATAATAATAATAATAATAATAATAATAATAATAATAATAATAATAATAATAATAAATGTAAAAGGTAAGAGTATGATAGTCAAAAAGTCAAAAAGAAGTTTCAGAAAGTTGTTTGCTACTTTGTATATTGCTAAAAAAAATTGTCTTTTGTTTTTTGTAATCTGTGTTTTCCAATAACTCACAATATTACCAAATGTCAAAAGTTTTTTTAAATGTCAAAAGTTGTGTTAATGAAGATGTAAATCATGACCGCTGATAAGCCACAATTTTAAGTGCAATATTTTCTTGTTAACCTGACAAAAGCACATTCATAAAACTTGAGGCATTGAGGCATTGTCAGACATTCATTGTCACTTGAGGCATTACCTTCAAGAAGCCTTCTGATGTCATCAGAAATCGTCTCCATTAATTCTCTGAATGTAAGACTCCACTGAAAACTTTAAATGGTCCTGTCTTTTAATATTTCTTTATAGAAAAGCTGTTCTGAGTGAGTTTGTTGTCTCTTCAATGAAACAAAAGACGCTACACAGTGTGGCAACACAGACATCCACACACATGCTCTGAGTGTTAGAGGAAGAGCACAGAATGTCTATGCTGTGAAACTGAAACTAGTTTGGTTAAACAAATGTTGCAAGTCAAACAATTGTTTAAGGCTTATTGTAAAGCATGAATCATTAACAGCTAAAACAAGAATTATCCTAATTTGATTCAAAATGTCATTGTAGATTACGCTAAACTGATATAAGGTCTACAGGGTTCTAAACACAATACATAAATCTAGAGGAGGGATCTTGTAGCTGGCATGTGTCTAAATGCGGCACCTTAGAATATATGCAATTTTGAAAATAAAATACATGGTTTAAAGCAGTACAATACATTTATTGTGTTAATTACAATGGCAACTGATAACTCTGCTGCCAGTAACTTACTGTAAATATACAAGGTATTTTAAATATTTGCTCTACAAGTTGCCTGTAAAAGCAAAATTTTATATCTAGTTTTAATTTATGTTTTGTGGTTTAATTATTATCCAGAATGTCTAGACTTGTTTATTACTTTGCTTTTATGCTACATATAATCCAATTACATTATAACAACTGTTTAATGTTCCATGTAAAACTGTTGCCGCTTCATGAGGATGGTACTCTTTATATTGCTTTGTATTTTCCTACTTTTTTATTTTTCACAAGACAAATTATTATTTGGCAAAAGGTCCCACTTCTGATTTAGTAGGTATATGTGAGAGTTAGGAAATGTATGAACAGAGATGTCACACAAGCAATAAATTAATCAATAAATATTAGAAATTTTTATATTGTTTTGTCATGGGTTTGGTCTCTCAAACTTACATGTTTTCTCTTAATTGTCTGTTATTTTATATGTGCATATATTTATATAATAAAATAGGTAAGTCCTTTCACTGAAATACAAAAAAAAAAACTTTTTATAAATATATTACTTTTGTATCTACAGATACATTACTATCATGTTCACACTGTAAAGAATTTTGTGTCATGAAGTACACTGTAAATTGGTATTGCTCAGAGGTGCTTTAGGCAGGTATATGGTGGATACAGGGTGGTAAAGCAAATCTGAATAGTGCAAAGAGGGTAGCATTCCTAGAGAAGGACATGACTGTTTGACCCCTTCCTCTCTGTCCCTGTAGCTACAGCCCCTGGTGAAGGTAAAAGGAGGAATGAGCAAGGCCTCCCAGCCCTCCATGAGCACTGCCTCCTGCCTGCTGGGCATGGCCATATGAAAGGAAGGAGCCATTGTAATCCACCCAGGATTACACCGCCCAACAATACTCAGCTGAAAGGGCGACAAAGACCCAGTATCAAACACAGGCTTGGGCTGATGAGAGGAACCTGCTATGATCTCCCACCACCAACACTGCCATCAGCACCTCTCATCTCCCCAAGAGAGCTCTTTTGCCATTCGTTGACTCCTTTCTTCTCTTTGCTTATCTGGAGACGCATGCTTTTTCATCTTGGCATTCCTTTTCATTTGCGTTTCACTTGGGGGAGGGGGCATGGCTCTCTCATCTGAGTAAATCACCCTCCTCCACAAAAATCACACTGTAACACAGCAATGCTTCCCTCTAAAGCTAGGGTCAGCTTGAAGGCACCTGGGGCAGACTTTATGGATAATACTTGTCAATATGGGGTTTTAATGCTATTTGTAAATTGTTCAAATTCTATTTATCAGAGAGAAGAAGTAGATGCACACCCTGCTATTCAATGCATTCAGAGCTTTAGGCTCATTCTTGCTACTATTTTGACCTTTTGAACCTTAGACTGCTGTTTGCTGCTAATTAACCACCTCTCCCACACTTTAAGATAAATCTGCAGGCACCACTAAGAAGATGTTTGAGGAGCTGTTTAAGGGGCTTGATGGTAAACATTCTGTAAAGGACAGAAAGCAAGACAGTTTGCTCAGGGGATTTGGGAGGTATCAGCAAATGTCAACACTCAAACCTCAAGCAAGGGTTACAACGGAAAAGAACATATCTGCAGGAAGACTTTATTTCCTAAAAATAAATTGTGAAAGTAATATATATATATATATATATATATATATATATATATATATATATATATATATATATATATATATATATATATATATATATTTATTTTTTTTTTTGGTTTGTTAAAGTAAATAATAAAATAATAAAATATTACTTTTACGTTGTTGAAAGAAAGTAATGGTAAACTGTTTTATCTTGTATCATAGTTTTCACAAACATGTGGCAACTGTCTTCAAATCGAATACAACCTTCTCCCTGCCAGTTGCCTGGCTTATGCTGTTTGGACTCTTGGAAACAATCCCAGAAAGCTTGTAAATTCTGCTTATTTGTCTGTATTAGTTACCAACATAACAAGAGGATGAATTAATGACATTATACAAGGACATGGAGCCAAATCACAAGGGGGTGGGGGGTATGTACAGAGTGGAGGAGGAAGTCTTCCTTTAATGCCTATTTCCACTAAGGGTGGAGGCTATTTGCATGATGCCTCTGTCCTTACTTAGCAGACTGTCTGTCAAAAGCATGAAGACATACAGAATGTCCCTTTGACCCACTCTTTTAAGCCAGTGAATAGAATATACAGTGGTCTTTTTATCCTTTTGATTTCAGTTACTCCTGTGGAGTGACATGCTTCAGAAGGACTTGAACAAGACTCATGAAGTCAAGCCAGGCATTTGCTTTGTAAAAGCCCTTGTGACATTAACCATTATCCACACTCAAAAAAACATTGGGTTAAAAACAATTTAGCCCAATGGCTGGGTAAATATATCACAGAACAAATTGGGCTAATCTAACACAGTAATTTTAATAATTATGTTCATTTTAACCCAGCAAATGGGTTGTTTTTCAACCCAATTAATGGTTTCATATTTTCAAGGTTATTTTTTCCCTTTGAAAATGTCAAATATACCACATTACAAACAAATATGTCAGCATGGTATCTCCTTTATTTATACACAAGAAGGTGTTCAGAAATGTACTGCTAGAGTTGTTAAAGTGGTGTTAAATATAGACTTTGAAGTAAATTACTTAAATAAGTTATATATTTAAGACGAAAACATCCGATTTTGATCAAAGGAGACTTTTAACATCCTAAAAATTGAGTTACCAACTTATGATCCAATGGGCATTACAAACAAGTAAGCCAAAGCTAATGAAGATAGTGATGCATTTAATATCATGTAAACTGAACTGTTAATGCACATTTTTGCTTTTTCTAGTGTACAGTAATGGTTTTGTGGATAAATACAGTGATACAAACCTTCACTCTTAAAACAGATGTGTTAAAAAGAACCTCATCATGTGTTAATTTTACCACACCTGCATGTCTAGTTAAGGACAACACGTTTTGTCCTCTTAGTTACAGTGCGTTATTACTTTTAACAGATGCTGTATATTAGTATATTTCCACAAAAAGTTTTTTTAAAAATAACTCAAAAATAACACAGAGATGTGTTGTTTATACTTTTGTCACTACAATTATCCTAAAATGCAATTTGTTTATATGCTAAAAATTGTACACAATTGCATGAAATTCAGCTGACATTTATTGAAATCATTTAAACTTTTGACAGTTTGATGAATTTGTGTTGATGCATCTTCTTACAAAACTCCCTGCCATCTGGGAAGACAAGACTCTCGACTCCTTTCCATTTGAAAAGCTGTAAAAGAGCAAAAAGTTGTTGATAAGTGGTTAGCTACAAAATATGGACAAATGCCTTTGGGTTTCAACTGAAAAATTACGTTACAGAATCCTAAATTGTGTAATTTTGGAAATGTGAACTACATTCTCCCAATAAACAAAATGGCGCTGTAGACACACCAAGAAAATCTAGCTAACTTGCCAATATATATTTTCCAGCCTTTAGCACCTCACGGCCAATTTTTTTGCACAACCTAATTAAGTCAACTAACATTACAGAGATAGTGGAAAGCATTACAACCTACTGAAACCCACAACATCTCTTTCTGTCACATTAACCTTGTGAAGAACCTTTGGCCTCAACATTACTGAATTAGCTAAGTTCCGTTAGCTACTGACTGTCTGCACCTGTTAACCAGCATTAACATTCACAGAATAAGCGTGGCCCTAACCCATTCTCTTAATGCTAATTACTACAGCTTGCATTGTCCAAAACACTTGGTTAGTGGAGCTAAGGTTAACCCATTCTCTGTATTATATCATATTGAACAGCTGTAATGCTAAGTTATCGTTAACTCTTAAAAAGTTAATGGGAATATCTAACATTACCATGAGCTGTATGCTATATAAGTAATGTTATAAACTCAGGTGAGCATCTAGGTTAGCATCACTCATCGCTACTATTATTGGTGACCGCATCCAGCTAGCTAACCCTAAATCAGCGCCTCAGATAAGATGCAGAACCAGAGAATTATAGAATAACCTTAATCCATAATTCACAGCCAACATAAACACAAAACACACTACACTAGTAATGCAATCAATGAGGAAGCAGTATATGATCTTCACTTTTGAAGCCGTTGAGACAGGTAACGTTAATTATCCCTCGCTGACTTACTGCTTTACAGTGAATACATTTTCGAGAGCTCCCTGCCTAAATATCACAAACTCGGCCAGGCATTTTCAGCATTAACATTAAATAGTGATTAACACCAACTTACTTGTGGTCATTTGGTTTCCTTGCCTTAGGACTCTGATTCTATTGTCAATTTAAGACAACATGTTTTGAAATTGTAATAACACCAAAGGTGTGTAGGATATTAACACATCTTTTCTGAGTGTGTTTTCCAAATAAATGTAACAGTCTGTCTATGTGAAAACCACTACCTCCATGTGAGGTGAATTAAAGAGTCCGCGCTGAGCGAGGTGGTAGGGGTGCATTGGTTCAACTGTCAGTGAAAATCACCCAACCATTAACCCAGCAGTTGGGTTACACAAAACTACCCAAAAACTACCCAAGACTGAGAAAATACCCAAATTAAATAAGCCAAAACGCTCGAGCCTGCATTTGGGTAGAACAAATAACTTAGCATTTTTTAGAGTGCAGTAAGAGAAGGAGAAGACACCACACAATGGGTCTTCAACCTGCCTCAGCATTGTAGATTCACCTGACGGAATCTAACACCCAAACACACACTGATTATAAATTCTCTAGCTTGACTCTTGACCTCCCTGGCATTTAGAGCTAGAAAGTAGATTGTCTATGCCGGTGATGAGTGATGGCTCAGTAGCACAGAGGACACACAGGACTGTGTGGCCAAACATCAGAGGGAGCACAGAAATGGTTGCATATAATAATACAATCCTTAAAGCTGTTCCATTCATATCAATGACTCTTATCATGTATTACTGAAAAGTAACAACCACTCTGAGTATCCTTGTCCTCTATCACTGACATTGGAATTATTGTTTCCCACTGTTCCTCAGTGAGGTTTTTTTCTATTTTAATCTGGCCTATATTGCTCTCTTTGCCTCCCCACTGTCCTTCCCACATCTTCTCACACCCTACAACACTGCAGTGTGAGATTTCCTTAGATGCTGACAGGCTAGTGAAAAACATCCCTCTCCAGCAAGCAGCTGAACATCTGTCTCCATAGGGCTGTGGCTCTGGCTCTGACGTCTGCAGATGGGGTCCCAGTGGGTGCTGAGAGTCATGCTATCCAAAAGGCCAGCGAAAACATGGTAGTAATCAAACTCTAAAACTAATAAACTAAAACTAAAATATATAAACTTTATATATAAATATGTGTGTGTGTGTGTGCGCGCATATATATATATAATAGATAGATAGATAGATAGATAGATAGATAGATAGATAGATAGATAGATAGATAGATAGATAGATAGATAGATAGATAGATAGATAGATAGATAGATAGATAGATATACATACACAAACACACACACAGAGAGAGAGAGATACAACACATAACCTTTACAAGTGGGTAAACAGGAAATCAGCTTATTATGATAACTGCAGGTCAACCATTTTTAGGAACTGTGCCCTCTTTTATAATAGAGTTAATAAGTTCTCCATCACCAGTAGTGTTGATATTTTATACAAGTTGATTAACATCTATTTAAATACAATTTGACATGTAATGTAATGTCAGTTCTTTTAAATGTATTTTATTATTTTCAGTTTACAATTTTCAGAAAAATTTAAACATTGTAATACCAGTCTACACTGTAGTACTGTAGTACTGAATAATGTCAGCAATTGGTAGGCTTTTCTTCTGAACACATGATTATTTATTGTTTTATTTTTACTTATAAAGTAGGTACATAATGTTTGATGTGTGTAATGTTTTATGTATATTAGTAGTGACAGAATCTTTAAGGCCTTACTGTTGTATGTCAGCAATAAACACAAGACTGATACTAAACATGCAGGATTAATGGTATGGCATGATAACATCATCCGTGACCTTTGGTCAGACACCCTTCTCCTTTCTTCCTGGACAGGCCTATGGTCTTACTGAATTAATTCAGGCCTGAACTCTGGATGAACCTGGTCAGTGGAGAGGGTGCTGACAGTGCAGTGCTGCTGGGGCAAGAACTGTGCAAACCCAACACCCTGAGTAAATATTGGACAAGTCCATCAGATGATCAAGAGACTGAAAATGGGTTGTCAAGTCCCCATAAACTTTTAAGAGACGATTAGGCTCACCAATAAAGCACCCAGGAACCTGACTGTGTTCTTTCCTTTTTTCCTTTCTTTTTAATAATTATTTTTTAATGTTAGTCTTCAAGTAGTTTACATTTACATTCATAGTAAATTTTCTACATAAAACAAAGACACATGTAATACATGGCACTGTGCAATAACTTTAAATAATTTCTGTAATTTCTACAATAAAATACTATGTTTGGACCAGTAAGTGTTTTACAACTCAGTATTGCAGTCTGTTTGGCATTCTGTGAAAATATTAAAAATACTGGTAGATTGTACCACATCAAAGGACCTTAGTGTATAACTGAAGTAATATTGCTGTGGCTATATTGTAATAACACAGTTCAGTATCATTAATTCTACTGCAAAACCTGGCACCAAAGCATTTATCTTAGGTATCAAAGGAGCCTGCCTAAATTAACTGATTTATCTATCATTTCATCCATTATTTTGTTATCCTAGGCTTTGATTTGATGGGTTTTGTAGAAATATCAATATGTAGGAGTGGTTTTCACTACAACGGGCCATAACACATTGTAAACAACACAACAGTAACAACCTGTAAATATTAACTACAGTGACTACCTGGCAATTATGCTGCCATTATTTTACATATAAAGTCATTTGTAAGTAAAGAACATTGCTTTAGAATGACCACTTTGCTCAAACAATTTGTTTCTGTTAAAAAAAATTGTGGTCAAATATTGTGGGGTTTTTTTTTTTTTTTTTTTTTTGTGTACAAAACTATCCTGTATAGAGTGCATATTTACTGGACTATTACACATTGGTTTGAAATGTTTAAAATATTAATATTGGCTAAATCGTGATGCAGTGATGTCAAAACCTAAACTGATTGTTATTATTAGCCTTTATAAAGCTAAAACTTATACCCGCAGAGTACATGTGGAGCTGATAAATCTTGAAATGTTGCAAACTGAAAGGAAAATGCGAAAATCTGAAACATTGATCCCATAGCATGGTGCAGTGGCACATATGAGTAAAACTGGAAGATTATTCAGGGTTATATCAGTGAGCAAGCAGGAGTGTTTACATATTAAGAAGTCCTGCAGGCACAGTGAGGTGAAAAGGTCATAGGAAGCCACCCGGGGTGTACTGCAACATTCCTCTTGTCAAACTATACATACTGGGGTAGCCTTGATTTAAATTAGCCCCATTGTATTGTTATGTCCCTTAACAAAAGACACTATCTTTTATTAGAGCATAATAGCCCTCATAGCTTCTAAATATAAAATAAATAAATAAACACAAAATCAGTGTGCGTTGTCACTTGACTAATAGACACATGAATTTCAGAAAAATAAAACACTTTTATTCAGGTTTTTACTACTTCATATGTCAGACGAATACTGTGCTCCTATACATATGAACACACGACGTTTTTGTCCAAAAGTACATTTCTAGTGCAAATTATAAAACTGATAATTCAAATTAGCCACATTGTGTTGCAATGAGTTGCGACTGTTACACATCAAAGTTAAATGTATTGCACCCAATTGCGACTGTTACACATCGGAGTTAAATGTAGTACATACAATAAACGTAGTGACCATTTACATATCAGTAACATGCACCATCACAGAGCAAGAATGTCTTACACAGACAAAAATGGACAAAACTCGAATTTGTTTTTTACATTTGGTCTGTAAGAGAAAAATAACTTAGGGATATGTCCTCAGCAAGAGAAGGTTAAAACAGGCAAGTTCTTTTACAATGCAGGTATAAAACTTTCTAATAAAATGTTCTAATTTCACACCACAAGCCGTGCTGAATAGGAGGACACAGTGGTGTACAATATGGCTTATTATTTAGAACGGTAACATGCAGTGTGTGTGCCATTATATGTCCTCAGTTGCCACTCGAAGAGTCTGAGATCGGAGATGCAGCTGGAGATGAGGTGGTGGAGCTGTTTGTGTTTTGTCCAGCAGCGCAGTCTGTTGCTCGTTTCATGGCCGGTACAGTTCCTTCTCTCTCTCGTTTCTTCTGTTTCATTCTACGATTCTGAAACCAGATTTTAACCTGTGTCTCGTTCAGTTCGAGTGTAGCGGCCACCTCGACTCTCCGCGCCCTTGTGAGGTATTTGTTAAAGTGGAACTCCTTTTCCAGCTCGGTGAGCTGCTTCGTAGTGAAATTTGTGCGAATAATACTTTGTTGTCCATGGCTTCCGTATTCAGTGATCTTAACTGTGAGGAGGGGGAACATTACGTATTAATCAACAGCAATAAATCCACATGTTCAAAATTCAACAAGCAGGTCCCTCTGACATGACATTATCTTGTGAGATGGGATACTGATGAATAAACATGGTTCAACTGACCTGTCTTAGGCGGGTTCCTTTTAACTTTCATCCAATCGAAGGTTTGTGCTTGGTTGGGACTGTTCTTTGAATCACTGTCATTATGGATTAGGCCGGAATATTTGCTGTACGTGCCGTAATGGTGTTGCTGCTCTTTCTCTCCGTAGGGATATGATGGATATTGACTGACAGGGATTTCTCCTGGCCTGCAACTAGACTCGGCTGCTGTCCCACCGTTGTTTCCGATGTTTAGCACAGAAAAGCCGGGGGACGGCAAATACATGTGCTGTTCTCCCTGATTGAGAATGGGCTGATGGCTGTAGTCCAGGTGAGATCGGCTCTGCTTGCCGTAGTTTACTTGCTGGCCTGTTGTAACAAGATCCAAATTAATGTGGCATGGCTGGGATGCCTGGTGCGCATAGTTCATGCCTTGAGTTTCGTGCAGCGACGGTGTAAACGAGTTCCCTCCAACTGGCCGCCCCTCAGCAATGCAACTATTAGTGCTCCCACAAGCACTTTGAATGTACTCTTGATCCAGGCCGAAACATCCAACTTTTGAATTTAAGTGGTTAGGTCCACGGCTGTAAACAGTGTAATCTATGTACGAATTCATTTTCGATTCTCCAGCAGTAATTGTTTAAAGGGGGCCAATAAAAGTCGTCGTGTTACCCCAGTGCCCTACCACCTCTAAGCAGTATGTCAAACCTCAAAAGTTCTGTCGGGCTACATATCAACTAACTGACAGATCATGTGACCAAAACTCTACCAATAGTGTGCGATCTACAGAGGTAGTTTGGGCGTTGCGAGTGTCCATCAAGTGAACTCGTATTTACATGACAAACACTTGAATGGCACCTTCTCATCAGTCAGATAAACGCACACACTAGCAGGGTATGCCTGTTATATTACAGCAATTAAAACAGTTTTATGATTTCACGATATTTTCTCTAGAGAATTTGATTGCAGAGAAGGCAATATATCATTTATGGATAGATAACCAATCAACATGATCAAGAGATTTCTTGTTTATGGACAACAGTGTTTCACAGAACATTGAGTTCCAACTTGCACAAATATAAACATTTAACTCACAGAGGCCTATTTTCTTGTTTTTAAGAAAACCGAGAAAGACTGTTGAGTGATAATCGATCTTTCAAGTGACACCAAGAGACACCAACATAATTTTGTATGGCAAGACAAGGAAAGTATTTAAAGATCCAAGATGCAATCTGTGCTCAATTAGAAGATTGTATTTTTTAAAAAGTAAATATAGTTCCCAGGTGACTAAACGAAAACACTAAGGGTGAACAAACTCGAAATTAACACATTCGTTTTTTATTGCCTGTAGGTCGTAAAAATATTCAAAATTACGTATATTAACACCACTATTACGGCTGGAATACCTACTCTTACACAAACCTTGTTTTATGTGAATGTTAGAAGTGATATTAAAGAACAGCCAACCGGTCTGTTTTTGCTAATAAAGTGTGGGTTCGGATGGTTGATTTCTTTCATTGTTCACTGGGGTAAGTTAGGGGCCATGCTCTGTGATTTAGACTTGCTCTTTGCTGACCAGCCATATGATGAGACCTATGACTAAGCCTGTGCGTTTGGGACTCGGAGAATGCTAGATAATCCTCACAGTTACCCTCAGTATTATAGAACCAGCCTTGGCTACTAAAGGTGAAACCAGTTCTATCATTTAGCCTTCTAAAGTATTGGTCATTTGTAGGTCCGTGCTTTTGCGCGTTAGACCAATGACCCTCGGAATTTCTGAAAACCTGGCTCATACAGCATGCATCATTTCGAGCATTGCTAACGGACGGGGGATTCATGTAATTCTCTGTAGGTGATTTAAATGAAGCACTAATGTCCATTTGCAAGAACGTCGGAAGATGCGCATTCGGAGGAGAGGGCGAGGCGGTTTCTTTCAACTTTGTGTCTTTTTTATGCCTCATCCTGCGGTTCTGAAACCATATTTTGATCTGTCTTTCGCTAAGCTTCAGTAGGTTGGCCATCTCGAGGCGTCGCAGTTTGCCTAGATAGTGATTAAAGTGGAACTCTTTCTCCAGCTCCAGCAACTGATTGCTGGTGTACGACGTGCGCGTCCTTTTACAGCCACCTGAGCCATCCGGGCGGCTCTCTGCTGCAGAGGAAACGAAGTAAGAAAGCATTAACTGCAATCAAAAGAAAAAAATAACTCCATATACAGACTTTTCAATCACTAATAATTCCTTATCCGTATGCATTTGTTATTTTTGTAAGTGTAAAAGGTCCAAGGAAAGTGTCCTTAAATCCAATTCTAAGTCCTGCACCCAATATCCCTGATCCAGCCATTTACATGCTTTAGAATTATTTAATTATTTCACTCAGGCGTATTGAATGTATGGCGATCATTTGAAGGTATGCGGTGTCTCTCTGTGATTGTTATAATGATAATGATACGTTTTGTAGCCTTCGTTGATTTCCATTTACAATATAGCCTACTACAACAAACCGAATGTACCCACCACCGATGTATGCATCGCAGGAGCTGTGATTTTTCTGCTTGATTTTTTTTATAGACTCTGACATCCAGGGGAAGACCAGCTTGTCGTCAATAGTAAGGTCCCTGATTGAGGAGCTGTGAGGTTCTGGGAAGGGTGATTCTGTATAGTTTCGATAAAGTTCACTTGTAGTGCAGTGCCCAGAGTCATCCATGGCAGCCTACGGCAATGAACAAGCATTCATCTCTTGGTCGTTTTCCCGCAGTACCACAGAGAGTGAAACTTGTGTCGTATCACTGTATCCAAATGTGTCGTCACTCTTAAACGAGTCACTGCCCAATAATGAGGTGTTGATGTTGTCCGTCTTGTTCTGCATTGTGTAGAGCTTCTGGCTAAACTTGCGTCACGTGACAGATTCGTTACAGAGGCCTCTTGGTGGGAGACCTAAAAGGTCGCAACAAGGCGTAGTATGAATTAAGTCACAAAAATCCATCTCACGACTGAACGAGCACACGACATGAATATAGACATTTTTGTTGTAAAATAGTGTACTAAGTATCTTACAGTATTTTAAAAAATATATATTCTACAAACGAAATAAAGGCCAGTAATGTGATTATGATAATAATACTATGTGCATTTTGAAAATAAATAAATGAACGAATAATAGAATGAATAAATAAATTAACTCATTTCACAATCGAAACATAATAGTTTCTGGTCAAGCTAGAAGTGATAAAATATTATTTACGCGTCAAAATGCCAACAAGGACTTCAGGTACACATGACAAGTATGCATAAGTCATGAATAGCCTCCCTAATTTAAAACCGTATAACAATACTCAACAGGCATGTTTTCATTGACAAGAACTGCAGTTTACAAACATTGGGAATATTTTATAGCTTATTAAACAAAACGTCTGTCAAATCAATAGCTACATGTAAATAGAAATAGAAAACCACATTTTAAATCAATCAATAATAATAATAACCTAGATACTAAAGGAAAATCAGGTTTAATTGATAATGTAATTTAAAATCTGTTGAATTCCTGAATACTGTAGATGAAAGCCCGAATCTTGTATATTGATATCTTAATCTACAAAAAATTTTAATTGATTAATTAATGCAGACGCTCAACTACACAGAGTACTAAAGTAATACTTCTAACATCAAGAATAAAAATAGAAACGTATTTAGTATGAAAATAATATTTACACTGTAGACATGGTAAAGATGTGGCCTCAAACTCTAAATAAATATAAATCATGTTCAAGACAATTACGAAAAATATTTATCACGACAATCGGAACAATCGGAGCTTTATTTAAAATCGCAATCACAACAAATAAGATGACTGGACAGGCAGAATTCACAGTTAGCTATTTAAAAATCGATGTTCACCAAAAATAACGCTTTTATAGGCTACAGACACAGGCCTAGGTATATTCTCAGTTGCTTTAATGGTGACAGAAGTAGTGTAGAATCGGTCGTAATGTGACAAATGGGGAAAAGAAACGCGAGAGCGACTACACTGAAGGAGGAACAAAGGCTGCTGAACTCGTCATGAACCCGAGCTCAAGTAATATGGCGATAAATCACACGGACATATCCGCCATTCACAAACTGAGTCTATTTCAGTGCAGCTCGCTTATTGCGCGCCTGTAGGTTTGTTCTGAATCCACACAATCAGCCACTGTTTAGCATCATCCTTTTTTTTTTCTTCTTCTTTTTTTTTTTTTTTTTGCTTGATCAGAACGATTACTAAATATTAGCGAAGGCTATGTGCTGTCAAATTTAAAAAAAAAAAAAAAAAAAGAATGATGGACCCTTCTATTCGCTATGTATAACAGTAGTTATACATAAGCAAGAGTTAGGGAATGTACATCAACAAACAGACCTTTATTTTTTGTAAACTTCATTAACAAACTGCCTGTTCCTTGAACCTTGCCATATAATGATACAACGTTTTAATTTGACAATGGTTTAATTTCACAATATCTTCTCTCCGATCTGGGAAAACTGGAATGAGAAAACTCTTATAGCAACAACCAATTTATACATCTTAGTTAAATCAATTCAATAAAATAATATCTTTGCCTACTCACCAGCCAACTCATCCGCTGGAAACCTTGAGGAGGACCTCAGAGAGATATAGTACCTAAAATAGAGAAAGAAATCGTTAATCACATTATCCATTCAAAATATTTATCAAACAATGTATCTTTTTTATACATATATATAAAAAATAATTTCTAGGGAACAAGACTAACGTATTGAATGAGTGGAACTTAACATGAGTACGCAACCTAGATACATATTATGAAAACACACTAAACTTGTATGCCTATTGAAGAGCACAAGACGGTAGAAATGTAGAAATGCGTTGTCGCTCATGTTGGCTACTTTCAACTCCACACCCTAAAGCATAGGCTGGAAATAGCAGATCGTTAGATAGCCAAAGAGCCGAGAGGGGAGCAAATAACCTCAGCACAAGAGCTGACCCAGGCAAATAGTGCTGTGTCTCAGAGTAAGCAATCGATATAAATTGAACTGCGAATCAAACAAAAATTAAGCAAGATTAGGAGGCTGTTCTAAAGCACTATCGACGAACTGGACAAAATAACAAAACTACCAAACCCTCTTCTTTAATCAACACAAGAAAATATTTTGACAAGGCAATGTCCGTTTTGTTTACAGTAATAACAGGTGTATGACATAATCTGATCTCTTTGTCTCCACATTCCATATTTTAGAAACATGTTTTGTTTATTTTAATTAGCAGTTAATATGTGTTTTCAAATGAAAGAATTGGGCTATCACATTTTCTGCTTTATCATTGCATTTATATTTATTATAGATTTATAATCTTGGGACCTGCCTGTTGAACGTTTTAATACCATAACTTGATGTTATAATAAGCCCCTTCATGCATTTTCTAGTGGTATAATTGAGTAATTTTAGTGTATTACAAAATGACAATATGACAGCAAACGGAGATGTCAGTGTTAAGTGATTATACGTCTTTCAAATAAAACAGTCATTTTAGCAGAACAAAATTGTGACCCTGAAAAAATCAGTCAACATGATGTTAAAGTGTTAAACCTTTCTAAACTGTCTATGTCTAGAGGCTGTTGTAATTGCCGTCTATAGTGGTGGTCTTCAGATCAATTCCTTATTGGACAGGAGGCCTTTGATCTCTCAAGTAAATCTGATGTGTTCTGATGTGTTCCACACTCCTTGAGCAAATGGGTTAATATCTAACCAATGCAATAATAACCGTATAGTTTGAGTACTGCAATCCCGTTCTCACTTGCATACCAAAATATTCAAAATTTACATCATCCACTGTCCATCAGTTAGCACATAGCCTACCAGATGCCAATGTCTATCTAAAACCCACTCCTCACGTTTAAAGAGTTTTATGGGTTTCCTCCAGTACTGGTCTACTGGTGGTCCCTTAAATCATACTGGTCACTGTACACTAGAAGTGACATGGGCCACTGGACATTGGAATTCTACAGCTTCCCCTTGACTATTCCTATCTGCACCATTTTATATCTCTATTTTCCCCCATCCCCAAAAACTTTCCTCTTGCTATTTGTTTTCTTCTTCTTCTTCTTCTTCTTCTTCTTCTTCTTCTTCTTCTTCTTCTTCTTCTTCTTCTTCTTCTTCTTCTTCTTCTTTGTTTGTGATCTTGCAAAGTGGAATGCAAAAAATGACGTTATACTGTGTTTGTATCTTTAGGTATATCATGGATAGGAACAAATTAAACTGCATTGCTTTCATGCATAACCTGTCGATGTTGACAGGTAAGCCTAAAAATTATTATTGTTAGGTTATTTCAGATGCAGATTTGTGATGTCAGATGCAGTTATCCTGTTGATTAAGTTCACGTTCAAGGTTATTCATACTTGCGTCCTATACAGATGACATACAGGTCACCTGACCTGTGTATTTTTTCCCTTCGAATGTAATGGGGGTTTCTCAGAATTTCCCCCAGTAACAACCGAGAAACTGTCCGCTGCTCTACAAAATGACGTGTTAAACATGTGATTCTTTAAAATTTATTCATGTCTTTTCTGCTTTTAAAGCTATCAACTGTACCAGCATTTTATAGTCTATATCTTATTAGAACATGCAGTTCGACGTAAACTTCTCTCTTGCTACGTGGGCAAACCCAAAATAGCCCTTATAAAAGTTATATATACAGCGACGGATTTCCTAGAGGTCTAACATATTATATATTTTTAAATAGACTGTTTGCATGCATGGGAAAATTCAATTACGTACCTGCGCTGCAACATTTTTCGCTTCTATCATTTTTTTAGAGGGGAGACTCGTGATGACAAAAATTTGTATGTGGTGCAAACTCTCTCACACCTGTTTTTCAGGCACACATTTGTTGTTTCCTGAAAAGAAAGAAGCGAGAACTATGACCTAAATATTTAATTTCAGAATTCAGAATATATATATATATATATATATATATATATATATATATATATATATATATATATATATATATATATATATATATATATATATATATATATATACTTTTTATACTCAACGGCCAGTGAACAGCTAGGTTAAAACATCCTATCCCTAGTGAACCAAAACATGCAGGTCAAATTTAAAGAAGACAAAAGAAGTAAACAACACTAAAATCTAAATAGAAGGGGCAACCTAGAATACTAAAGGGCCAAGTCTTCGATAGAGCAGCAGCCTCTCAAGTATGCCTATTTTAGGTTGGTTATTGTCTGTTTGGTCAGCAAGGCCCGTATCTTGTCACCTCCTTTAATCACAGTTCAATATACATGAAAAAAATGCATTATCAGCCTATTAAGTTTCACAATGGCTTCTTAGAAAATAATTAAATTACATTTGGCTTGCATCTGCATTTCGCTGGATTTCAAACGTGTCCTCCAACAAATTCAGCGAAATGTTTGAATAAACGAGAAAAAATGACCAGAAGAATCCAGAATATAGTCAGTCTCCCAGTTCCATGCTGAGCTTACATCAACTACATATTCCCCAAGACACGAATTTGCGAATAAAATCTTTTCACACAAATTCGGATCTACAGGGTATATATAGATGACAGATATCACCGTCCATTTGACTGGTATGCAAGACAAAAACAGTTAATGCTAATCGAGAGTTATAAATCTGTGACGAGTTGGTGACGAAGGAAATAAGATTCAGTTATATTTCATGTTTCAATAGCTATAAAACTTTTCAGATATAACTGTATCACAAACGTGCTACAAAAATATCAGATAATCTGACTACAATGATCAGTAAGTATCAGGTTACTGTCCCGATTCACTATTTTTGTTCAAATGTATTGTGTTGAGCATATTATACGCGCAATTATTTTCCCAGTTTTATCTTTACAGTGGACGTTTACAGCTTTGATACACTGTTTCTCTGCTCATCTCAAAGGGGATGCACACGGAGTGGCTTTGGAGAAACTATAGATCCTTTTGGACTTATTATAATCGATTGAGGAAAAAAATAAAGACAAGCGAAACGTTATTGATCAGCTGCATTCAGACATGCTATATCTTCACCCTTTGATATGTTTTATTTTCTGTGGTAACTCTACATAGCCTACAAAAAGCATAAGGTTATGGGTAAGGGTAGATTTTAGGTAGCAAAGAAAATATTCAAATCTATTCAATTTACATTTAATGCATAATTATGGTTGTACAAAAAACCTTAAAATTTTCACGTTATAATATTTGTATATTTTTTTCATCTTGCCTTAAATTTACTGCAGAAAGTATTTACGTATTTTTAGTAGGTGTATTTTTTGTGAGGTGGATGAAAATCGTGCAGTCGCTAGGTGACCTCAAGTTGAACTCAACGCTATTAACATGCGCAGAGCAGTGTGGCTTAGATTCATTCGTTGGTATAAGAGCATTTTAAAGAAAAATATTCTCCAGCGTTTTAAGTCTAACTATACTTTTCCATCTTAAATATTATGCATGTTTTTTATATACAAAAAACATAGAGCCAGAATTGTTGGTATTGTTTTTATCTCCTTACTAATATGAACATACAGTTCATATGTGTAAGTTATATTAAGTTACAGTCTCCTTGTCTCGGATGGCCGGACCTGTTGGTATTGCCTGGGTTTATATAAATAGGATTTTCTGCAACAAAATCGACGGTGTTTGAGTGAAAGAAGGACAGAGTGACTAGGTCCTCGGAGTAAGGCGAGCTCTGCTGGTCATGCAGAAGCGTTACATCAGTCATGGGCAGCGTCTTATCCAGACTGGCAGTGGTTTAGTTTGGACTTTTATTTTTTCAATATTTAATAGGTTTTGCATGAAATATAAAAGAATAAATTATTTATGGACATCAGATAATTTTGCGCATAGACAGTGATCAGACAGTATAAGATAATTCTTTGAATGTTTCGATGAAAAATTATTTTATTTTTGGTCCATGCAGTAAATATGTATATAGACAATATGACAATAATTTAAAGGTTTCTAACGAACTTATTTGATGGAAGCCTATGAATCCTAAGCATGCATTTGTTGTAATGGCAGCTTGGCACTGTGTGTGTCTCTGTGTTCAGCACTAGTCTCATGACCTCGCAGTGATCCCTTTGCCATGAATAATTGATGAGAACAGCGCACAGATTACCCCTATCAATATGCAAAACACATTATAGGAGTACAATGAGACTTTAATAGTTATGAATCACGCAACCGTGTTTATCGGGAGAAATTTGGCACAGTTACATCATGTATTCAATTCATTCAGTTTGATCAAATGTCGCAAAAAATACAGCAAAACGATTGCATTTATCATCTTCCACATTGTCGAAATGACAATGGGCAAATAAATAAAAATAAGTTTTGTTCGTGCCTTATTAATTCTATTTTGCCTATATCATTCTGTTTTGCTTACACGGTCGTTTATGTTTTGGTTTTCTGTAGAGAAAACTAACGAGTTAGGATAAAGGAATTTAATACCCGGTGAAACGTGCATTCATATTTCTTCAACGTATATGGATAGTTTATTTACAAAGATGAGAGCGGCAAATGTTGACATGAATAATGTGCGCACACACACACACACACACACAGACACAACACACACACACACACACACACATATATATATATATATATATATATATATATATATATATATATATATATATATATATATATATAACAAATATATGTGTGTGTGTGTGTGTGTATATATGGTACAAATAATATCCGCAGCACAAAAAAACTTGCATAGCATCACAATGAATCTTATGACAGAATGTTCCTCAAAATATCTTGGTTGTTCCCTCTTCATTAATATCTAAAACAACCCAACTCCTTGCAAACTGACAATTAATGAATGAAGGGAAACTTACTCTGAGACGTCTTGCCCCAATCCAACAGAAAAATAACAGTGAGTAGCCATGTGAGTGTATGACATTTTGAGTGGTTGAAGGTAACTGACTAAGAGCATATCACACACCGTCCACAACCTTTAGAATCCCGCTGAAGCAGTGAAACCGTCACTTTCATTCAAGAATGTGAATTATGTTGCACATTGTCAACCCCCAAAACCATAAAACTAACTTTATGGACCTCACGTGACTTGTTTAGCAATACAGAGAAGGACATGTCTATGTTATAGACTGGACTTGGCGAAATTAAATCACTTAAGGAAGTCGAGGCTGTATTTCTGATGTAATAACTAACGCAATATATAAATTATTCCTAAGACCCATACTTCCACTGATTTGACCATTTAAGAGGTAAGTTCACAGGTTCAGTAATTATTGGACACATGCTGTAAAAATCATGTTAGGTGTAATATCTATTTTGATCATTGTAATATGCCAATGATATGGCAATATGTGCGAAAGTGTGTAAGACTAAACGAATCGGAAACGAACGAAATACTGCGCCATATGGTTCCATGTCAAGGTTATAACTCACACATAAAAGCTTGTGATTTTAGCCTAGTCTGCTTTAGCCATTGGTAGGCCTACATAGATTACGAATATTATATTAATACGATAATAACTGTAAACTATGAGTGTTTGAATTGAACGAGAGTGGTGACCCACTGTGAAGGTAACTGGTCCCAAAAGTGTAATGATGTGCAAAGAGACACTAAAGCATCTTGAGACTAAAAGAATTTTTATTTTTGAAATTAGATTCATCAACCATTTTAATCGAGACACAAATAGAAAAAAATGCCGGCTGGCAAAAAATTCCCAGCATATCAACGTTAAAACATTTTCTTAGCTTTTTTTTTTTAAACACGGAACATTCACCACTCACATTGTACAAATAAAATATTGGTCACAACTGTACATCAAACATATTTCACTCGTCATGGACACAAAATCATGTCCAGAAATGTTTAAATGCAACATAAAATACACAAATGTAGCCTAAGTGCGAATATAGAGTATTTCTTTTCGCAATTTAACAATCCTATCCAAGAACGTAATAAACGCGGCACAAGCATAAATGTCCTGCAAAACTGGAAAACAGTCTACATTGACGTCCCTATACAAGTTCATAAGAATACAACAAAGTTGTTTTTTTTTACTAGATGATATAGGTAGTTCGCGTTGATACTGTACAATATTCCTTTTACATGTTTAAAGTTGCGCACAAAGAGCTTACATGGAACATGCTTTCTTCCACGAAAGTATAAACTTGATACGTAGCATTTACACTTAATTTACGGCGGCTGTTAACTGTAACCCTATGGCATATGGGATAGAACAATACTCAACGGTTGACAATTCGTGTTACACCAGTCACACAGAGAAATGACGCCTGATAATGACAAGCAGAAAGGTGCAGTGCTATAACAGTAGTTGAAGATTCTCAACCACTTCAATCAGTTTTGAAAGGCGCTTCCTCCCGTAGCAAGACTCATACTTTTCAGCTTGTTGTCCTTTTTCCATTTCATTCTCCTATTCTGGAACCATATTTTAATTTGCCTCTCGGTGAGGCAGAGAGCGTGGGCTATCTCTATCCTCCTCCTCCGGGTCAGATACCTATTGAAATGGAACTCTTTCTCCAGTTCTAGCGTCTGATAGCGTGTGTAGGCAGTTCGAGCCCGTTTCCCATCAGGTCCAGTCATATCTATGGCACGGACAAGGACAAAAAAGAAAATACCCTTTAGTGATAATAGCAACAAAAAATCGAGAGTGCTACACTCCAGAAACACTCACCATCGCACCTACACTAGCATCTATAAGATTATGGAACATCTTAAAAGAACTCTAAGTCGTTTTCCAGTTCTGTTTTTACCACTTCGTAGGTTGTCTCGAACCAATAACCTGTTCCATGCATGTTGTGATTTTTTACACTCTCATCCCAGTTGCAAATATTAGTGTATTTGTTATATCTAACCATCTACATAGCCTGGAAATGTCCAGGGAAAGACGAAATATAGCGGAACTGTTTATGTGTAACTATAATACGATATATTATCTAATTCATATATATTAAACATTTTGCATGGATTATTTTTATTGACTACATCTTATGGCTTCTGTTTTTCCAACTTTGGAAACAAGATGACATTCATTCAGTAACATTAAACCATCTATAATTCAAAGCAATGGAAATGTTTATACCGTGGCTAATGTGAAGTTTCCGCATCCATGGAAAGATTTGTGGTGTTTGGCCGTCCCCGGGTGTTGTAGTGGAAGGTGCCGCGGGCTCTTGTTTCTGCGTGCGTGGAGTGGCATGGTTAGCTTGCGCGCCTTCCTCCGGCTCCGAAGAGACATTTGCTTCGTCCGTTTCTGCAAAGTGTGTGTTGTTGCTGCTGAGATTGCTGCTGTTGGTGGTGAGTGCACTGTTGCCCCCGGTCGTGGTCTGGTCAGAGGAGCCAGAGGTGCCTTTTAGGTTGAGACTGTCGCTGTTGGTGCAGGGAAGGGCATCTGGAGAAGCAAGCGAGCAGCTCGTTTGACGGTACCGGGTGTCCGTGCCCGGGTTCTGGAAAGCACGGCCGTTATCCCCAACCGTACCGAAGTGGGCATTGTTGTTAGAGCGATTTACACTAAGGTCGATCCCATTGTAGGTGTAACCGAAAGAGCCGGAATGCATGCCCGTAGAGTCCCGGTAAGAACCGTTCACTGCGCCGTTAGTCCCATAATTTAGTAACTGATAGTCGGACCCATTCGGATAGCGCCCTGAGAACGAGTTTAGAAAATAGGAGCTCATTTGGATATTCTTTAAAAACGGTCTCGATGA
The DNA here is from genome assembly GCA_012411365.1 of Ameiurus melas. Taxonomy (NCBI): domain Eukaryota; kingdom Metazoa; phylum Chordata; class Actinopteri; order Siluriformes; family Ictaluridae; genus Ameiurus; species Ameiurus melas. The sequence continues at coordinate 20,686,162 of CM022760.1, forward strand.
GCAGATCTCGGTCGTTAAAATCCTGCGCAGCCCAATTTATGATGTAAAAATGAATTATAGCAATGCACTGTACTTCGTTTTTGCCAAGTATGTGGCCAAATATGGGAGCGCGTTAGGGCATCACGTGCCTTTGTTGACCAGTCGTAAATTCTCTCTGATGACTTCAAGAGGTAATTCATGCTCTGTGGTTACAAATGATGACGAAATGATGATCGTTAGATTCAACTCAATGGTGCCTCCCCGCTGCGCACTGCATCCCATCTTAGCAGAGGGCGTCACCTACCGGGAGAACTGCAAAATGCCCAAACACCTGCACGTCTTTTTCAGATCTCAGTGGCACGCCACTTCACAAATATTTGAAAGCACATCCTTTGCAACGTATCCATACAATTCTAAAAATATTAATATTAATAATAATAAAAAATAAATAAATAAACCTTTATTGTATTTTTTCCTTTATCTATAAGAAACTGAACGTGTCCACTAAGGTATTTACAATACATAGAAAACATTCTGACAGAAGTGCAGCCGTGGCCTCTCGTATTTCACTCATATTCTGCATATTTCCATTGACAAAATATATATATTTTAAAAGTATGATAAACACTTCTCACGTATTACGAATTAATCGAGTTACGGAAATGGTGCTGATTTCAATGCAACCAAACCACGGTTTAAAGTGACGCTCTCGCGTCTATTCTACGTTAGAGATTTGTGTCCTCTGTATCATACATCTGAAATATTTGAAAGACTTGTAATTTATCCCACATAATACCATTGGTTTTGACATTGCAGCACACACAAGTAAATAGTCGTGGTTAAACATGTTTTATTGACAAAATGGCATTGCTAACAAAGTTCACTATTTTTTCAGTGTATCCACATACACAAACGTAACAAACAAAATAAATTACACACGAGAACGTTTAAATACACGAATGTCCAACATGTCCGCAGTAAAGCCTGTCATCCTTAGCATTCACTATAAGCCCGTTCTAGGTTGTGGAAGCAAGAGTGAAAATTCAGCCATTCATTTTATGCCAGGCAATAAAATTGGTCTAGCGGCGGAAAATAGTACACAATGGGGCGAAAATTACAGAAATCAGAAAGATGCATGTTTTACAACCCTGAGAGGGTTTCTAGCTTTTGCACTTTAACAAAGCATTAAGTAGATTCGTTTTGTTGGATAAATTCGTACATCTACATGAAAATACTATAGCCTACGTATTGTGGGTAAAAATATTGGACCTGTTTATTATTTACAACACAGTTCATATCGAAATCGTCTATCCAGTCTTTCCACCATCCTCCTCTTCGCTGGTCTTTTCAGAGTTCATTACTTTATTCTCCTTCTTCCACTTCATTCTCCGATTCTGGAACCAGATCTTTATCTGTCTCTCTGTTAGACACAGAGCATGCGAAATTTCAATCCTGCGCCTTCTCGTCAAATATCTATTAAAATGGAACTCTTTTTCCAACTCAAGAGTCTGAAATCGAGTGTATGTCTGACGACCCCTGCGGCCAGTGGTGCCAGGAATGCCTGTCAAAAAGGGAGGAAAACACGGAATGGGTTAATACAGAGAGTCAGGTGAGATAAATGAAATAAATTCCATTATTATTATTATTATTATTATTATTATTATGATTATTATTATTATTATTATTATTATTATTATTACTATTGTTATTATTATTATTGCTACTACTACTACTACTACTACTACTACTACTACCACTACTACTACTATTTATTTCATTAAAATGAACTATATTAAGTATGGAAAGACATCATTCTGGAAAATTATATGCCTCTGTCACTACCACAAGAATGACCCGATTATTTAGAATTTTTTTGAAAGGGCAAAGTTCAGGATACCTATAGATGCACATGGGAACAATTTCAAAGTGATAGTCTGTAGACTTGTATTTGTCCATGCAATACACATGTATTTTACCACGAAACTCTACAATACACTACGTTAGCAAGATGTAGACGTAGACGAGACTTACCGCTACACGAGTTCATCCTCTGCATCCACGGGTAAACAGGGGCACAGGGCTTGTTTTCGCTGTAAGAGTAAGTGTCTGAAGTGTGCTCCGAGCCCTCCGCCTTGTTATGCCCTTGTGTGAGAGCCAGCGACTCCTCCAAGCCTCCGAGAGGACACGATGAGCGCTCCGTCTCTCTGTATATACTGGACGCAGCGTAATCGCAAGCAGCGCCTGAGCCGCTTCTCCCGAACACTCCGCTAGCTTGCTGGTAGTAGGAGTTGGAGTACACTTTTTCCTGGACATTGCTCGCTCCGAACGTGGCGCTTGGATAATGTCTCAAAGTGTCGGTATATCCAGAAGAATATAACGGTAACTGATTCAGAAAAGAATCCTGTCCCCCGCCTAGAGACACGGGAAAAGTTGAGTTGACGAAGTAGGAACTCATTGGGTGGCCAATGTTATTGTGCGAGTGTTATGATTTGTTGTGTTTTATAGTCCAAGTGTGTTTTGCCATTACTTTATGTGAGGTTTGGTTTTAGCCGAAGGGGGGTGGCGAGGTGCCAATGTGAGCGAGTAGGGAAACGCACCAGCTGATCACAGTCTGACCAATCCTGAGCATTTCAGCCAATAGAAGAGCATTAAGGGAGGGGGACTCATGTTGCACTGGATGGAATCCCCAGTGCATATAAAAACCCTTCTAATTCCCATATATAAACATATTTAGGTAATTCCAATTGCAGTGATGCAAGTGCCGCTCAAAAAAATATATATATTTTGAAAAAAGTTAGGGGGGGGGGTGTGTGGCTGGTTTCCAGTAATCCTCTCGACGGGGGAAAAAATTCATACTTTCAATGTTCGTTACATAAAAGATAGTGCATCTATGTATATTAAATGTCAGCAAATGTCCTGCTTTTTTGTTTACATTGCCTTGCTTCACAAATATTACTTCCTAAAGCGAATGATGAATGTTTGCTTTCACGAAAACAAAGGGTTATTATTTCCTAAATGAACGCACGAAGAGTCCTAAATTTCTTCACGATCCTCACAAAATAATTTATGGGCATAACATCGTGATTTTACTTTTCTCTAGTTAAAATTCAATTCAAATAATTAAAACCTTTACAGAAGGAAGAGCTTCAAAAAGTAAACACACAGCAGTAACCGTTCATTACAACGGGCATTGGAATTCGATAGCCTAATCTATTTAAGGAGCATTACTAAAAGTTTATGGTTGAAGTTAAACCAGTTTTGCGATATATAATTTTTTTTTCTTACATAAGAATCTTGTAATTTGAATTGTACTTTGTAATTTGAATCTTGTAATTTGAATTTGAATAGATTTACCTATATATATATATATATATATATATATATATATATATATATATATATATATATATATATATATATATATATATATATATATATATAAACAATAGCAACAAAATGTTTGTTTGGGCCGATCTGACATCAGATGTGGCATCTTAAGCACATCAGTATTAATATAACTTTATTTTTGTCAAACGAATGATTTTAATGGACTATCGAAAGTATGAAAATTGTATCAAATATCACAGTGCACAATCCGTGATAAAACCGAAGCCACAATTTAACAACAACCTACAAAACAGGCATAGGCCCCATCGTTTTCATCAAACGTACACTCTTTAAAAAAATGTTGAACTATAACCATAAATGCTTTTTCAGTTTGTCTCTCTTCGGTTTCTCCATCCAAAAACCGTATTTTTCTATCTACAAATACACAGAACCCCAAAACAAAGGGTTATCGTTTAAAAAGGCTCTAAGTAGGTTTTAACAATCCCTTAAGCATCCAAAATAGCATGAGTTGTTTTTTTTCTTCTAATAGTTCATTGCATAAAATTTGTTAATGGGCTATGCTGTTCCAAACTATCGAAGCTTTGATTGCAAGTGATTTAATTTTCAAAAATAGACTTCTGGTCAATGCAATAAGCAAACTCAGCATATAACACCGCTCAGATGTGTTTTCCAAGCAATTATGTACTATTCAAGGTCAAACTACTATAACAACAGCATACACTCACTCATTCACTCATTCACTCACACACACACACACACACACACACACACACACACACACACACACACACACACACACACACACACACACACACACACACACACACATACATACATGCATACATACCTGTCTGTGTGTGGTGTGTGTGTGTGTGTGTGTGTGTGTGTGCACATGTTTATATTTATATTATTTAAATGAACATGACAAATCAACTTACAGAACAATTCAGCATAGGCAAATTCACACAATTCTCTCGTCACTAGATGGCATCACAGAGCAAAAAATGAGGTGATTGCGCCATTACAGTAAAAACACTACATTTTGTTGTTTTAGCATTGTCTTAGCAAAAAAGAATCGAAGACATGAGATATTAATAATATTAATAGGTTTCATTAGGAGGTACAGAAAAATAAATAACAGCCAGTCAGTAAAGGCTTCATAATGGCAAACATAATAATACTTATATATATATATATATATATATATATATATATATATATATATATATATATATATATATATATATATATATATATATATATATATATATATATATATATATAATTGCGTGCCTAATTCTAAACTCAAAACGCCAATAAGCTAAAGAAGGAGTAACATTCTCTAACGGATTACTGAAACAATATCTGCATCCTGAGATACACTACCACAGCTGCAGCTAACCCCTTCATCGTGAATAAGCAGTAAAATATTTTTAACCAATATTAACAATTATATATTGCCATATGCACATAGATCATTTTCACTAGGAAGTGGGTAACAATGTGACCAAAAATAATTCCAGGAAAATGCACCAGCAATCAGCAGAGATCAGTGCCCATCGGAGGCTACTGTAGCCTTGATCAAACGGATTGCTCACCACACCACATCACTGTGTCTTAAGTAATCAATCATACTCAGCTGTTACAAACGTTAATCTATTGGTTTCGCTGGTTTATTGGTTTTAGAAAGTCTGTATTGTAAATAATGATATAACGTAGATCACAATTTTCTCAGAAATTTGTTTTTGAACGAGTAGCCATAAAGCCGCAGTTTAATGCTGTATTTCAGTCTAATGCTTCTTCATTGATGTCAATAAACACAAATAGTCCTGAAAGATTATTTATTTACCTTGCGTGGCTTCGTTTAATTAGCAAACTGGAAGTCATAATACATCCAACTACAAGCATGCAATGCCCTTCATGCTGTTTAGGGTAATCCAACATTGACTCCAGTCTCACCTTAAAAACCCATTCTAACAATTCAACTGCAGTTTTGTTCTGGTTAACCTCCAGTCAAATATCTCACTCTCTTACAACAAGCATGCCTGTACAAGATAGTAGGCCTATCATCTCGTGGGTTACATAAAACACACACATGCACTGGTTAACATCACAACGAGGAGGAAGAACTGGAGTAGGTCCTACCTTTGTCGTTTATCATCGGCTCGCAGCAGTGCTTTCCAAATTAATCAGATTTTTTTTTTGTTGAGTCTTCTAATCCGCGTGTAATCGAGAAGGTTGCATAGCCAAATACACCAAATAAACGACAGATCAAGCATATATTCGTTTTGTGCGTTTTGATCCATTCACTCCTCCCTGACTTGCCTGAAGGAATCGAACGGCTACTAGCACAGTCTTGGTAAGCTCCAGCCATCTTTAAACGCAATTCACTAAATTAAATTACAATTTATAATATATAGCCTAATAGTAAGAAGGGGGGAAAACGTAAACACGAAGACAGAGCTGTTACTGACTGCGCCCTGACCAAAAGAATGCTGCATTATAACCACTTGGGAAATCATAAAAAGTTCATGTTCACAGGGAGCTGATCACGTGACCACGTCTAGCCAATCCCATCGTAGAGTCACACATAAAGTTCTACCAGAAAGTTGTAAATTTTCATAAACAACTGGGAGTTTATTGCTTTGCTCCAACAGTAGCTTGGTGGCCGCCATCTTTTTTCGTTAAAAAAGAAAGAAAACTGACTACTGGTTTTAAAAACTACTGAATTTAAAATAAGTTTGCCACAAATGTTCCCTTTTTATAAGAAGATATTCATAATGCGTAATGAGTGGTCTCAAAATTAACCCACAGGAAATATTGTGCACAAATTAATTTTATAATGTGTAACCTACAGAATATAAATATCCTATAGAATTATAACTAAATGCAATTGTAAATAAACCTGGTATGACGTTCAGACATTTCAGTTTAAACTGTGGTTAGATTGGTTTTGGAATGAAGCAGCAGAAACAAAAGGATGAATATTAGGTCCTTTCTTTGGTGCGTTTTTGAAAGAATGTGCAGGCTCCTATAGAAAGAGAATAGACAAACGGAGAGTGTAAACCTTTTATAGCTCTAAACATGCCTGGCGGAAACAATGACTTCCTGTAAGAATAAACACTTAGACTATTTCCGACATTTATTGGGGCAATAAAGCAGTATAACCCAAAAGCGACCTATGGTTTATCTAAGAGCCTCCCAAAAATAGGCAATATCCTTTCTGTCGCAAAGTGCAGGGTAGTAAATGGGGTAAAAGTAAGGCAGATTGGTAACTTATTAATTAACTTTTTTAATGAATATTTGAGAGCGCTTGTAGTTTCACAGCGGTAGTAAAGAATGCTTTCGAGCATCCCAATTCTGATTGTACATGATTGCATATATGGAAATAGCAAATAATACGCAATACAGTTTTAACAAGTGCAATTTGGCTGATTTCCACATCCTAATACAAAAAACCATGATGAGCTGATTACAGAGCATGATGAGGAAGGCGAAGTTTAAACCGATATTAAATCAGGCTTCCAATATCTTATCTCTTCAGAAAAACATACGCCATTCTTTGTTATCTTTTTTTTTAGTTATCGAAAATGGAACATTTTTCGTAAAATTGGGTTGTTATTCAGTGTTATTTGGTTTGGCAAATAATTATATAACCTATTAATTATTCAAATAAAATCCACATTTAAAAAGTAAATTTTTCTTACACACATTATGTCTTGCTTACTTTATGAAAAATCTCATTTACAAAATTCCCAATAACAATGGCAATGTTAATTTTCTGTTTCAGTAATGCATCATTTTGGGTTAGGGTTGTATATATAAAGAGAGACATGAACATAAACTTTTATTTAGACATAAACGTCACCGAGCTCACAGCGATGACCGATAATCGAGCAATTGATATATATATATATATATATATATATATATATATATATATATATATATATATATATATATATATATATATATATATATATATATATATATATATACACACACATATATAGTTGAACCGCAAAAGTAAGACACAATCTTCCAGTAAGCTTTCGCTGGTTTTTCGCTGGACAAATGTATTTCATATACAAAGGCTTATTTATTCAGAAAGGAGTATCCGTGTAACAGATTTTGTAATATTTTTAAATGTTATAGCGGTTATTATATTTTAGATAAATTAAATATTTGCAGGGCATTTTAGAAAGCATGTTATATGGTTTAGAGGCTAACCTTCTATTTTATACAATTATATTTATGTTGAGTTTTGCCTGTTCATTCAAATATAATAATAAAACTTTTCTATAAACCAACAGCAATAATAATGAATTGTTGCTGTCATTGTTATATGAACATAATTACATATCACATATTAAGTGCATTATAAATAAATGTAATTATCGTGACGACAGAATATCAAATTTCCCACTTAATGCTCGTGTTTTGTTTTGGGTTTTGGGGATAGCTACTTGTATTTCTTAGTGGACAAATTGAGATTAAACTAATGTTGCTTCTAGCATCCATTGTAGATATGTAGATAAATACATTCAAATGAAAACTATTTTAAGAAGGTTTTGTATATGTTTTTGTTGTGTTTGTGTTTCTGTATCTACACTGTTCTCTCGGAGCCTTGCATATAAGCCGAATGTTTACTGGAACACTTCAGCTTTGCGCTAAAAGGAAGTTAAATCCTTCCTAGTGTCTGTTAGTATGTCCTGCAAAAAAAAAAAAAAAACGCTCGTTAAGAAAACGGTCAAATTAGGGTTTAAGTTTATGTTTCAGTATTTTGGCTTCATTGTATTCTTAGACCCTGTCCTACTGTTTGTGTACTAGCATGAGGATATATTTTGAAGTAGACTAAAGGCACATGTGTACGTCGCTTGGGATAAGGATAAGGACTAAACGCTGTAAATTTAAATATAAATTTTAAAAGTGTAAAACCTATAGGTAGAGTTGGAACTGTAACACTAAATAAATAAAAGTCATTAACAGCTTTCATACCACATAATAATCCATAATGACTAAGGTTTAATATAAAAATGAATAGTTTCCGTTTTCATCGCTTTCATACCTTAGCTGTTCCCAGTATTTCCCATTTTTATATCAACCGAGAAGCTAAACTGTGGGCCTAAATAATAACTCAAAAGTTGCAAGTTGTGATGGACCAGTAACTCTATAAAGACATGTGTGTGTATGTGTGCGTGTGTGTGTGTGTATATATGTATGTATATGTGTGTGTATATGTATATATGTATGTATGTATGTATGTATGTATGTATGTATGTATGTATGTATGTATATATATATATATGTATGTATGTATGTATGTATATATATATATATATATATATATATATATATATATATATATATATGTGTGTGTGTGTGTGTGTGTGTGTGTGTGTGTGTAGAGAGAGAGAGAGAGAGAGAGAGAGAGAGAGAGAGAGAGAGAGAGAGAGGGAGGGAGTGTGTAATAAAGGATATTTATATATACATTTTAAACATATTTTTATTACAACCGGAAAGGAGCAAGCTATTACAAAAATTATATCAACGAACATAAAGGAATCTTTATTGTACTTTTTTTTACACAAACAACTCCAACCACAAACAATAAAAAAGACAACAAGACAACAATCAAGTGTTCTCGCATATATTTATATGTAGGACAATATCCAGCATGGTATGGAATATTTACAGTAGGTCACGCATTGCGTTTGCCTTGTAATGGACTGATCCACTGAACTGAGTTACTTATAGGTAGTGTTTATTACATATGATAAGCCTGATTAATCATTATTCTCATCAGTCAGTAATCACAAGTGCATATTAGGTAGCCTATAGTACTGCAGTAACTGCACTCATGTATCCCCTGATTAAATTCAATAAAATAGCTACAATTAATATAAATTAAATTTGAAGTGTTAATTTTAAGTAAAAGTCGTGCAGTAGTTGAACGGGTATCAGCGCAGTTCTTGAACAATCTTTATAGTAACAATCGACATAATAGACGGAACTGACGGAACTGTAGTAAGACGTAGGCTTACTTCCCCCTACCACAGAGCGCGAACGTTGGCGCACGCGCGCGCGCGCGCACACACACACAACTGCCAACTATCAACGCTTGGCACTTCTGAGGTAAGAACGATGAATGAAATAGGCATATATCCACATTTAAATGAATCTATTATTAATAACAAAATTATAATTATTACTATTATTGTGATTATTATTATTTAATACGTTATTTATTTTTATTATTATACTATTATTGGCAATGATGAAGGTGTACCTCGTTTTGTTAGACAAGGCTTAATAAGAGATCAACTGCTTACATCACATTCTTATATAATTTCAGCTGACTACAGAAATGTTACGAAGCTAATCGGAGCTCGATCTGTAATTCACGGAGTTACGCGTCCTCGGAGTCCGCCACTCCAGGCGTACGTTTTCCTGAATCATCGACGCATTCACTTCTCTGCCTCTCAATCTGCTCCTGCTCAGCCCTGCTGCTCGGGAACTTGTCCTTGTTGTTCTCTTTCTTCCACTTCATTCGCCGGTTCTGAAACCAGATCTTCACCTGGCGCTCGGTCAGGCAGAGCGCTCGCGACACCTCCACGCGCCGCTTGCGGTTCAGGTACGGATTAAACAGGAACTCCTTCTCCAGCTCGAGTGTCTGGTAGCGGCTGTACGTCTGTCTGCCCCGCCTTCGGCCGGTAGCTATAGAATAAAAGAAAAGCACACAATGAAGTAGGCTATAGGACTAGATCTGAACTAAAATATTCTAAAATATCTCAAACATGTTCACTGTGATCTCTTATTTCTTTGCTTTGCGTACCAAAATGTGGGAAAGCTGACGCTCTATCCAGATGGGTGTTATTGCCTAATTCGCCTGTCATAAAAGGTCTAATTGGGGGGTAATAAGCAGGCCTACAACTGTTCTAAAGTGCTGTCAAAAGAGAATGGGGGTTTCCAGCGGTATCAGCTCACCTTGTGGTCGCATCCAGGGAAAAAGCTGTGTTGGGCACGTTTCTGCGCTCTCCAAATCATCACTGATGTAGCTTGCTTTTACACTGTAGTCTCCAAATTGGGCTAAATCCGTATCTTGTGTGCCGAAGAAAGTCTGTCTCTGTAAAGCGTCCTGTGCAAAAAGGTTTGCTGCTGACTCTCCGTGATATTGGCTGTGCTGGTACGGTGCGTGGGAGAACGTAGAGGCTCCGTGGTGATAAAACTCCGGAAGCTGGGCTGTGTGTTGAAATGTAGATCCTGTGCTGTGTCCGTACAACACAGACGGTCTGCCTGCAAGCTCCTGTGTGTACCCAGAACACTCGTAGTAGTTTGGACGCAGGGCGTCGCTTCCTTTGAATTTGCTAAAGAGAGAATTAACGAAATATGAACTCATTTTTTTCTTCTTTTCATCAACTTTCTTGTAATAGATCTATGAAAAATTAGGTTAAACCAGCCCTGGTTTCGGAATGTCTTAAGCCATACAGTCTTGCTTACATTTAGGCGCAAATGTTGACTACTATACTGTAAATATTCACGCAGCCGCTTCTGAACAAATTTCCCCGCGAGTGTAATCAAATAGCATTTTTAGTGATGCGGTTTCATAAAATAGTGGTTGTCTTCCCTCCTGCAGAGCTCTGCAAAAAAAAATTGCATTTTCAGTCTCACTGACTCCTTTTTCATTGGCCCAGTCATTTCCAAACAGACAACAGCGCGCTGATGTTAGCAGAGTGAACAGGGAGAAAATGGAAAAGGAGAGAAGGAGTTGGTGATGTGTGGGCAGAGGGGAGGTAGAGGGAGGGATGACACTGCTGGAAAACGATTTCAGTGGCGAAGGCTCACACGACACATACAAAATTCATAGTCTAACCACAAAAGCGTTTTTAAGTTGTAGATATGCTCTCATCTGGTTTAAAGACATAAAATCTTGACGCTAGTCATGGAGTTGCAAATTTACTCCATGCAAGTAAGAGATACAATCGTGACATAGGGGCCTATGATGTAAAGTTTCATGTAGGCTTTCAAAACCCTTGAAGCCTACATTGAAAAGTATTTTCAACACTGATCATACGAACTTCAGTTTCAACCAAGACAGGTTTCATCAGGAAACCTTTAAAACCAGAATGGTTTTAAACCAATCATGGTTATGTTAGCCGACACAGATTATGTCATTATATATTCTGTTCACCAATATAACTAATAAATGACGACATCCCTATGTTTGGTATTAAGTTTATCATATGCACAATTTTGCTGTTATTGGTTATTACGCTGTTTGGTAAACAAAACAGCTGAACAAAATACCAGTACCCCAATAACGTAAATAACACTCCCAGTTAGCATCAAAATCAGTGCTTTTCACGTGACTTATTGAGTGAGTTAATGTTGTGCTGTACTGTTATACAAAGAAGAAAATTAGATTTTATTTGATGTTCATTTGTTGTTTTTAAATAATCAGAATTAAATTGAATAAAATTTCCTCAGGAAAGATGGTTTATCTCTGAACATGAATTTAGATCAACGCTGCCGCTATGCGATGAGAACTGGTAGTGCATTCAATAGGGCGAAAGGAAACTCACAACGAGTTCACTATGGATTACGAAGCTTTTCGACATATTTTGTACATTATTCTCGTATTCGTTTTGATTTTTTCCACGTTTCAGAAGAAAGTGGGTCTGTATGCCAACCACGACCATCTTATGGTTATAAAGTAGGAAGTAGATAGTATATATTTTAGATCCACGCAGCAGTGATCAAACGACTTGACACAACTCCATGCCATCTGTCGATGTACTGTCTGTTAACTGGTATTTTGCTCCCGTTTGTATTCCATTTTTGCTCGTATTTTTCTGTTTAGTTTTAGGTATAGCTAGCGTTTGTAAAAGATGTTGCCAAAAAAGTCTTTCTAGTGCCAATAATATTTTTTAATCTAGTTTGTTCTTGTATCATCTATAGTGGTTCCAGTTTAGTATCGAGACTGGAAGCTGAAATTTAAGTCTCTCCTAAACCAGCTAATTTCATCAATAGCTGGCCTGGGAATAGGTAATAATGTCTTTAGGCTTCCGACTCCACATTTTCACCTGATTCTATTCTAACAAGAAAATAGGTCTCACAGCCTGTGCTCCTTCTTAGTCACAAGGCTGCAGTTGTTTACTAAACTGTGTTTATTCTGACAGTGTCAGCAAGGTGAATTACTCAATCTGCCTCTCCTTCAGACGCGGTGAGCGAGTAAAAAAAGTTTTCAAATGTGTTTTTAAGTCTGCTGAAAGGGCAGACAGCATCTTTAGATCAATTTCTCATGTAGCCATTTATTTAAATGGATTTTGAATGCTCGCTGCTGTTTCTATAAATATATGTCCATGATTTCATCTAATGTATGACATTCAGTAAGAGAATCTAAGCTCTCTCTTTCTCCCTGAAACTGTGTGTGAATTATTATTATTATTATTATCATTATTAATCAGTATAATTAACTGTTTAATTTGAACTTAAAAAGGTTAAATAGTAACTGATCTTTAAAGACACCAATTTACTATGAAATGCAACAAAAGTGATTGTCACATATAACAGCTGGAAATTTGCACACACAAGCACGTAATACGTTTTCAGCACCAAATTACAAGATATGCTAGATAATCCACGTTTTTTAAATTAATAAAAAATAATTTAAATGTGCTAAATATTACTTATTTATATCTTACTGTTTTGCTTCAAGTGAGCAAACCGATTTAGAGAAACTCTTGTACGTGTTAACTTTTAGAAAGATTATTTAGTTTTGTAGGCTACAGGAAGCATATTTGAAAAGCTGTCTTATATCAAAAGAGATTAGCTTGTTTGGTTGTTTTATGAATACCGATTTAATCTTTAGATTATTATTATTATTATTATTATTATTATTATTATTATTATTATTATTATTATTATTATTATTATTATTATTATTATTAATAATAATAATAATTTGTCTCTATTTAGACGAAATAGAGGTTTCCAAAATATGTGTATATTGTGTTTGATACGTGGATACGTAGCCTACGAGTTTCTGGGTTTGTTAGTATGAAAAATCTGGCCTAATAGGATAATTTCGTTAACTTTATTATTATTATTATTATTATTATTATTATTATTATTATTATTATTATTATTATTATTATTATTATTACAGCATCATTTAATTAATGTATTTTAAATTTGGTTCATTAATATTTTAATCCTAAAGAAATCTTGATATAGCCCAATTTTAGTAGCCTACATCATACTGTCAACATTAGTCAGACAATCACAATTCAAAAAGATGATGAAAAGGGGTTAGGCTACAAGCTCAGCGGAGGGACATGAAGTGTGGGTCTGAAGGATCTGTACATGGCACCACGGGGAAATCTAAAACCCATTTGTAGACAGACACTCATGTTTTTGCACTTGGCTTTTGGGATGATTTTACGGGTGTGCACTTCCGTGCACGGTGGGTTCGCAATAATATTATTTTCATTTTCACCAAATTAAAAAAAGACGTGTCGGTAGTGCTTCAAAGCATTTATAAATAAAATAGGAATTAACTCAACGAGAGGTAGGTTCATAAGCAACGCGTGGTGTTCTCACATGTAATCTAATTTCTGGTATGGATTAAGGAAAACTATTGTTCTGCGGTGACCTAAAACGAAATATTTCATAGTTCGCTGTACCACATTTTATGTGTAGGCTACGTGTATAGTTTACGATAAAATTATGCTTGTTGATGGTTAAGCATGCAGTGAACTAACACGGGTGCATAAAAAAGGCCTATATCACAACTCACAAACAAAAGATAAACTAAACTCTGGTAATCTGGAGGATCTTTTTCGACTTCTCCAATATTTTCTGTCATTAATCCAAAACTTTCATCCAATACAGATTATCGCTTTGTAGAATTAGTCTACTTATTATATAACTTTTGAAATGATCACCTATATTCCACCGCATCTGTAATTCAGCGAAATTTAGGTACTAGGTCAAAAAATACCATATCTGCCTAATCTTATTTTTATTTTTTTTAAACATTTTATTTCATCTTCGTCTCTCATGTCAGTGGTGCTGTAATTCTTATTTTATCTTCTTAAACTAAAATTAATTCAAATAAACAACAATCTAGGCAACTGAATAGTAATAGATGTATTTAGGTAATAGAAAGAAACCGGAGACGTTTAATATTAAGTATCGACAAAACAGTATCTTTATAAAAAATAAACTTTTTTTTGTTTATTTGGCAAAAAAAAATATACAATAAGCTTAAATCAACATGATGTTGTGTCACCAAAATACATATTTTCTTTATTACAAGAGATTTTATAGAGTTGTCTCAGAATACCTGAAATGTATTCTGAAATTCTAGGTTTTATAAGGTAGGATAAGTCGAGGACATTACATATATTTCACTAATTCAGTTTTTTTTATTTCTTTTGATTGATTCTTTTCTTATATTGTGTAATTTTCATAAATGCAATTCCAAATTTTTAGTTCCCTGAAGAAGATTTTGGACCATATCTTTAACTTTTTGCTGTTGTTGTTAATAATAAACTGATATAATCATTTTCTAACACAAAGTTCCTATCACATATTGGTGAAATTTAGAGTGAGATTTTGTTAGTGCCACCAACAAATATGGCAAAAGATCCATTAATGGCAACCAGATGGCATCGCTCGGGAAAACCTTTTTGTAATTCGATTACAGAGTGTCACTACTAAGACTTTTGTTAGGTGACTTGTACTTTTACAACAACAAAAATGTATAAACACAACAGGAAATTAGTTGCCTACAATTCAATTCTTTCAATTCAAATAACTGTTTATAAATATTTTCTTTGCTTTCTGGTTCAGAACATATGATGGCTCACCTATAATTGATTTATATTCTATTAAAATATAATGTAATACAAAATATAATATTTTAAACAAAAATATTCATAAAAAATAAATATGTTACTTATAATCAGGTCATCTTGTACTCAAAAAACAAGTACACAATACCTGAACAAAGAAAATCCCAGGCTCTCAGGTGCACTGAAATATATTTGTATTTCATATACATACTGACTGGGAATTAAAATACTGCACAGAGAGAACCCTAGACTGGGTCATTGAGCAACAGGGTATCCCACATCAGTTGTTGTGTCATTGTTGAGAGTTTTTGCAGTGGCCTTTGTGGAGAGTGTAAGAGTGACTTGGACGTGGGAGCAGAGGAGCTGAAGTGGAGACAATGAACAGATTCTGCAAGGCTTTTCGGTCAGAGGACATGGGATCACAACACAGTTGCCTTGAACCCAGCTGTTGCATAGTCATTATTGAAGCCCGGTTCCTTGACTCCAGAAGGCATGATCTAATACTGCCCTGTCTGGCAAGAGGGCTATTAACTGGCAGAGAGAGTAAAATTAAATGTTTACATATAAGGGTAAAGTTACTGCAAAACATTCTTGTTTTTATTTCAATTTAAAGTGTATCTGCAAAACATATAAAATGCATGCTAACAGACCTAAAGGAGCCCAGAAGCAGGGTGCTATCAGATTAAATTTGCTTACTTGTCCAAGGTACCCGATGTGCACTAGCAGCCTTCCTGTAATCTGGAAGTGCTTGCTGCTCAACATTTGATGCTGTCGTTGTTTCCAGGTCAATATGCTGGAAGCTGGTTGGCTCACTCAGTACGGGCCGTGGAGGCCTCCAATCACGTAAATTCAGTGGTGTGCAATGCTGCATGAGGTTAGAGTGCATATACTGCAGGCATGGCTTGTTTCCTGGAGGAACTCTACGCTGTCTAACAGTACACGGTAGTTTATGCCTCCAAAGCTCTGTCAGAGTACCAAACTGGATAAATAGATGAAAGCACAACAGTTTCATATTATGTCACATAATGTTTTCTTAGCTACAGCAAAAATATACATACTACTACTATTACTAGTATCAGCAACAGCAATAATAATAATTATATCAACAACAATAATAATCATAATCATAAATATATTTGCAAGCAGAAATTACAGGGCCAAGCATCCAAAGTGGCAAAGAGGTTGATTGAACATATGACTGTATTGATGTTTTCAGGCCAGTGGTTTAAAATTCATTGACGAGCAATTTTGTAACATTTATTTTTTTTTAATTATCTGCTGAGCACTAGTTGGCACTGTTCCAAAAGTGTACAGTTACCCTTAGGTCATGATGGTGATGACTATATGCTAATATGCTCAAGCATTACGGAGATATACTCTCATGTCCATTTTGGTGTGCTCACCGTTGAATTTGTTTGCACGTTTTTCAATAACACTTTGGTCTATGAAAAAGCTTTTAATACATTTTTGCCAGCATGATCTCTTTGAATTATTGTGAAAATTGGACAAACATGGTGATTTTATGAGAAACGGCTTGGAAGTTATAAACAAAAAATATGCTTTTTTCATATCTTGTGAGCACTAGGTGGCGCTGTTCTGAAACTGTGCAGGTAACCTTCAAGTCATGGTGACTATGACATATATTAAGTTTGGTCTGAATATGCTAAAGTGTTATGGAGATATAGCCTCACGTCCATTTTGGTGTGCTCAAAGTCAAATTTGTTTTTCCACCATTTGAGAATCGTTAGGCGAATCAAAGTGAATTCATGAAAATCAGACAACCAGTCTTGGAGGAGTTCAAAGAATTAGGTTTTCAAACATTTCAAAATCATGGACAGTCAAGTTCATAATTTTTAGCACTGATCTTAGCATGATGCAAGGGATCTATCATGATCAATCTCATGACAACAGACAAAAGTCAAGAGATAATAGTATTTTTTAATTGCCATATAATTTTTGACAAGGTGGTGTTTCAGCAAATGTGCAGCTACCCTCCAATCATGATGCCTATGACTTAGATTACATTTAGTCTGAATATCAAAGCGTTAAGGGGATATAGTCTCGTGTCCATTTGAAGTGCTCGCCATTGAATTTGTTTGTGTTAATCGAAAATGGTTTGGTTTATCAATCTATGAATTAATTCTTGCCAGCATGGTCTCACAATGTTCTTAGCTAATTTTGGTGAAAATCAGAGCATTGTTCTAGTAGGAGCTCAGAAAAAGTAGACTTTCAAATTTCAAGTTTGGCTGACCATAATTGGTATCCCTGTTATCGACATGACCCAAGGAATCTATAAAGTCAATATCAATTGTTATGTCAATATCTTGACAACAAGCAAATGTTATTAGCAATTTTTAAAATTCTATCTTATGACCGCAAGGTGGCATTGTCCCGAAACTATTTGAATACCTTCAGGGCATAATACCAAGACACATACAGAGTTTTGTAAACCAATCAAGAATGGTTTGGTCTTTCAAAAATCTTTTAGTAACTTTTTGCCAGCATGTTCTGAAGATGATATGAGCCAATTTTGGTGAAACAAACCGTCTAGGTCGAATTTTTATGACAGAAAATAATGTCATTATTGCATTCAAATCCTCTTAAGCCAAGGAATCAGGGGGGAAATTTAGTTTCTAGGCCTTATGGTTCAAAAGTTATTAGCATACACATAATTCGTAATTTGAGCGGTTGGTGGCACTATTGCTATGCTTACTGTGCTTAATGTTGCAACTATCCTCTATCTTTGTGCCAAATTTCATAACTTTCCCGCGAGTAGTTCTATGGGCTGCCATAGACTCAAAAGCGGAAGAAGAACAACAACAAAGACATCAAATGGACACAGTAGGTGTCTTGGCACATGCGGTACTTGGCCCCTAATATAATAATCTAAAACGTATTACAAGTACAGTTTTCTACCTAGGTCCAGGCATTTTTCTGTCTAGAATACTGATATTCAGGATTATACCTTCCTGATGTTCTCATACCTTGTGGATACTGTCATGTGTGCTGTGTAAAGACACATTCACTTGTTCAGGTGGGTGCTTGGTGGGATCAGGCTGTGACTGGGCACCGTTTAACAACTGATAAACCTGATCAACCACACCCAAGTCCCATAGCAACTTTTTTCGTTGGAGGAGTGCATTAACTCGTTCTGCCTCCTCCACTTCCTCTTCTTTTGTCACATCCAAAAACAAGGACGTTTTTCCTGCTGAAGTTGGAATAGGGGGCATGGCCTGTGGCTATACAAAATCCAAGAATTGACAGGATAGCAACTGTGGTTAAACTTGAAAGTTTTAAAACTTTATCTCATATAAAATATATATTTGAATTATTTGAAACAATGAAAATAACATTCAAATAACAAATACTAATTCATTAATTTTATTCATTGCTTTTGCTCTTCAATGAGACATGCTCATCTATCACAACATTTTGTACCCCCTCTAGTGGCCGATCAATGCAACACATGGAAAATGCCTTGAATTATTCTAATCATCAAACTTGAATAAAAAAAGTATCTACTATGCACTACTAAGCAAGCAGAATAGCAAGATAAAAAATGACTCACTTCTTGTTCAGAGCTTGGTTTGGCGTGTTTGTGGTGACTTTGCTCTTTGCATGGTTTGGGTCTTTCTCCTGCAGATTCTCCTTGTAGATCTTTGTGATTTCCTTTATACTTTCGTTCTTTCTGCTCCTGCTTCAGACGCAGGTCCTGCAACTGCTGCCTAGATGTACATGCGCACGTGTACACACACACACACACACACGCGCGCGCGCACAAAGACACACACACACGCACGCACACACACAAGCACACACAGTAAGCCAACACTGACATTTCATATCATACTCTTTCTAAAAAGGCTTAATCTATTTTGTAAAGAAATGTAAATGTATTAATACTGACCTAGAACACTCCTCCCTTGCTTTAGAGGCTGCAGTCTCTTGGAACAGAGAGCTGCTGTGTTTAAAATATTTCTCATATTTCTCTCCTCCCTCTGTGGGGTAGATTAGACGGAATCCCCCAAGGTGATTGGCTTCATATCTCTGCATCTGCTCCATACTGGCAGCCTGGGCCTGGCGAAATTCCTCATTCCTGATCACAAAACAGACTAGTAGCTACACAAAGATTAAGTAAATAAAAGAGAAATACATTCACAGAGCACTTTTTGCACTCTGAAGAGCCTCAATTTGTCATTACATGGATTCCACAAGACGTTGGAAACATTCTTTTGAGATTCTGGTCCATGTTGACATGATTGCATCATGCAATTCTTGCTGATTTTTCAGGTGCACTTTCATGTTGCAAATCTCCCATTCTACTGGATTCAAATCCAGTTCATGATGACTTTTGCTTTGTGACATGGTGCATTATCATGCTGGAAGTAGCCATTAGAAGATGGTAAATTGTGGCCATGAAGGAATGCAGATGGTCAGCAACAATAATCAAATAGGCTGCAGCATTCATGCGATAATTTACTGATATTAACAGACCCAAATAGGGCCAAGAAAACATTCCCCACATATTTATACCACCTCCACCAGCCTGGGCTGTTGACACAGGTTGGGTCAGGTTGGGTTCATGGATTAATGCTGTTGGTACCAAAATCTGACCCTACATCAGTGTACCTAATCAGAAATCGAGTCTTCAACTGTCCAATTTTGGTGAACCGGTGCCCACTGCAGCCTTCTCTTTCTGTTCTTGGCTGCCAGAAGTCAAACCCAATGTGGTCGTCTGATGTTGTAGCCCATCTGCCTCAAGGTTTGATGGGTTCTGCATTGTGCATTTTGCTTTTCTGCTCACCACAATTGTACAATAGTGGAGTTACTGTAGCCTTTCTGTCAGTTCAAACTAGTCTGGCCATTCTCAGTCAACCTCTCTCGTCAACAAAACATTTCCGTAAACAGAACTGCTGCTCACTGGATGCTTTTTCTTTACTGCACCATTATGTGTAAACTCTAGAGACTATTGTGTGTTAAAATCTCAGGAGATCAGCAGTTATAGTAATACACAAAGCAGCCTGTCTGACACCAACAATCATGCCACAGTCAAAATCACTGAGCTCACATCTTTCCAGACTCTTTTCTAGACTCCTGAAGCTGCTGTGTGTATCTGCATGATTTTATGTATTACACTGCTGCCACACAAATTGCTGATTATATAATACCATTAATCAATATTTTTGATATTTTTAATTTTGTTTTCCTTTGTTAGTATAAAAAGAAATAAAACTGTGAATGTTTACTGCTGTGTTGCTCAATTTTTTTTTCTCTTCTCAATGGAATATTTGGGAAAGGGAGGGGAGGAGAGAAGAGAAAAGGTGATGTTCAGCTGACATGTAGACGTGTTCAGCAGAAATGTTCAGTAGAAATGTTCAGCAGAAATGTTCAGCAGAAATGTTTAGTAGAAATATTCAGCAGAAATGTTCAGCAGAAATGTACAGCAGAAATGTTCAATAAAAATTAAACAGGAAGAAAAGATAATACCATTAATGAGTAGGTGTGAAAGTGTTCCCAACAATGTACTCAGTGAGTGTATATATAGTTCAAGTATTAAAGTATGAAGTACTAAAGTATGATGCTTAAGTTCCATTTGCTAGTTACAGCATAATAAGTGAACACAGACACATAAAGTCATAATGTGACTTTCATTTCTTAATGATACTATAATTTTGGAATGTGAATATGTCAACTGTATTGCCGTCAATGTTTACTGTCACAGTAGTTGTGTGTCAAAATGACACTGAAGTACCTGGACTCTTTGGAGCGATTCTGTTGTAGTCGTTCTTTCACTCTACGCTTCTCCTCTTCTGTGATCTTCTTGCGATCACAAGCCCCCAGGTTAATCAGCACCAGAGTGTCATACAGCAAGTTGTCCTTCACCTCATGGTCCAAAAGAGAGTCTGTGGTGAAGCTAGGAGAATGATTGACCTACACATGCAGGTAGGGGAAAGTCAAAACAGTAATGCATATATGCACATAAGGATACAAAAAAAAAAACACACACACACAGACATGGAGAATTTAGCACTATGGCGAGGGCCAGAACAAATTATTCATACTCATTATATCATTATATAAGTCTTATTATATAATGTCTTATATAGAAGACTCATTATATAAGTATTTCAATAGAAAGTCCACCTCCAATAGCCAGGGCTTGAGCCGGTGGTCCAGCAAGACATCAAAGCCCAGGATCTCAAAGCAGGCATTGCCCGTTGTATGGTTGGGGAAGCAGGTGTGGTAGGTGTGTTTGAGTACTGGATGAGCTGAGATGAGGGTTTTAATGATCACATCATCAATATTAGCCCATACCTTCTGTGGGTCATAACTCATGGACTCCAGATACTTGTTGAAGGCTGAAAGCTTCCTATGAGATAATTATTAATTTATATATATATATATATATATATATATATATATATATATATATATATATATATATATATATATATATATATATATATATATATATATATATATATATAAATAATTTTTATTTTTTTATTTCAAGACTAAGAAAAATTACAATTTTAAGTACATGTAAAAGTCTCCCTTTATTTAAGAAAAAATACTACCGTTTGCTTCCCCTGTCATCATCATGAACAAAATTCTCACTGTGCTTGTTGATGGCATAGTTGGTCAGGTGCATGCAAACATCATCCTTCAAGGAAAATGGTAGAGTGACAGAGATAAACTTTCTTAAGCAATGCAAATGGAACATTGTGGCATATGCTGGATATTAGTAAATAGTTTATTTTATTACAGTGCAATAAGAACTGCTAATAGGATTTCCATGTTCAATATTTTAATATTTTTGCAAACATTATACAATTCTATTGGGTTTGAGTTATCTGCTGCCTCTCACCATAGAACTATTGGTGGGCTCACTGTACTGGTTGGTGCAGAAACGAGCCAATCCCTCATTGTACACAAAGATGCGGAAGGGATCACAGCAAGTCACCAACACATAAATGCGCAAGTCAAACTTGAATCCATCTATTATAAATGGCTACGGAAAGAAATATAATAAGTTAAAAAAAATCTGAAAATGGTAGTTTGATTCAAGTGTATATTCAGAGAATGACAAATGCATAAAAATATTTTTGGCCTGGAATAGCCATGCGTGTCTTACCTTGGATATATACACCTGGCAAATCATGTGTTCACCTGGTTGTATGTCTTTACTGGACTTGCTGAGAAAGATACCACGACCTTGGCAACCTGACTCTGGTTTGCAAATATAGGTTTTATGCTTTTTGGCCCTTGTGTAGGCTTGAAAATCACTGTTACTGAACCATATATGTAAAAAAAGATAAAGACAAAGTTATTAGCTAATAAGAATATGCCAGCATTAGGTCCACTGATACTATGGATATAGTGTTACTGCACGCAGAACACTTACTCTGCAGGAAGGCACCAAGTGCGGGGAAAAATGCTATAGTCTTTTGGAAAGAGCTTCAGCATACGGTTCAGGTTTCTTGCAAGGAGGTCTTTCCTACATATCTCATTCATTCCAGGAAAATGGTTGATTTTCTGCAAGATGGAATCAAACGTAAAGTAAAGTAAAGTAAAATGAGTAAGACAATGAGTGGACAAAGATTAAGTGTAATTACCTGATATCGCTTCATTTCCATGACTCTATCCAAAGAGACCGACAAATCAGTCCAAAATAAGGTCCAGTCTTCTCCTTCCCCAGCCTCTCGCAGACCATATTTGCGGGCAGCACGACGTACTTTCAGTAATGAAAAAGAAAAAGCAGTAGCTTAAGTTGTCATGGTATCATTGTAAGCAGCTCTGATCTAAGACTTAGCAAATTCTGAACACAACATGTATAATCGTACATTTTAATCCCACATCTGGAAGTGAAACTTACCACTCTCATATTTACAGTTAGTGAGATTGATCCACAATCATCTGAAAGAAAGGAGGAAGACAAAGGGACAGACCTGTGCATTGCTCAGAACATATTAAAAAGAGCTACTCTATATTGCACTGACAATGATATGCATTGGTTTTTCACTCTTATTGTTCTGCTGCTCATGGTTATACCGGTAACACAGCAACTTAAACAATAGCCTACTGTAATGTAAACAGCTAACCTCTTCTTTCTTTTCTTCTTCTTCTTGTTTCCTGAAAGGTTTGAGGTACAGATTTCAACATGTCCATCACTGCCCCAGCCCTCTCCCTCCTCCTCTGCATTGGGCTTGTATTGAAAAGAGTCTTGGGGCTCTGGACCCTCTACAGGAGAGTCCATGCTTAGAGGCCAAAAGCAACATAGAAAAAGTGTTCAATAAAATAAGTGTTAAGAATCTTATGGTGTCTTATCTTTGACTGGGAAATTCAAATACCCTGTTAGATGCTACATCCTAACACTAAAAATCAATCAACTAGGTTATTAGTTTGACCTGTCCAATGCAAATAGGAGCATATGTTACTCTTTCCTTTTTTTCACAAGTAGCAGTCATACAAGCATGATCTTGAACAGAGGAAAATATATTGTGTTGCTGTCACATTTGATTGTTATCATTTATGGGAAACCAATAAAAATGTTATTCACAAAAAAATAAAGAAATATGGGGCACATGAACAGGCACAGACATCTTGGCCTGAGCTGACTACAGTTACATGAGGTTGTCGAGGGACATCCCACCAAGCTGTGGGAGGCCTGGGTGCTAGGTAACTGTATTTTGATCCAGTGATCTGGAGAACCCTGACCTTGGCTCTTAGCGTACCTGACCTAACACAAGTGTAATATTACCATTGAATATTCTGATTCATTTTAAAACCTGCTTCTATACCTAGCTCTCTAATACATTACCATGTCTATTACAGAAGGAAAAGCCACAAACAAAGGTAACATACATTAGAACTATTTAACAAGCCTTTTCATACTTAGGTGAATAGAATAATTCATATGGTGATCAGTTCCTTGCACAGTCTATAACCAAAGCTAATACTGAATTTTAAACCGATTAAACATTACATGTCTAGCATGAGAACAGGAATAAAGAGGCCTTTCAAGCAGGTAGCAAATTACTTCTCTGTACAAATTACTTCCTGTTTATCAGCTTATGTTGCTATTTTCCCTCCTGGGGAGATATATACTGGGACACATGTATGTCTCAGAGCTGGCACACAGTCCCTAATAAAAATAAATAACCTAATGTGGTTTGTGCAAGGTTAATACTCATACCAAAATCCTCATGATCTGGTAACAAGAGAGACATAATAGAAACAAACACAGAATATATATGTGTGTGTGTGTGTGTGTGTGTGTGTGTGTGTGTATGTATGTATGTATGTATGTATGTATGTATATATATATATATATATATATATATATATATATATATATATATATATATATATATATACTGCAAAATAAATAAATAAAGGGAACACTTGGAGTTACATTGTGCTGTTTAAGTGTTCCCTTTATTTTTTTGAGCAGTATGTATAAAATAAACTCATCAAAACTCTGTAATAACACAAACGGAACTATGGTGATTATGTTGTGATAAAAATCCAAAGTAAGTCAAAATAATAAAGTATTTTAGCATCTTCAAAATAGACACCCTTTTTGCCTACAATTTCAAGAAATATATTCTTGGCATTTTTTCAACGAAGTTCTTTACTAATCACCCTGAGATGCTTTTTTAAAAGCATTAAAGGACTTCCAACCTATGCTAGACACTTATTGGCTGCTTTTTGGAATAGTTTGCTGAAGTCATCAAGTAATTTTTTATTTTCTTGTGTCAGTTTTCTAATGAAAAAAAAAAATTATGTTGGCACAATTATATTTTTGTCTACAACACCGATTTTAAACATTTAATCAAAAACATTTTTTAAGATTTAAGATTTTTAAGATCATGAGAAACATTTCAGTCAGGTGTCTCCAAACGTTTGACCGGCAGTGTGTGTGTGTGTGTGTGTGTGTGTGTGTGTGTGTGTGTGTGTGTGTGTGTGTGTGTGTGTGTGTGTGTGTGTGTGTGTGTGTGTGTGTGTGTGTGTGTGTGTGTGTGTGTGTGTGTGTGTGTGTTTAGATAGATAGATAGATAGATAGATAGATAGATAGATAGATAGATAGATAGATAGATAGATAGATAGATACATACATACATACATACATACATACATACATACATACATACATACATACATATAGGAGACAAAGTAGGAAAGAGGGAGAATCCCTTATATTTGTCCAAATTATTATTATTATTTTTTAAATTAAATGTGTATTTGTATAAATGTATTTATTTTTATGCTTATCTGTGCTTGAACAAACAGCGTTTTACTTTTAAATGCCGGTTAAAATATTGAACTGAGACTGACAGTTGACTGACAAAAACAAATGGGCAAACACCTGGTGTCTAAGACTAAAGTAGTTTGTCCAAAAAGTATTTTTTATGTTAAGGTCCATTTCAACAAATAACTAATTTAGGCAACGTTTATTAGGCCTATATATTCTTGCCATATCTTTAAAACGTTTATAACGTCTTGCTGTAAAGTTACTTTATAAACCATTGTACAATACTCACAAGCAGAAAAAAAAAGATGTTAAAGTAGCTTTCTACGTGACAACAAAGATAACCAGCCTACCTGTATCACATTCCCGGCGAAGTAATAACAAAAAACCTCCCAGCATTAGCGTGATCACTCACGAAGTACTGGTGTATTCACTGTTGCTATAGCAACAGCACAACGAATTGTAAACAGATGAGCCGCGAGTTAAGTAACACAAATTAACGTAATAACAAATTTATTAAAGATCACTGTGGACAAAATACACAACTTCATAAACAAAGAGTCGCGTAAGAAGAACGAACCGGGAATATTTCTCGTTATTTCTCACTATTTCTCAGTGTTTCCGAGTCCGAGTGTGTTAGGTCAGGCGCGCATAGAGCTGTTCAATCACTTTCCGCGCTCAACATTCGCATGCTGATTTTTATTATTATTCTTTTTTACATTAAATGCAAATATATATATATATATATATATATATATATATATATATATATATATATATATATATATATATATATATATATATATATATATATTTGCATTTACATTATATTTTATATTTATATTTGCATTTAATGTAAAAAAAAAAAACAATAAAAATCAGCATGCGAATGTCAACACTGTCATGTCCAACATTGTAATACAAACGTTTTTTGAACATATCTTGTAATTCCAGTTGACGCACATGAGAATTCCTATTTACTTGAGTCTGATCATTCGAGTCAGCTCATCAGTAAGAACCGACTCTTTTTGCTCCCAAACGGATCATTTTCATTTATTCCTACTGTAAACATTAACCAGTTTAAGCATTTGTGACATTAAGGACACAATAAAGGTCAATTTATTTAGTTCATATTTCATATTAATTGATTGCGTCTTCTGAACTAATAAGTCACAAATTAGTCTTACTACTTACTATTTCTTACACACACACACACACACACACACACAGGTCTTTCAATCTACAGTAATCTGGCAACCTGTGAGTATGATTATTGTGTAATCCATCAGGTTCGATCAAAAATGTGAACTAATCAACAAGAAATGTTTGCTATCTGTCAAAGGCCTGAAAATAACTTTGAATGTGCTTCAATCATGAAAATGTTTGTGCTAACAGTGCAGACAATGTCAACGACTACAGACAGGTACATCTTAAAAATAAAAAAATAAAAACACTGTGGAAACTTTTTTTCCGTAATTGAATTTAAAAAGTGGAATTTTCATATATTCTAGCTTCATTACAAATAAAGTTAAATATTTCAAGCCTTTTTTGTTTTGCTCTTGATGATTACGGCTTACAGCTCATGGAAATCAAAAATCCAGTATCTCAAAATATTAGAATAAAGAATTTATGAAATAAATTTTACTAATAAAGAACTTGTTTACATTAGTTAATGTGATATTCTTTCCTAGATATACCAAAACTGTTATATTCACTTGTACATTTATAATACTATGGCTTATTCATCGCACTATATTGGCTTCTAGCTAGATTTAACAGCTGCAGACATTTCATATATTGTCGTTAATAGACATACGAGCCCAGAAAAAGACACGCAACATGTAAAGCAGGCCAAACTTAGGTTAGTTCGCCACCTAGTGGATCTAATGCCAGTTTACACAATATTCTTAATATATTTTGCTAACATTGAATGTAAATTAAATATGTACATATTAACAGTGAAGTAACTATAATTGCTACAGCTTCAGGACCGCCTGAGAATTACAGGACACCATCTTCCCCAATGGACACCAATTTGTAGTTCGTTGTATTTGCTGCAAAACATATAGAGAAGTGATGAGATGAAGAGCTCTTCAAAGTACAATAATTATGGATGGTCAGAAATTATACTTCAATAACACTATACCAACTGTAAGTATCTTCTTACCAAGAAGTACATTAAGTTCATCTGCATGACAGAGATGACAGCTGATTCTGTCTGGATGTGTGAATTAAATCTGCTTAAAGTGCTGAAAGGAAATTCTCTTACGTCATGTACCCTCTTATATTATGAACTGCTATCAAATAGCTATGATGAATGTAATCATTTAATTACCTCTTTGAATGAGCTATCCTTAATTATATTATTATGTATTTCCGTGTCAACATAACATGGGACTTATTTTGTATCATAACTATGTGCTGTGTGTTTTGACTAAATCTATCTGACACCTGGACCAGTAGAAACCGTCCACACACTGCTTTTATCAATGTGTACAATGTGTATAAATGCTTCTGTTTTGAATGAATGAAGTCTCTGTGAACACTCATATCTGTCAGTGTGTGTGTGTTTATTTTGGATTCGACAGGCGCCTGACTCTATAGCAAACCTCACTTTCTAGCTCATAGCAGCACAGAACTAAAAGTTAATAGAAGTTAATGGTAAAACAGGCTGGAAGGCATGACGGGTATAAGGCATAATCTGAGATTCCTGTAATGTGGAAATCTAACAGGTGCAGATTATAATTACATGCAGAGCATAATTATAATTACTCAACAATCTTTTTTTTCACTGTAAGATTAGAAACAGAATCAAAAGGAATTAAATATTAAATTCACTGGAATTGTGGGATGCAAATTTATGTTCCAGAAATATAAATTGCAAAAAATGCCACTTAATCATAAATTAATGAAATAAACAAACATGAAAAAATATTTTGGGGTAGTGTTATCAGACACTGATAAATGCTCAGCAATTATATATTGCTACATATCAAAAAGGTGACAATATTTAATTCATTTTGTAGGACGCCAATCAAAGGTGTGCCAGTATATGTCTAACTCAGTGCTGCCCAATATTATGCAGAAAGGCCCGGTGTAGGTGCAGGTTTTCATTCTAACCAAGCAGAAGCCACACCTGAGTCTACTGAAAGCCAGGATCAACTGATTAAATTGGTGGAATGAAAACCTGCACCCACATCAGCCCTTTGCAGATAGGTTTGGACAGCTTGTAGAAGGGAATTTATATGCAGTAATGAAATGAAGCATCTTATGGGACACTGTCAGTTGCCCTGCACTCTAAGGAATAAAGCCATGGAGTATCTAGAAAACAGATATTGCAGGCAATGTTTTGATGAAGAAAAAAAAAACATTCTGAATGTGTTAAATGTGTTTATGTTGCATTAGGGGGGTGCAAGGTGGCTTAGTTTTTAGCACATTTGTCTCACATGCTGCCTCCGCCCTGTGTACGCAGAGCTTGCATGTTCTCCCCGTACTTCAGGGGTTTCCTCCCTTAGTCCAAAGACATGCAATGTAGGCTGACTGGCATTTCCAAATTGTCTGTAGTGTGTGACAGGGTGTGTGATTGTGCCCAGTAGTGGGTTGGCACCCCGTCCAGGGTGTCCCCTGCCTTCTGCTCCAAGTTCCCTGGGGTAAGCTCCAGGCTCCCCTGTGACCCCGTGGAGGATAAGCAGTTAATACTAATTTGACTACAGGCAGAGTACATCATCCTACACAGCTAATTTGTTAAACTAATCTATTTAATTGTGCAGGATATCTACAATGTAATGTATGACAGCGCATATCAATAACTACCCATTTCTTCTGATCTCTATAGGAAGTTGTGGTAACGGGGGCGTGGTTTAACGGAGAATAGGAGGAGGGGTCCAGGAGAAGGAGCGTGCTCATGGTTGAATGGGGTCACCTGTGTGGGATTAATAAACGACTGTTCTACGTTTCACTGAACGGTTGAGAAACGATGTGCTTAGTGTCTGAGAGTGAAGGTACTTTTGAAGGTACCTCAGCGCTGAAAAGCTCTCGAAAACAAAAAGAAAATGATAAAGAGCCAAGTTGAGCCATCCCAAGTCTGCCTCCCGTTTCCTCAGTTCTCTCGAACCGCAGGTAAGTGTTACACTGATGCTGAAACCTATTCTTGAGGAAACACCGCGTGTGCTTGATTGAGAGAGACACTGTGGAAGTTCAGACGCCCATGTTCAAGATAACACTCTCCGATGGAGCCATATTTGGGGTACTTTTAAAGGAACAACTCTGTCAACAATTATTTTAATACTAACCCAAATATAGTCAGCCAAACAAGAACATATTTAGTGTAACAGATTTGCTTCTTTACGTTTGCACTGGAGTTTTGAGGCTAATGTAGCTAGTAAGAAGGAAAACGTCACAGTAAGTTCTTTAAAAAAAAAAAAAAAAAAAAAAAAGGCTCCCTACGAAGGTATTTATCCGAAGAGAATGAACACTGGCAATGAGTTACATTGTTGGCTTTAGCATGACGTTTTATTTTTGAGCTTATACATGGTTTTATATTAAGACAACATTTAGGCTAGCATTATTTTTTGTGCAAACTCCCGTTTACTCTCTCTCTCTCTCTATAGATAGATAGATAGATAGATAGATAGATAGATAGATATAGATTTAAATGTGCAACTCCGTATTTGGGCAAAGGTAATAACAAAGTTGGTGAATAACCAAGCTTCTGAAAGTTTTCACAGAATTTTTCAAGAATGACAAATTCAGGAATTGCTCCATATTGATTGTATTGTATAAATGCACAAGAAAAAAGAACAGGGCTTCAGAATACTGTAGTGGAAAAAATAGGATGGCTTAATGAATATATTGGGACAACTCCGGTGATGCTGGGAGGCAGAATACAGTCATACATCACCATTCTGTACATATTTTGCTTGTCTAGAAGAAAATGACCAACTTAAGAATTCCTGAGTAGTAGCTTTGTAATGAGTTTATTCTGGTGTTGTCTTCTCTGAGATTTCCTTAATGGCTGGTAGTACAAAGTACAATGTGGCCAATGTGGGGTTCTGAGCTGCTACCCAGAAATGATGGCTCAAATCCGACTAGTAACACAGCAGATACACTGACACTTAAATAATACATGTATTGATTATATTTATGAGAGAGGACATGTGAATGATGGTGGAGGACAGCGGACCTTTCCAGTATAATTATTCAGTTTAATTTCAGTTTTATTTTTATTGCAATTTTAACCATATAGAAAAAGAAGAGTTACAGAAATCTGGATGTAATTTAGATTTTTGATGAGCAAGCTAGCAGGCATTCTTATTTGAGCATGAACAGTTTGAAGTTCCACAAGCATTTAGGTTTGCTTATTTATTTGGCTTTCAGTATATGGCAAGAACAGTTTATTATTTTTTTTTTTTAAGGATTTATCACTTTAATATAATTTTTTAAAAATAAATGTAATACATTGTCGTAATTATAATTATGGTACACATAATTGGTTAATCTCAAGCAGGCATTTATGGCATTACCTGATGGTTCATATTTTCTGTTATTCAGAATCGCTTTTTTTTTTTTCTCTCCTCAGGGTCTTCTTGAACCTAGTGGACTATGGATACAGTTCACTACTGAAGAAAGGAATCAGTCACCATCCTGATACATTCTATTACTAAAAGTATGTGAACACCTGACCATTGTATACATATGTGATGGCTAAGTGTAAGGCCATTCAATTTCCTCCACTCCACACGTTGTGCACAGAAGCAATGTTATTGGGGAACAGGTTTGGGCTTCTTGGTTCCATTGGAGGCAAACTGTAATGCTACAGCATACAAATCATACCATTATGTGCTTCCGATTTTATGGCAACAATTTGGGGAAGACCCTCATGAGTGATAGTCAGGTGGCCATGTAGTGTACTTGGGAGAAATATCCACACTTACTGTACATGCTAAGAACCAGTTCAGTACTGTACTTTAAAGTATTTCACTTTCTGTATACTTTTATTCCATAACATTAAAATAAGCAAACTATACTACTTTGACTCCATTACTTTCTCCATGTGAAGTTACCAAGGATTCTTAACCATCATGCTGCAGTAGGAGAAAACTTGATTGGCTAAAATATCTGAACAGACATGCGTTCAAATTGCAGCACACCTTTCAATTGGCTGTGTATTTATAGTAGCATCCAATGATATGCATTCCCCCTCAAACATTAAATACCACAAAACACTGGTCTATAAATACAGAGATGAAATGCATATAGTTAAGACAGACCTCTTCTTTCTTGGGTGCATGCTGCAGCTAATTTTGAGCATTTCATCTTTATAGATGAGCACTTTTTGTTTGAATAACATATCAGCAGGAACAGGCCAGTAGATGCCACTGTAAATAGATAAAACACAAAAGGAATATTTTCACTTCACATGTCATACTTCACAAAAATATTTAACTTGATTCCTTTTTAGAACAAAGATTGAGTATCCTATTTGAAAACCACAATTTCATGTGTGTCTACAATGCAGTATATGAAACAACCAGTCAGACATGCCCCATAAGCAGCAAAGCACTGGCAGAGGGATATATTTACATTACATGGACCCAGAGCCCAGATGGAAGCTGGGAACACACGGGTCGTGAGGTGGGAATGCATGCTGGATGTCCACTGAAGGGCACCATATGTGTACACACATTCACCACTAAAAGCAATTAATTGTGGCCAGTTCACCTACTGGCATGTTTTTGGAAATGGGAAGAACTCAGAAAACTCATCTAGCCACAAGAACATCATGTACAAAAGCTCAACGCAGATAGCGAACTGAGCTCAGGATGACACCAGGACCCCAGAGCTGTGAGGTGGCAACGATACCTGCCCGTGTATCAACACATGACAAAATATTGATATTTTTGGTCTTTTTATTCAACTGACTTTTGTTGTTTCAAATCTTTCAAGTAAAACAATGTGGAATTACATGGGAACAAAAGGAATGTAACAAATTCAGAGACAAAATAAGACTATCACCACATTCTACCCATTCCCCAAAACAAGTGTCTACCCCAAAATGGGATAACAGCAGCAACGGTCAAGGTTCTGCTGAGGAAAAAAAAATGAATCAAAAAGGTTTATGCAGGAGAACTTCTTTTGATTTTATCATAAAAGGATGGATAAAAAAAAGGATGACAACAGCAATTTACACTAAAGAGGTGTTTTCAGTTTGTTTGGACTGTAACACAGTTGTACCTCCTGTGGTTCTGGATGGAAAGTGTCTTTATTACACTTTAAACAATAAAAATCTTTGAAGCCCAAATTTGTTTTCTTAACAAGGCATACAGGGATCCAGTCCTATGTGGATCAACAGGCACTCTCACTTTGTCACACTAATTGAGACTGTTCAACAACAAAGTTTAATAGAAAGTTGACCACTAATACTTTGGAAAAGGTGAAAAAAAAAATGAGGTTGCATTTCATCTCCATATTGCCAGGACAAGCACACTTCAAGATTTTTCACAAGCTCAAAGATATACATAATGTGAGGTACCAGTAATTTACTTGATTGAAAGCAATGTGTAAAAAAAAAAAAAAAAAAAAAAATATCAAGGGGTATTATTTAAGATGTGCAAATGGAGAAAGGCTGGACATAAAAGTAACTGATTGGGGAGGAAAAAAAATTACACAAGACAAGGAGGTCTGAGTAGAGACTAACTCCAGCATAGTGCAGCAAAATCACATTTACAGACCTGCTCTCTTCATACCCTGGAAGAAACCACAGAATATTCTTAATTTATCAACTGACTTGAAACAAACAATAGTCAACAGCTAGGCAAACATTTTGTCATAGCCTGTCTGCTTAAAATGTTTTAACAATCAATCTTTCAAACTTAGCATAAATTACTTTATGCAATCACCTTTGCAGCACAAGTAAACTCTGTATAAAGGGTACACATGACCCATTTTAACAGATACTTCTTTTAGTATTCCAGTCTTTAAATGATTACAGTACATAGTGTGAACTAAACAACTCTTGCCCCTTGCCCAGCTGTCCAAAGTAATTGTGGTATAGTTAGGTACAGTCATATTAATCTCATTACCAAGACCATACCAATGCCATGTTTTTAACAAGTAACCATCTTCAACTGTCCTGCATCTTCATTTCCTCTCCACACTCAAGATGGCTTAATAGAATGCACCCAAGTTTAGTTCTTATTGCAAAGTGCAATAGACTCATTTGACGTCTCGCAGACAGTGTTAAGAAGGGCAAGTTTGATCCCTGTTCCTTAAAACCTGTAAAAACCTTAATCACTGCAGTTCCCAGTCATTATCTCTCTTCTTCTAAATCAAGTTTTGGAGTGCCGTTGTTGACTGGAGGAGGAACGGGTGTTGCTAGCTGGAGTGCGAGCCTGAACTGCTGCCAGAGCAGCAACACTCCTTAACACCCGGTCAGGTGTTCCCTCACTTGTCCCAGCACTGGGCTCTGGCTTCTCATGATTTTTTGAATGCCTCTCTCTCCTGCTTTCACGGCCTCGGTTTTCCTCCGTTTTCTTCTGCCTGCCTTTCACTTTCTCAGTGTCGCTACCCGATGAAGGAGCTCTTGAGTGTGAGTGTGGTGGACCAGTGCTCCGTGAGCTCAGGCTACGAGTGCACTGGCTGCTGTTGCTGCTACTCCGGCTCCTGCTGCTGTCTGCCCCCCTTTCACTGCTTACACTACTGCAAGCACTGTGCCCCCTTGAAGACCTTGTCTCTCGGTTTTCTTCCTCTACTTCCTCCTTCTGATCTAAAGTCTTTTTCTTTTCCTCTTTTTTGGCTCTCTTGGCTTCATTTTCTAAAGGAGGCACAAGATTGCCTGGTCGCTGCCGAGTAGAGCGGGAGGCAGAGAGACCGGTTCCAGTGGTGGACTGTGGGGAATCCGTTAAATGAGTAGGGGTTTGTCGACTACTCTCAGGTTTATTAACAACTGAATTTGTCTTAGGGGAGTCCTGGTCTTGTTTGCATTTAGACTTACTTATTTTTTCAGAAGTTGGTTGCTGTGCTTGTGTAGCCTTAGATTTGGAACTGGAACTTGGTGGATCTGGTCCCTTTCCTCTCATAGCCAAAAGTTTAGCAGCAGCATTGAGAGCTGAGCAGCGTTTTCCTAGTACTTCAGGTTCAGATGAGATTGGAGAAGTCAGTTGTGAAATAGGTTGGGTGCCTGTGGATTTACGGGTTACCCTAGCGGGTGTTGAGGCAGTGGACTCCACTTCTTTGTTCGCTTTCTTGTCAGACCGCCTTCGCCTAGTTCTGTTCTTGTCACCTTTGTCACTCGTGGTCTCTTTCTCCAAAATTTTGTGTGATGAACGAGTAAGACGTCTTTCTTGACCAGTGGAGTCTTCGGAATCTGAGGAAGTGGAGTTGGAACTCTGACTCTCAGGTTTCACTCGCTCTTGATCAGACCCTCTGTCTGCACTCTCTTTTTCTGAATCTCTCTCCATTCGCTTTCTCTTTGCTAGCATATTGCTCTCTGCAGACTTTTTTGACCGAGATGAGAGAGTACCACTGGAACAAACAGAAGATGGAGAGGAGGAGCGAACAGATTCCTGACTGCTTTGTCGACAAATGCTTCTTTTCTTGCCTGTGCTTTTGCCCTCTTGCTCCTTTTTCTGACTCTCCTCTTCTAGTGGTGTATCAGCTACATCACTTGCCGGAGTGGTCTGCATCACTGTTTCTGAGATTAAGGGTGCATCAGATCTCTGATCCGCTGCCAAATTTTCCAATTTCCTCTTCTTTGCCTGAGACTGGCTATTATCTCTCTCTGCTTTCTCAGGACTCCCAGAGATGCCTCTTTCCATTTCTTCTGTAGAGTCAATTAAACCATCTTCCTTTGAAACACTCAGGTCTTGCTGATTCTCAGTTCTCTGTTCTTCAGCAGGTACAGACGTATTTATAGTTCTTTGCCTAGAAGCAGATGATTGCTGAGAAACGTCAGATGCCATTTCAAGTGACTCAGGAGATTTAGGGGCTATACGTATTTGGCTTAAATCCGTGTGGGACGTTTGTGTTTTTTCAGACTTAGTTTGAGAAAGAGCAGTATTTGTCTGGTTCGGATTACATATAGTTTCCAGTGGTATATCAGGTTGAACAGAAGGCTGAGTCAAGTCAGGAACTGATAATGGCTGAAGACCAGTTTTCACAATGGGTTCAGATAGAAGCTCACATGTCTGGGCAAATGTAGCTGATGTGGTACTAACTGAGGGTAGCGGTGGACTTGCATTTGATATGTTGCTTTTAAGTGTCGGTTGTGCCAATAAATCAGTAGGTGTAGTTGAGCCTTGGAGATGAGCTGTACACTGATTAGATTTCACAGGCATCTCTGCAGCAATGATTACTTCTGACACAGTTGCAAGCTGTGAGGGTATTGTGGTTACTTGACTGCTTTGACAAACTGCGGATGTAGATAGAGGTATGCACTCTTGGGCAGGGCTGTGAGCAGAGCTATCAAAACACTGGCTTGGAGTGATAGCAGGCTGTAGTGAAGGTTTTGTGTTGGTCTGAGTGGCATTTTCTGTCGGAATAACTTGTGGTACAGCTGTAAGGGAAGAGTCTGGAGAGTCAGAATTTGGAGCTGTGGCTTTAAAATTTGTGTGATCTGATGACCGTTCCAGTGTGGATGTTTGCTTAATCGGAGATTCACTAGGTGTCTGAGGTGGGGGTACATTGAATTGAGTGGTTTGATTGTCTGCTTTAGGAGATTGGGGATAGTCTGCTGTTTTAAACGATTCAGATGCACCATCAGATACAGAGTTTATTTTTGGGCACTCAGGAACAGTGGACATGGTTAAAGGCCCAAGACTGGAACCATGCGAGTTAGGGTGTACATCAGAAATGCCTTCCCGTGAAATGGAGGACATGCTTGTAGGACAACTTACTTCTTTTTCAGGTTTACCACTGTCTATTGCATTTGTGGTGGAATCTTTGCGAGGTCGTCCCCTCTTTCGCTTTGGTGACTGAGGTGGACTATGTTCTCCACTTACAACTTTCTGTGCCACAGGGATGTCCTGTTCTAGGGGCTCTGGTGGCTTAGGTGACATTTTGGGAGGCCGACCCCTTTTGCGCTTCCCTGGTGAGAAACAGGATGCATTAGCATCAGATGGAACATTAGGGGTGGTACTACCATCCTTAGATGGACCAGGCTCCTGTTTCTTTGGTGACAGGGGAGTACGTCGGTCAAGCCCTCTGCCTCTAGCTAGGAAATGTTCGCCTAATTGAGCAGCCATACGAGATTCAGTCTCCAAGCGCCGGCGCACTGGTAAGTTCCGAAGGACAGGCATGTCTGGTGAATGGTGTGTAGGTGAGTAAGGGTGGTAACCTCTCCCTGGATTTGTGATCGATGAAGGGGAGACCTGTTCCTGTAATTGCTGCGTCTCAGGGGGAGATATTGGAGGTGATTTTGTAAGAGACTCTTTAAGAGATTGGCTTGGTGAAAGGGGCCCTGCGTCTTGTGAGGATTCGGCCTGCTCTGTCTCTTCAGAGGAACCTTCAGTATGCACTCCACCACTCCCACATTCCCCCCTTTTTCTTCGCTTTGGTTCTTTATCTTCAACCACAGTGACAAGGCGACCAGGAAGCTTTCTAAGGACCTTTGCAGATGGAGAATCTTCTGGAAGGCCCTTCAGGACCTCTTCATCAGCAGACTGGCGCTTACGTGGTGAGCGAGAATGTGGAGATGCCAGTGAAGGAAACAGTGGATGCTGGCCATCTTGCTCTGACTGATGTTCCGGAGAGCAGATAGAGTCTGAAGATACAGATGCCCTCCTATCTCTTATGCCCTGTTGTGTGTTGGTGTCCATCTCTGCTCCATGCTCATCCCTTGTATCTCTGAATACTGTTTTTAGTGTTGATGTATGTCCACTGGTATTTCGGTCCACTGATGAAGAGGGAGCATCTGAAGGCACTGGAGAGAGGGGCTGGCAATATTGGGATGGTACTTTAGATCTTTCTGAATCAGAAAGCTGCTGATCAGTTTGACATTTCAGAGGTCCTCCAGCGGTGGATGTTGAGAAGGCCACATCTTCGTTTCCTGCTCTACCTCGCAAGAGTCTTTCAGGCACTTCTCTGGGCTGGGGGGACTTCAAACTAGAACTAGGCCCAGGGGCACGATTCACAGTGGTCTCCCCTCTCCTCCCTTTGTCTCTGTCTGGAGATGGATGTGTTGTAGACATATCATCATCATCCATTTTAGCTGGTGTTCCTCTAAGCCTGCCACTGACCCTTGTAGAGGGGGCACCTTTGTCTCTGTGTCTGCGTGTGCGACGAGCTGGAGGGTGTTCCTCAGGAGTGTGAGGCATGGAGTCATCATTATCAGATGACTGATGTAGTTTTAGACCCTCCTCCTTTGCCTGATCTAATCCTTTTCTTGCAGCTTCAACCTGTTCCTGTTGTCATGACAAAGCAATCACTGTATATATATATATATATATAGATATATAAAATCTAAAATTACAGTTTTATTAATTACAATTAATAAGAGGTTACCTCAGCCTGTTTCAGTTCTTCTTTACAAATATCCTCAAGAGATGCCTCCAGAAAATTCATGGCATATCGCTCTATGGGAGTGAGCTGTTAGAAGCAAGAACAAGATGCTTGATCAACAATCAAAAAGCAGTATAAAACTGGAATTTTTTTTTTTTTTTACATAAAGATAAAAGGTTACCTGTTCTACCAGAGCAGCAATTTCTTGCTCAGCTTTGGAAAGTTCTTCCTCTTCTTGGTCTCTGCTCTCACCATCTTCCAGAGGAATATTTTCATTAAATTCTGCCAACTCAGCCACCTGCTCTGCTTTGGCTTGGGAAGCTGCTACTATATCCTCTTCATCCTCAGCACGACACAAAGCCTGATAAGAGAGAATTAGAGATCAACTGTTGCAAATAAATAAATACATACATACATGCATAAACCATAAACTACATCATGAATTTGTACTTAGCTGTGTAAAATCTAACTATGTTTATTCAAGAGAATAAATTTAACCTGCTCCAGAATAGTAGTTTGTTGTTTATTTATGGCTTCCTCATCATCTGATGGAGGTACACTTGATTCAGCATCCTTCTTTTCCCCCTCATACAAATCAAACAATTCTCGGATAGTTTGCTGGTTGTTTAAAAAAAACAGAGGAAGAATATTTCACATTAAACAGATCATTAATTTTTTCTTTTTAAAATGCTGTAATAGATTAATAATTACATACATACAAACAAAATAACTGTACCTCTTTGAAAAAGGCAGTTGTGAAATTACCACCTTCAATTGCCATATCTCCCAACATTCTCTTCTGGTTTGCTTTTTTCAAAATGTTTTCCTCCACGGTTCGTTCACTGATCAGTCTAAATAAAATTTAACATTAAAGAGATTCAGTGTGAAGAATCTAGATACAGTTTCCACGAAAGCATCCGCTTTGAATCATACCTGCCTTTTACAATTGAAATTCTGAAGAAAGTATAAATCTGTACAGAATCACAATTTTTTTTTATATCTGAATTATTACAGATACCTATAGATGTGAACATCCCTGGTTTGTCCAATACGATGGCAGCGGTCCTGAGCTTGAGCATCCATGGTGGGGTTCCAGTCACTATCATAGAACACCACAGTGTCAGCCCCAGTCAGATTTACTCCCACACCACCACTCCGGGTGGACAAGATGAAACAGAAGATTCGACGGTCTGCATTGAAACGTTCCATCAGGGCCTAAAAGGTAGAGAATGTCAGAGTAGCCCATCAAGTTAATAGATGGTCTTACAGGCATGTTTAACTACTCAATTTGAAATATGTTCATTGCAAGAACCAGATGCATCTCCTCCCTTACCTGCCTCTGTTCTACTCGTGTGCTCCCATCCAACCGTAAGTAAATGTGCCCATGGTAGTTGAGGAACTGCTCCAGTACATCCAGCATGCGAGTCATCTGAGTAAATATGAGCACTCTGTGACCTTCAGACTTCAGTTTCCGCAGCAGAAGATGGAGAGTCTGCAACTTACCTAATTCAAGACAGAAACCCACCATTATATACGGGCTCTCGTTGTTGCATAATTGTTCCACAAAAATAAAACAAGATGAAGAAATATTTTTGTATTTCAAAAAAACTGGTTCCCAAATACATTTGCAATGCATAAAACACACTAGCTTAGAATTTATTTGTGCAATCAGCTGCATTTCGTTCTAGACTGCTCCAATGTGTTGCATATCTTGTGGCACATCTTTGAACCACCATTCATTTGTAGATTTCTGAAATTGCTCACACCCACTTCTGCAAATCAGTCCATTATTTTTACTGGGTCTGCAACAGGTTGTAAGACAATCTGGTACTCTGTAGAGTCTGTTACATGGCCCGTGGCACAGCAT
Organism: Ameiurus melas; assembly: GCA_012411365.1. NCBI lineage: Eukaryota > Metazoa > Chordata > Actinopteri > Siluriformes > Ictaluridae > Ameiurus > Ameiurus melas. The sequence goes on from CM022760.1 coordinate 20,725,961, forward strand.
AAGCAGCAGTTTGAAAAGATGCAGTTGGCTGGCTTCATGTGTCTCGGAGCAAGCACGTGATAGCTTTCACCATCCTCGGTTCGTAGTGGTCGTATGATGGGGAAGACCTGACTGGTAGGTGGAAATTATCTAAATTAGGGAGAAAATCCCTTTACAAAGCAAGCTTTACAAGTGCAGGCTACTAGCGTACTAGCTTCTACAATTCTCCCCAATCTTGACGGTCTTATGTACAGGAGCACAATGGCTTCCCAGTAAGATACAAAGCTGAGGGGCAGCGAGTGGTGGACTGGTATGTTACAGTATGCCATATCTGCTAAATGTGTATTTCTGTTATGGGTGGGTTGCGGGGGGAATCAATTCACTATAGCAATTGGTTTAATTTATTCCAGAATTTATCATTTATATTCAGTTGTTTCAGTCTTTACTTATAGACGAGGCAGATAGAAGTTACCACTTTTATTCCAGCAGAGGGCGAATATGTATTTGTTGTTCTCTGAGCATTACTTAATGTTCTATTCCTTTCAAGTGGACGGCAGAAGTTCCAGGGGTCTCCTACATATTGATGCCAGCTTCCTGACATCCGCAATTTATATACAATATATTGGTAATTTTAAAAAAAAATTTGCGAGCGAGCTACTATTTCTAATAGTAGACGGGCTCTGCAGACACCGAAAGAGAGTGAAAGAGCAAATCATGTTTTTGCAGGATGGGATGGCTGCTAGTGTTAAAGCAATTCTTAAAAATCACAATATTTATCGATTCACCAATCAAGTATCATGATAGTATTGATTCAGATAAGAGCATCATTGCAGCCCTAAATTCTGTACTTTTATAATGTTGAGTTTTATATTATTTATTTAGCCGAAAATGGTAACCTATGGCACCTATTTCAGCAATGCTAATTTTTGCCGTATCGAAAATGTACCATGTCAAATGTGAATTCTGTATATTGTTAAACCACTAATATTACAATGTATTGTGTGTGTGAGCAAACTGATCTGCTAATCATCTTTTATTATGACAACACAATTTTGAACTGGTTTGTTAATGATGTTATTTTGCAATACTTTTCACTATGTAAAGCAGTGTGTACAGAATATGGGACAGGCAGGTTTAAAGTTTTGATGTTGCCCATTGTGCTTGTTTTGTCATGCACACTTGCCTTCCCTGGCTGTAGCTTGGGTACAGATTGTTAGATTCCATACCAAAAGTATCTGGATAATGTCTCGGTAAATGCCAATGTGGTTACAAGGTATTACAGGCAGAATTTACCTTGCTATGTGCTGAAACCTCATTATCAGGTAAATTACTGTTTGTTGCTTATTCATCCATCTATCCATCTAGCCACCAACTTAGTTCAGCAGCTATTTGCTTATCAACTGTAACTATCTAGACAGATAGATGACTCAATAGCCATATAGACAGGTAGCTAAATGGATAAAAAATCCATTTTCCCCTTGAGGTACCAGATTCCCAGGGGCCATAATCAACGCCCCCCCCCCTACCTTAGTTTAAAATGCAAATAATTATGAACAAAAAGGTGTACAGGAGGCTCAAGTCATGCCATGATGTGTAAACTGTACATTGAGCAATTCATGCAGCCAATTTCATAAATAAAGGGTAGAGAAAACAAAAAATAAATACAATTTTAATTTGGAAAACACAAAATGTGTTTTTTTTTTTGTGGATTTTACTTTACTTTTGGGGAGCCCATGATCTTTATTTGCAAGTTATGCAACAAAACTACCCAATACTTTTCACTAGAGCATCAAATATACAGGAGGCAATTACAAACTTATTTGCACAAGTTAAAAATATTTGCAATTCTCACCAACCTCGTACCAGTACTCACCACAGTCATACTGGATAAGTCGCAAGTCAGGGAAGTGTGTCCGCATATTGCAGTAAATGCGGTGCAGCATATGCATGAGGGGAGAAAGATGAGCAGACAGTGTGGAGGAAAAAAGAGCCTGCTTGTAACTGCGGGAAGGAGGTGGATGGCAGCAATGCATGGTGATAGGCTTGGCCTCGACTGGAGGGATGACAAATGTGAACCTGTGGGGTGCAGTGGGACATTGGTTATACAACAAAGCACATACAAAACTTTGATAGACTTAAAGAATATAAATTCATCCTGGTTCAGGATGTCAGTGTTTAAGAATAGAACAGTAAGTATACCGATCTATGACATCGAATATCAGGTGTAGCCTTTCCTCAGAACTGTAAATGGCTTTTCGCAGAGTTTTGCTCTGGTCCAGGTAGTCGCTTGTATGCTGGGATTGAGCTTTGAGACATGAACTATACCCCGAGTGTCTCCAACTGTTAATGATGGGTTTAGCCGGTGTGGGTCTAGGGCCTGGGAGGAAAGTGAGAAAGTCCAGAACCTCTTGACCATACACAGGTTTTGCATTGCAGTGCAGTTCGTTGATTCGAAAAATTTGAGAGATCCGGTCATCTCTCTGGGCCTTATGACGATCTGCAAGCCATGACTGTCAAAAAGAGAACATGAGTCAAGTCTGTTGATTCTATATTGGTATTTAAAATATTGTAAGAATAGGTTTTCATCATTAGTGTCCAATATTATGACTTCCTAAGTAACAGTATTGTCTTACCATGTAAAATGGAGTTCGTGGAGGAGGTGGAGGCTGGATTCGGGGACGCTGAAATCCAAACGCACGGCTTTGAGATGAGGACACTGGTTTAAGCGTAAGAACATCACTACTGCTCTCTTCAACCCCTAATGAAGTATTTGCCTTTGCTACAAAGAAAGAAAGAATAACAGAAGTCATCAAGATTAGCATATACTTATGATGTATATTGTAAAAAATAAATTCCAAATGTACTATGTACTACATGCTTAAATAATTCCACAAAAAAATTTAGAAATATACAAATTCCGATCCAGATTTTGCTCACCAGTCCCTGTGCTTGGGGATTTTCCTTCCACCACCTTGAGCACAGATCGTGAAGGTGGAGGTTGACCGGGGCTTGAGGTAGGAGCTTGAGGAGGAGCAGGGTGAATAGGTAGTCGCTGGGAATGCTGCTGAGGAGCAGGTGGTCTAAGAGCAGAGCTTGGGGTCCCATGTGGGTGCAACAAAACTGAGTGTGGAGGGGCAACACGAGGAGATGGGGGCACAGCCAGAGTAGGGACGTGCCCACCCTCTTTGCCTGCTGCTTGGCGAACGACAATCTTAACAATTCCTGGTCCGCTTACCCTGGGTGATGGAACTGAATAACAGAATGGCAAATAATACAGGTTAAACATTTAGTATCCCAACCTGATTTTATACAAAGGAAAGTGCCAATTCTTTTGGACTGGGCACCATACTATGGATTACAGTAGCAGAGCTAATGCAGTTGTTGGATCTGGTGACATGAGTAGATTTTTAGATTTCCTTGATCAGCTGAGTAGAAAACAAAATCAAGATGGAAACAGTGTAAAAGTGCAGAAACATTTATCCATATTTCAAATGCCTCTGATTCTGTTTCAAAAGCAAAACGTCTCAATATATTACATAAAATGAAAAAAAAAAAAAAGAGAACCATTTGTCTATTCAAACACACGTGTAATATATATATACACACAATATAATTTTTTTTCCCCGAAAGACCCACAGAAAATGCAACATCCATGAAATACTACCCTGTCACTATCTGATAATACCCCTGTGTCTTGTTTCTGAACTCATTACTCACTCCAAGTTTGAAAAAGAATTCGACTACTATCTTATAGGCCTTGTAGCATCAATCTCTTATTTACCACTCTAATGGTCACTTATGCACCCATGTCTTGCTCTGCTGAGTAACAGGTAGTTTGGTACCCAGACTACAACACTGCAGCCATCAAGGTCAGAATGATTGTAATAAACTCAAGGACAGCGCCAGTACCTTGAGCAGCAGTGAGGGGTACCGCTAGTCCAGAGCAGGTTGGGATTGTGCTGGTTGGGTTGGGATTTGCTGAGATGCTACCTGACTGACTAAGTGTATGGAGAACTGCAACCTGAGCTGGCTGACTAATAAGGTGGTGCTGCCCACCGCTGGATACCAGATGCATTACATTTCCTATAGGGCACACAACCACAGAGGAGAAAGGGTTAGGCCATAAACTAAACCAGTACTTGCAGACAGGTGTGCAGGAAAATAAACCCAGCCACAGCAGTTCATGCAGATAATAAACCTAAAAGAACGCACCTTGGATGGACCGTGGCTGGGCAACTGGAACTTGGAGCGGAGCACCAGATAGGGTAAGCTTGTTACCCTGCAGTTGAAATGTGACGGGCTTACTGCCCTGACTGGACGACACTGGACGACCAGCCAAGGAGGCCAGCTGGGCAATACTCACCACCTCTCCAGCTGTATGAAAAATATTGAAATTAATATATAAAAATAAAAAATAAAAACATTGCAGAGATAAATACTTTGTTATACATCAATATTATAGTCCAGTGCACTTACATGGTAATCTGGCCTGCATATCAGGGCTGAGAAGCACCCTCTGTGTCATGACATTGCTGGGTGGTTGAGGGGTAACAGACACTGTTGGGGCAGTGGAAGGTGGTGCAGGCCGAATACTCATAACCGGGTTTGCAGACCCCGTGGAGGGAACACTTTGACATGCAGAAGCTCGTGGAGCAGCAACAGGATTGACAGGGGACACTGAAAGACAAACTCTTAAATTAGGCTATTTTTTCCAAAAAACAGTTATTACAGTTCCAGCTAGTCAATGATTTCATACTCAAAGAACTAAAATACCATGCTAACCTTGAGGTGTCTGCTGCACAGGGGCCTGATTATGAGTGACCTCTGTAATTAGAGGTGGCTGTGGAGGCTGGACTGCGGGAGAGACTGGACATGTGGGCCGTGGGTTATTCGATGTTGTTGCTGAACGTCCATCAGATTTGGGGAGTGGCTGAAACATCCTTTTACGTAAACACATTCCAGTGCTGTGTTATTAGCTAATCATGATTTGGATAAATTAATGTACACTGGTATATAAACTAATCAATTACAGATCAATTACCTGTTGACCTTCATGCGAATAGGTTTAGGTCTGGGTGGAGGCTCAGGGGACTCCATGATCTCCTGTATCAGCTGGCGTGTTACTTTCCTTTGAGGAAGGTAAACATCTGCTTGGTACCGAGAGACATGGCCTTCCAGACTGACCAGGTCAAACATGGAGATATCACAACGCTGTGAGAGGAGATACAGCCACAGAATTCAGAGGTACAGCTATAATACCATGCAAAGGAATAGCCAAATAAAGCTTGTGTAGGAGACTACCCACTACACCTAGGCCTTGAGAAGCCACCATACTATGTATTCAATTTGCACATTTTCTACCATTTTAAAAGCATCATTAAATACTAAAAATGACCAACAAAAGGATACAACACAAAACATGGTTAACAATGTTTAAAGTGCCTAAAATTCTCACCTGAAAAGGGGACATGTCTAAGGCCTTCAGAACCAAGGAAGCAGTGGAATAGGTTATATTCTGAGTGATAAAGGGAGATTGGATTGGCCGTGGGTCAAACAGGTTAGGGTGGTTACACACTTTACGCAGCTGCATCAAGATGTTGATTACAGACATGAAGTGTCCACTGGCTAGAGTTTCCTTCGTTCTGGTGATTGGTCATACATGAAAATGGAGAGGGGGAAAAATAAATAAATAAATAAACCATAAGGAAAGCATCTACAAAATGCTTATTCTCTACAATAACATGATTTATATTACTCCTATATCAAAAACTGCATTTTGTTGCATATTTGTTCACTGCACTCACGAGGCTTGTGCCATGAAGTCATCATAGAGAAAGCGTTGTCTTTTGGAGAGGCGACAGCGCACAACATGCTCATATTTCTTGGGCATTTGTTTCTCCACATCTGCTTTGATACGCCGCAGCAAAAAGGGCCTTAGCACCTAAGGGCAAGGGTTATGTTCATTAGATGTGCTTCAGAGAGCCACAAGCAATATTGTAGAACAACCATTTGTAGGTGAGGGTGCAATTATTTAAGCATCATTCTGTCAGGAATGACAGTACTCACCTTGTGCAGCCGTTTCACAAGACCCTCATTATATTCTTGGCTGCCTTCAATCATCCCTGTCAATGGGTTGGAGAACCACTCCTTGAACTCACGATGGGACTGGAAGACATGCGGCATGAGAAAGTGCATGAGCGACCACAGCTCCATCAGACTGTTCTGCAGCGGAGTACCCGTAAGCAGTAGCCGCCGATGACTTCATGTGCAGCAGAAACAGAGAGAATAGAAATCATGCCAGAGCAGTGTTACTTTTGAACAAAATTAAATTAAAAGAAGACAAATATCTGGTGCAGGAAAGACAGGAAAACAATTCAGAAATATTCTTTAAGCACCTGTTGAAGTTTAGTAGACTCTGCCAACGCTGGGACTTGAAGTTTTTGATGTTTTGTGCCTCATCCAGAATAAGGTATTTCCAGGACTTGCGCCTGAATGCCTGATGGTCTTGCAAAACCAGCTTATATGAAGTGATGCACACATGGAAAGCATTGGGTTTGGTCCAGCCCTAAGCAACAACAAAAAAATAATCAAATCACAATTGTCAGGTAATCAGAATATTGAAATATCATTCTGATGCAGGTGACCAAATGTATAGACATACCTGTCTCTTAAGTTTGCGCTCTTTCTGGCTGCCATAGTAAGTAAGAATTTTAAAGCCAGGGCACCAGCGTTTCAGCTCCATCTCCCAGTTCAGCATTACACTGGTTGGCACAATGATTAGGTGAGGGCCCCAGTTACCTGCAAGAAATGCAAGGATATTGTTTAAATGGTACAATTTCTCTCCCGTCAGGCACTGACAAATTGCAAGATTAGATTCTTTGAAGCAACACCTAGATCTCCTCATACCTTTTTCACAAGCCAGATGTGCCAACAGGGCAATAGTCTGAATAGTTTTACCAAGTCCCATCTCATCTGCCAGGATACCATTAAGCTTCTTTTCAAACATGGTGACCAACCAATCTAGTCCAATGTGTTGGTACTCACGTAGGTTGCCATGAAGTAAGAACGGAATAGGCGTTTTCACCTAGAAATTACAAATTTATTAAGTAAAAATTATTCCTCCTAACCACAATCAACTCTGTCCATTAATCATCAATTCAAAACATACCCTAAAAATGTATACTATACCATATTAAAAAGACTATACTCAATTTTATCTCATGTAAATTATAAGCAACCATATCTCCCTGCAGTTCTCGCCTGGTTTCCCACTGAAGCTAAGCAGAGTTGAGCCCGGATGGGGGATCTCCTGGGGAAAACAAAGGTTGCTGCTGGATGTGGTATTAGGGATGCCAGCAGGGAGTGCTCAACCTGTGGTCTGTGTGGGGCCTAATGCCCCAGTATAGTGATGGGGACACTATACTGTAAAAACAATTCCTGACTCTCTGTGGCCATTAAAAAAAAATCACAGGACACTTATTCTAAAAGAGTAGGGGTATAACCCCAGTGTCGTGCTGAAATTCCCCCATTGGCCCTTCTCCATCATGGCCCCCTAATAATCCCCATCTCTCAATTGGCTACATTGCTGTCTCCTCTCCACTAATAGTGCGTGGTGGGCGTTCTGGTGCACTATGGCTGCCATCGCATTATCCAGGTGAATGCTACACACTAGTGGTGGCTGAGGAGACCCCCCCCCCAATACTATATAAAGTGCTACGAGTGTCTAGAAAAGCGCTATGTAACTGTAACTAACCAACTAACTAAGCATTAAGTGTCGAGACACTGGCAGCATGCCATGGTTCCTTACACTTGTTGTGGCCAGGGTATATCCTTTAGGCTGAAGGCTTTCTGCAGTAGCAGCTATATGGCTGATCTCTTTTTTGGGACGTGGAGATGTGGGGACAGAAGGGCTGTGATCTCCCTCCCTTAGTAAAACCTCCATCCCCTCTCCTCCATCATCTTCATCCTCCTCATCACTTTCTTCAACTTCAGCATCCTCCTCTTCATCACTGTTTTCTACCGAATCTGAAAGTTGAATTCAGAGAAATGAGACATAAACTGAGGCCAGAGGAACCATAACAACTTTGACACATGGTTGAACAACCAGTACAAATGTTATTTCAACACAATTAAAGTGATATTTCCCAAATCATACTTTTCTTGACCAACCACCCACCATTGTAATACGGTCATGTTTTATGCATCAAGGTTTTATTGCAACAAAATAAATCTGTGCCTGAAAGTGCAAATGAGCCTGGTAAATTAAAGACCTCTTTCAGGAATACCCCACTTTACCTAAGGAAACATCATCACTTTCATCTCCCTCAGTCTCTTCCTCATCTTCATCTTCAGTTCCCTCTGATGACTCTGGTGATGGCAGCGGTTCTTCTACGTCAGAGGCATATGCCCCTTTGTACTTCTCCAGCAGCTCTTCCATACTCATCTCACCTGAGGATCAAGGGTACAACATAAGCAAAGATGAAACACTCTAGAACTAATCTTAAATGAAGGGAGTTAAAGCAATGATAAACTTAACTTGTCTGCATTTTTAAAAGATGCTAGAGGTGTAGCAAGACTCCCACAAGAGGTTTTTAAAAAAAGTTTGTTATACCGTGGAAGGCATTTTGTTGATCCATTTGTTCTCTTACAGGGAAGCGCCAGTGCAAATGAATACAAGGTTATTCCAATTGATCACCTGTTTCCCATGATGAAACATTTCTATCCTGATGAGAATGGTCTCTTCCAGGATGACATACCCTAATCCTTCTCAAGGATCAAGGGCTCATTGAATAGTTTGACAAGTATGAAAATGGTAAATCTGATGCTATGATGGGTTGAGATCTGTTCATTGTGAACGTTATAGCATCAGATTTCCAGACCAACTGAAAACCAAGTGGCGATGTTGGACCTGTGTGGGTGATTTCCATCATCAAAACACCAATTGAGATATCTTTTGGAAGAATGGTGTTCCTCGCTCCAGTACCATCCCAAAAAACATGTAGAATCTGTGTCTAGGCATATTGAAGCTGTTCCACAAGCCTGCGGTGGCCCAGCACCAAACTGTGATAATACTACTACCTTTAATTTATCGATCTATATTAATCACAACCTGACTGACTTATTTTGGATTAAAAAAATTTAACCCAAAATTTCCGAATTTTAAACAATGGTTTAACAAATAAATAAATGTAACCAAATCAATTTGTCATCAACAACCCCTACATTACACAACACATGAAGCTAGCTAGACCTTTTTAGAACAACTTCTTAAGCCACCTTTCTACTGCACGACTTGACTCAACTGGCTTTACTTTTCTGTACTTGCTTTTCCACTGCAGTTTAGTGCCGCCTCAACATCTTCCACTCGCCTTCATCCAGCAATAAGGCTGTATTATCGAAGCTCAAATACACAAATACATAGTCAGGCCGTACTCCTGTTCACTGAACATGGACCCTATTAAGGATGTAAAATAACGGCGTTCTACAACCTACGTAGAGCTCTATATGACCAAGTTAGATTCCGCCGTAACAGGAGTGACTTCGATAAACGCCAGTTTGGAAATCGGATACAAGCGAGATGTAAAAATCTAAGACAAAGGACTCATGAACAACTATCACAAAACAAAAGTCATGGATCATCCAGGTAACGGAACACCGCATTAAGAATCAAGGGTATGTAAACTTTTGAACGGGGTATTTTTTTTTTTATAAATTCAGCTATCATCTTGTCTTGTGGACTGTGTGTAAACATCTGTTATGTGAAACAGCTTATTCAGGACAGTACTAAATCAAAAATAATATGGGAATTTTTATGTTCCCTCCTATTTTGTTAAAAGTACTAAGATTTTGCAAGGGGTATGTAAACTTCTGAACACAACTCATGTATGTATATATATATATATATATATATATATATATATATATATATATATATATATATATATATATATATATATATACATATATATATATATACATATATACACACACACACACATATATATATATATATATACACATATATATATATATATATATAAAATAAACCACCGGTTACCCTCTCTAGTCAAGTCATCAAGTTCCTCTGCATGGTCTCCGTCTCCCTCAATCACCTCTTGGGCTTCAATGGTGTCCTCGACATCCTCCGCTTTGAAAGGTGAGAAGATTTACATAACCATTTATTTAAATGCCGAGGTTGCTTTAAGATATTCACATGGAGTAATATGTAAAAGAAATACTTACCATCTTCCTCATTAGCTGAAAACTCTTTGTCTTCATCTTCAACCATGGAGGAAGAAGCATCCGACGCTTCATCCTCAGATGCCGAGCCCTGTATGATAATCATGATTCACTTTATGCACATGTCTAGCACAGACACAATTGGACCTAAGAGTATTAAGACTGGAGCTGAAGAGTGTTGCTTGTTGTTAATAGTTCCTGCATTACCTGAGGGAGAGTGAGTGTACCAAGTAACTGGTCTAGTGGCAGTGTGCTCTCCTGCTTCAATAACTCAATCTCCTTTCTCTGAGACTCTGCATCATTCCCCTCCTGCTGCTCCTCCACCTCAATTGTCTCTTCATCATCTTCCTCCTCACATGGAGGCTCAAAGTCAATATCTATAAAGAACAAAGGAAATAATATTTAGAACATGCACAAGTCAATCGGTTTGCTGCCTGTAATACTGACCCCTTTATCTACTAAGCAACACTACTATTTAACCAGCTCTGCCGATGAGCGATTTTCCAGACCACCAGCTTGCAAAAAGCCAATGAATTGAGCATGCACACGTGCGGACCAAACTTCATTAGTCAGACCATTTAAAATGCTTAAGGAACACGTAAATCAGTTAACATAAAATCAAAGGAAGTGACGAACACATTTTCAGTGCAGATACTTTCTCTCACCATCTTCCTCGGGTGCATTAAGCTGACTGTTTCGGGAAGGAACACTGATGGGGGCTGCAGGTGTGGCTTGCAAGGACTGACTAAGCAGGTCAGAGTAGCGCTCCGTCTGGCCGACAATGAAATCCAGCTGCAGATCCAGGGCTTTCTTACGTTTCTCTTCAAGCCGGGACTGTTGTTTGTACTGCACAACCTGTACGGAGTAAACGTGAAATAGGCCGTTGAAGAAATTATGGATAATAAACGTGTATTAAAAAGGGGCTTTTTATTAATTATTCAGAAGTTCATTCACAAAAACAAAAGATTTGTCCAGTTTTTGGACTTGCAAATTGAGCACAATAATCCAACAAGTCACCTTCTCTACACTGCTCCAAAAAGCACGGACTTCCTTTGCAATGGAAGCAGCGATCCTCCTCAGTTTAGCATGCTCTTCACGCTTTGCTCTCTCCTCTTTCTGCCGTAGCTCCTCATGGTGCCGCATCACCATCCGAACCACCTGCCACCACCCAACATCAATTTACTCAGACTGAAATCTCCATATTTTTTATTTATATATATATATATACACACACACACACACACACACACACACATTTTTTTATTCTTCTTCCTCCTTTAATACTACTACTTTAATGGGTAGTAAACAAAATCAATAAATTGCACAGGTTTACTTTTCTGGCTACGCCTCTTTTCCAGCGCCTTTCCTGTGCAAAGTCAGCAGAAAGCCACTGCATCTCCTCACAAAGGTAATCCCAGTGCACCTTGGGCCGGAGTGGCTCAGCCACACGAGATAAACGTTTTAGGGACCAGAAGCCTTCGCGTTTCAGCGCAAGTGTCCGATGTTCAATCTCTGCCTCCTGTGAGAAATATTTATCAGTATCCTTCAAGCCAATGCAATAACCTTACAGGAGTCAATCCTTGTATACCTTATCTTAACAAGTAATCAAGAACATAAAAATACTTCAATTACATGTTTAGCCAGCTCTGCCATATCAGTGTGCTTCTCTGAGCGAGGCCGCTGGCTGAATGCTTGATCTGACTGAGAGGCTCCACCAGAGTTCTGGGTAGATGGCAGAGTGTGTTTGGAGTCTACAGATGAGGAAGCAGGAGGTGGTGATGGTGTGCGAGAGGTGGAGGGAGTGGAGCTTGATGTACCTCTGCCTGCTATCCACTGGCGAACCTGAGATTAGAAATGAAACAAACTAAGTAACAGTACCTGGCTAAAAGAAAGTGGACAAGTTGAGAGAACTTCAAGGGCATGTTTTTTTGGGGTTTTTTTTTTTACAAAGATTATTAGATCTATACAGAATTTGAACCCTAGTTTGTTTCTATCCTTATTACATACAACATGCAATAGTGATTTTCTGTGACTTCACACCAAGCTTCAGCTAAGTTAGCATTTTGAGAAGTGACAGCTTGCAAAGTGTGGTGGTCTCAGAACAAGAGATGTCAGGAGAAGATTATGACACCTCTTACCTTCAATAAAAAGGCCTGTGTGTCTGTCCTGCTCTGTCCATGCTGCAAAACACACATGGCTCAAACATGCAGCCAACTAGGGCATCATAATCGGATGGCATACACATGGCTACGTGAACATGCACACAAAGTGGTCTGATACACTGATGGTTAACAGATGGCTAATGACAACTTTTGTTCTGATGCTAATTCACTTGAATAATTAGCTCTCTAAAACAAATACAAGCAAAAAATAATCAAGTAATTAAGCAATATAGCTTACACAGCATGCTTTATATAAAAATAAGGCATAACACACACCCAATGACCATTTCCTTACCTTATTTTGCGCTGGACTGGGAATAGCAATGCTTTCATTGGTCTGGGCTTCTAAAGAACCATCTGCTTCTCCCTCACTGCTCTCTCCTATAGAAGCATCAAGCTGCTCAATAGCGTTGTCCCTTGCATCCTTTATTTCTGCCAAATGTTGAACTGGTGAGTGTTGTTCCTCCACCTCCAACAACATAGAATCTTGGCATAGCTGGTTAGTAGCACCTTCAGACTGAACAGTGATGGTACTACACATACTGCCTGACCTGGAGGGCAGTCTTGGTGAGTTGTGGGTCTGAATTTGGGTAGATGAAGCAGAGTTTAAGAGAGGCTCATCTTGGGGAATCTGCTTTTCAAATTCTAGACAATGTTCAGATTTGATTAAGGCCTGTTTTTTAGACTCATCCTTTGATGATGAACCAGTAACATTACAGGGAGCATTTAGTACTTGAAAGCTCAGAGGTGCTGGGGCCGCCTTTTCAGCTGTAACATCTGTAGTTAAGTCATATTCAGAAAGGCACTCTACAGAGACTCTATCTAGGCAATCACTAGGGGTACCAGATGGGCTCTGGCTCCTGGAAACTAGAGCCAACATTGGAGGTTGTTTGAGTTGAGCCTCACCTCTCTTTAGTATAAGCAACTTTGGGTCAATAACACTTGATGAAAGAGAAACCTGGGACACGTCAGATTTATTTTCTGTGGACTTCACTTGTTCTTCATGCACAGCAGAACGGCTGTTGATTAGGGCAGAATCTAACACATTAATTGCATTCTCAGCACTTGAACAAAATGTGGGTTTTGACACCGTATTTTCCATGTGAATATTTGCCGAAGAGGTTAAAGAGGTTTCTGAAAAATTCTGAGAAGTTAAAACGGTTGGTGGATAAGAGGAGAGAGTATCTTGTGTTAATGTTTCTCTTAAAGGTTCAAAAGAATGTTTATCTGCAGGTAGTTCTACACCCTTTTCAGGCAACAGCAGCTTAGCAGCTTCGTGAAGAGCATCTGGGGGAAAGCAGGGTATGGTGCACTCATAGACAGCAACAGATGTCTGTGATTCAGGACAATGCCCCATAGCTTCTGTGCTAACATCAATCATCTCAGCATCCTCTGTGCTTTGACACTGCCCATCTATCAGTGGAGAGTGATCACTTACCACCAACCACGTATCCTCCATTCCTGGCTGCACTAGAATACCTACGTCAATTAAATCTTTCACATCAACAGCGTTTAGTCCAGAGAAAGCCTCTGAACCTTCATCATGCTTCTCATCCATATTCATATTACCAGATGTTGGGATGCCATCATTTAGGCATTCCATCTGTGGGAGCTTATGATCTACTAGAATGGATTCTTTCCCTTGTTGGATCAAATAGTCATTTTTAACCTGAGAGAGACATGGCTCATTTGAGTCTAATCCCTCTGAATTTGTACATTTATTTCTGTGTAAGAGTATATAGCTCCCATCTGGCTGGTGATCTTGATATGGACTCATTTGCATACTTTTGGCACAGTCATTCTGTTTAGCAATCCCATGTGATGCACTGCAAGCAACCACATGGGACCCTTCAGTCACTTTGGGAGCCTGTATATTGTGAGTGCATGTCTCGTCCCCCAACACCTTTGGTTCTACAACAGAAATATCAGAACATACTCCTGTTCCATCTAAAGAAAGAGTCTTAAGCTCCTGCCCCACACTTGCACTAGTCTTGTTCCCAGTTAAAACAGACTTAGGGGTTCCACTGCAATTCATACAGTCTGGGCTCAGCTGATTCGCGTGTGTAACGTGTGTGTTCTGAGGATGGTTAGAGGGACTGGGTGTTTTCGGTGGGAAGGCAGCATTAGGGGTGGAAACCGCAACAACAGAAGGTTGTTGGAGACTTTTAGAGAAGCATCCATTAACCTCATCTGTGTTATTTGGAGTGCCATTTCCATTTCCTGGGGAAACAGGTAGTCTAGACACAGATTCTCCTTGCATTGCAGAGGTCCCTCCTGTGTCTGAGTAATGGCACTCTTTTTCAGACGCCGTTGAACTTGAATCAACACTCCCTTCTTCATTTGATGCAAGTGTCTCTTTTGTAACTTCATCCATGGAATTACTGGACTCATTAAGTATGTCTGTGTTGGCTGTGATGATTGCTGCTGTAAGAGGCTGTTGCACAATTTGCTGGACATCAGACACGAGCAGTAATGGTACAGTTTGGAACGTTCTGTCTCCAGGTTGCTTGTGGTCTCTGTCTGCTGCTTTATGTGTAGTGGAGACTGCAGAGCTGGACTGAGTTGTGGGAATATAGGTGCTCTGTCTGGCCGTGTGCTTTGTTCCATGTACTTCCTCTTTACCAGTCTTTGATTTGCTTTCCAGATGTGGTTTCTCTGGAGCCAGGGGTCCCTTTTCCATCTTAACTGCAACTCCTGGGTTAGGGGTCCAGTCCTGGCAATGGCCAGTTTCCTCTGCCAATTCTGTCTCCCTGTGCTCAAGACTAGATTTCTCAGTGTTATACCCATGATGCAAATTCTGCCCTTTTCTAATATTGCCTGTGTCACAAGCTGAAAGTCTGTGTGAAAGATTTTGAGAGTGTCCTGAATCCATGGGCATTGGTTGTCTTTGGACAGCTTCAGTGCTGCAGTCCAAGGTTGACATCTCAAGCTCCTTGGTGTTGCACTTTTGCCAAGCCATTGTGGTGGTCTGTTCTTGATTTGCAGCCTGCATGATTGCTTTCTGCTGCTCCATCTCAGTGGCAGGACCAAGCAGTGGTGTTGGTAGTGAGGCAGCTGGTACCGGCTGCAGGACATACTGGGATGGCCCGGCCACATTCTGTGTAGCCGTAGGGATGCCACCCAGCACAGCCACAGCCGGAGGGGTGCGCTGCTGCACCACCTCCTCCCCAAGTGTTCCTCCTTCTGGACTGCTTCTTCTACACACTGCACCTGAAAGAAAAACAAAAAAAACAAATAACTTCAAATGGTTACAGCAAAGATGTACACAACTAACAAAGGACCAGGAAGCAATGCATCACCTGTATGTGGTGTAGGCCCAGTCTCTTCTGTGCTTTCCACTTCCAGGATGCTGAGATCACAGACACCACTGCATCTGTGCAGGTGTTAAAAAAGATACCATAGTGGACTTGATGCATTATTTGTGAGAAAACAAGAAATGGTTAATAATAAATCAAACAAATCAATCTCCCAGGCCTGTTTTGTTCGTGTGGTAAGTGTCATCAACTTCCTACATCTACCTACAACTTCCTCAAACTTTCTTACATGTGCTTTCAGTGATGGTGAGCCAGGAACTAAACAACATGAATATAGTAACGTTACCCAACAGGGTAGGATGTTAAACATTTTAATCCCCAATGCGATTTAATATATTGCCCAAAAAAAGTGCAAACTATAATTGGTTCGTACAGAAACAGTCTTGATTTGAGTAAACTAGCGCGCACACTAATGGGAACAGATCAGGTGAATGGGCTCTCATTAAGTAGGACTACATCTGCGCCCACTCTAGCTAACAGTGTTCTGGAGGTTAATTAGCAATTTGGCTAATGTTTGAAATAGCAAGGCACATCTCAGCTTGTTTCAAATGCACCACATATTTCTTTTTCTCAGTATTCGATAGTAAGTTTAGTGAGCGGCGGTAAATCTCCGCGGCGGTGTGGCGCCACTACACAAGGGCCTCGGTATAATCACCAAGAACCACAGCTAGCGGTGCCTGGGCTTAATATAGTGGCAAATACAGCCATTTAAGTGCGGGGAAAGAAATGTACATGCTCGGCGCCTTGCAAGCCATTGCGAAGGAAACTTAAAGAAAGCGTAGCTAACACGGCGGCTAGCTAACTCACGCGCCATTTCAAGCTTAAATGGCGTGAACTGCTTGGACGGGTACTGGGAAAACACCGAGACAGGGCTGTGTTTCAGGGTTAAACGAAATCGGTTCTGCCCTGCTAGCTAACACACCGTCAAGGTAACGTCCGCTTTCTTTCATAGACCGCGAGCTGCCTGCTTAGCTAGCTAGCGTTAGCCAATGGACAACTCGATGACGTCACTACGCGGGGTCATGCGTGTTGATCAAAAGATGACTGTCAACATTTATAATCCTGCAATACGCTGCAAATTAAATTCCTCGTCCCTATGATTATCCTCGAATAATTAGAAAAAAGGACTAAGGGTTTATGAGCACTGTGACAAACATACTTTTGAGGGGTTTAATATAAGAAGGGTTGTAAGTTAGAATGGAAAGAATCATCTAACAAATAAGAAACTGTTCAAACAGACTGGATTTTGAATCCCATTTGTTTTGAACTATGTTACACACAGCAGCATATGTCGCCAGGGATCGTTAATGTAACTATATAAATGTTTTCGGTTTAACTGAACTCGCACTGCAAGCTGGCCAATGTGACTGACAAAAAGGTTTTAGGCAAAAGTTTGATAGTATTACCTTTAGGTTATAAAACACGCTTAAAGTGCTTGCTGTCCGGCCACAAAAGCAAACCTGACATGCAGCCATTTGAATTAATTGTATTTTTCAAGGTTGTGTTCATCAAACGAATGCACAAAAGTGAACTTAACCCGCGATATCAAAGTCCCCTACTGCCTCCAAATACCCCCTCCCTCCCACCCGCCGCTTACATTTCCCCCCTCCTTCCACCGTCGCCGCCATCTTAAGTTCCCACCTACCTGAAATTTCCGAGCACTTTTCTTTTACTAAATTCTCGTTGAAGGAGTCGCCATCCGCGTGAAATCGCACTCAATCCGTGATTAGAGCTTTCCAAACTACCTCTCGGTACCCAACGAGGTACTGGCAGGTTCGTTTGAGCAAGTTAAAGACCGGTCCGAGAGAGACTGGGTTTGGATCGCTGAATCTAGCGGTTGCGGGGAGGAGACTTTCGACGCAGCGAAATGGAGGAACGAGCGACTGCTGACAAAGTGCGGACCGGATCAACATCTCGCGAGATTTGTGTTACCGCGCTACTTCCGCATCGCATTTCTGACCGCTAACTAGCTACAGTTTTCGGTAAGGTGTTGCTTCATTTAGTTGTAACACTATCGAACATTTTTAAATCCTGTTGCTACACGCCCAAGCTTCACGTCGGTCTGTAAACTGCCGAGACCTGCTGCGTGAGATATTCGCGTTGGCTAGTTCTAATACTAAATGCGGTAGAAAGGTTCGACGTTCCATTTCGTCGTTACTACCTGCCTGTTACGTGTGAATGACAACTGCAAGGAAACGTACATGGCATCAATACAGATACAGGCACTCTGTATCTGAAGTAATAACTCATTGAGTTATCGAAAATAGTGACAATATTCCGAACTTAATCTCTGACTAATTTGAAGATTATATTCACTATCGCTCACTAGTTTAATCCTAGACCAGTGGTCACAAGCCCTTCCGGACTTTGTCTCAACAAAAACCAGAGCCCAACCAACCAAGTCTTATTGGGAATTATTAACCGGTTCAGGTTGTGGTGTTAAAGGCATAAACTCTGGTAAATTAGGGCCTCAGGAGCACGACTGATGACCAGTACCTCGGAGCAAATGATTTTTGACACCGCTCGTGTGCGCACCTGCCTTACACAGTTTAGCTTTCCTTACCGCTGACACACTGATCAGCCAACTGCCAATGCCTCCAAGGATGGGCTCAGGGGGGTAGGGAGGAAATCAAACTAGATCAAGCAGGGGTCCACAGGACTGCCGCTGTCTGAGAATAATAGCGTTAAAAAAAAACTTCAAAATGTATTAATCCCATGCTTAATAATAATAATAATTATTATTATTATTCAAACAAGGGATTTGGAGGAAATCCTGTTGGACAACTGAGTCAGAAGAGTTGCAGGAAGTAGCAACAATTTCTATATTTGGATTAAATTGGAAACCAGTATGAATTTAATGCCATACAGGGCACTACATACAATGAAGCAATACATAACACACACGTAAATAAACAACAATTTTGTTTAATAATTATTCTTACTTGCTTTCTTTTTGAGGGGAACATATTTAAAGGTATAAAATTGTTTTGCTTAAATAATTAACCAGTAATGTCTTGTTCTCCAGTCCCTTCCATCCTGCTGTTGGTTTGCAAATACAAAACCAGCATCCTTTTACTCAGTTGATGGTCCATGCTCGTATGAAATTCATCTTTTACGGAAAACGTTTGCCCACAGAGGGATATTTAGACCTCATCACAATAATCTTTCCACTCATAAATATATTCATCAATCAACAGCTAAGAGGACAGGTTTTGTCAGAAGTACAAACTCAGTTCACAGGCATTTGCTATCACCTAATTTCTTGGCAGTTTTACGGTGCCATTTTTTTTTAACTGTCTTGCTTTAACAAGGGAGTGCCACTGCTGAGACCTGAAACAATGACATTATAACAAACAGTGAATATGTTTATTATATAAGGTAATTAATGTTAACAATAATAATTACAAAAGGAATATCACTATTCTACTGTATTCTGTTCCAGCTCAATAGAGTCAGAGTGTAGGAAAATGGGAAAGTTTGTTTTCCATTTAAATTTTAAAATATCAAACAAGATGTACAGTTAATAATTTTTTTTAAAGATTAAAATAAAATAATTCTGCAGACGTTCATTGTAACGTCCATAGGAGTTGTGCCTCTGATCACGGTCTTGCTGTAGATGCATTGAGAGCAGAAAGCGGACGATGTGTTTCTTTAAAGTTCATTTTCCAACAGTGCGGATTCTTCAATCTAGTTATAGAGAGAGTACACACTAGACAAACAGAAAAGCACTAATTAAGCTGTCTTAGTCTCAATTTCCCACTTCTTCATATGCAGATCTCAATCTCCATAGCTGGCTTTTTTTTTTCCTTCTTTTTACACAGCCATGAGTTCATAAATGGGAAATACATGTCACGCAATGCAGTACAATGCAAACTTTATCTCTGAATACACCTCTGGTGCCATCAGCCTGGAGACAACCCTGCAGCGCTTGTATGTATATATTTCATATTAAAGAACATAGCCTTTAGTCTCTGAACATCCACAGGCCTCTTTAAGAAAATCCTAAATATAAATGAAAAGCACTGGAAACGGGGGAGGGGGAAAGAGTACCTTAAATTGCACCAATATAACCACAGTGGATAAATATACTGAGCAGCCCTCTGAAGTGTCTCTGCCCTCCACTCAGGTAATTTGAACACTCGTATGATCACTGTAGCTTTAGCAGGCTTGGGGTGTCCTGCTTAAACCTATACTTGTAGGTTTGCAGTTCAAGGCCAGTAAATCCCTAGCTTCAACCTTGCCTAGTACTATCTGGACTCTCCATCCTTATGTGCGCTGAACAGGCCCAAATCTCCAGCCCCACGAAGACTGGAGCTGCGAGGTGGAGTGGAGGTCCTCGACGCAGATGGAATTAGTGGAGGGGGTGCCCCAACGGTCATGGACGCAACAAGACTGGGTGCCTTGGTGAGAATTCCATTGGGAACATGAGAATGTGGATGCATTGGGCCCAAGCGGGAATAGAGGCTTGGGTGATGTGAAGGTGTGGAGGCTCCTGGAGGATGGAGCTGAGTGTGAGACAACAAGCCTGCATGCAGCTGCTCTAGGTGGACTGCATGAGATGGGCTGGGCAGGTGAGGTGTAGAAAGGTGTGGATGCAACCCAAAATAACGTGCCCTTTCAAAGTCCTCACGCAGTATCTGTGCACGCTGT
The DNA here is from genome assembly GCA_012411365.1 of Ameiurus melas. Lineage (NCBI taxonomy): Eukaryota > Metazoa > Chordata > Actinopteri > Siluriformes > Ictaluridae > Ameiurus > Ameiurus melas. Next base: position 20,746,305 of record CM022760.1, read on the forward strand.
TCCTCATCAAGCAACCCACCTCCATGGCCACCAACCTGATGAGGGCGATCAAAATGATGAGCCATCAACCCAAACTCTGGCCGGGTTGCAGAGGATGAAGCTGAAGTGGAGGTAGGTGGATGATGGGGGCCCACTGCCACTGCTGCCACTACAGCAGCTGCTCTCTCTGCCTCAAAGTATCGGGCTTGCTGATGCTGCTGAAATAAACGGGACAAGTGCGGATCCGTGCGCAGTGCTAGATGGGGATCTGGCCGTTGGGCTAAAATCTCTCTACGCTGCTGTTGCTGCTGCTGAGCAGCAATTTCCCTCCAGGGATCCCAGGGGAAGCTGTGAGGAGCCTGTGAGTGGCCTTGAGGTGGTGTATGTGGATGGGCTGCAAATCGATCTGTCGGAGCTCCTACAACTAGTCCAGCTGGTCCACCAGCTCCACCAAGATAAGCCTCAATAGCTAACCGAGAGCGATCCAGAAGTGGAAGATGATGGTGGGTTGGAGGAGGAAGAGGCACTCCAGATGTGGGAGTCAATGAAAGGGTTGAAGAAGGAGTTGAAGGATGGTGTGTGTGGCGACTGTTCGGCCGCTCAAAGCTATGAGGGGGTATGGCTGGATGCGGCACTGAGATGGGCACTGGCTCAGGCTCCTCCTTTCTCTCCTCCTTGACTTTCACCGGAGGATGAAGCAGCCCAGGAGGGAGATTAGTAGGAGGCTTAGAAACTGGAGTTGTCGTCCGGTCAGGCTTCTTGACTGGAAGTGAACTGACTGAGGAGGAGGAAGAGGCTGGACCACTGCTCTCTCTTTGGGATGGATGGGAGGTTTCCGAGTTGAGACCATGTGCCTGTCTACCAAATATTTCCATAGGAGAGGAAGCAGGTGGGGCATTTGGAGGAGGGGTTGCAAGAACAGAAGACGTGGATGAACGAGGTCTGTCTGGTGCTGAGGAGGTTGATGCTGGTACCCTGGAGGATGAATGCTGTCTTTTGTCTGACTCTCGATCTCGTTCCCTTTCCCGCTCTCTGTTTTGTCCATCAGATTGAGCAGCAACTATGCTTAGGGGCCCCAACCCATTCATGTGAGAGCTGGGAGTGCTGCTGCGGTGCTTGAGTGCACCAGGAGACATTCGCACAGGTTGACGACCATAAAGTAGACTGTCCCTAAGAGGTGATATGAAACACAGTAAGCATTTAAACAATTATATAGAAAAATCTGTCTAAGATTAAATTGGTATAGTTTAGTCCTATAGACAAAGGGTATTTATGAATACACAGAGTTGTGGCATACCTATCTTTTTCATCTTTTATTTGAGTCAATTCTCTTCCTCCCATGTCTTTCCCTCTATCTCGGTCATCCCTTTTTTCTAGTCCTTTGGCCCAAGAGGGCCCTGAGGAGAAAGGAGGGGCAACATGTAGGCGATTCCATGGATCGTGTGGGTTCCCCAATCCTCCTACTGCACTTGCAGAGGATTCTGCCTTATGGCCAAAAACTGAACTAGCACCTAAACCGAAAAGAACACACAGAAAATGGGTCATCAATACATGGAAACCTGTTGAAACAAGATACGTTTCCTTAAGCAGGTCAATATTTTGACCTACCTAGTGAAGGGCTACCCAGTCCCCCAAAGGCACCAGCACCCAGTGCTCCCAACGGTGGAAAGGGGGGTGAGCGGCCATATGGGTCTGTAATGCACAACAGCCCACATCAGGATTGATTATGCCGGTCTCAGTCACACACTTATTGCTAACAGAGAACTACACAAAAATGGCCAAATTTAGCTCCTTGCTTTGGAGAGTACATTTATTTTATGCCCAGTTTTATGTTTGCTGCCACTCAACAACTTGAAGAGCTTGATTGCCTTTCCTGTATTATAGTATTTTAGAAAACTAGGCTAGGGTACAGTTAAGCTCATTCAATCTCTTACCCAGATGTGTTGCTGGGGTGAGGAAAGAGGAGTGGGGTGTTGATGGAGGGATGAAGGAAGTGGAGGACGGATTGACTCCACCTGAGAAGACACAGGGGTCAACTCAAATAAAATATTTATTTAACACCCTTTAATGGAGTACCACTGAGTGTTTATTTCATTAATTGTTTGATGACCACTTTGATGTTAGATCCTCTCCAAGCCATCTGATAAAACCGCAACTACATTGCATGTGTATGTAAGACAGCATAGTTTTATGTATTGTGTAAAGCCAAGTCAACGGTCTGTATCTTAACGGTCTGTAAGCCTAAAATGAAAAATAGGATACATCCTCTTGTGTGAGTGTGGAAAAGGAGTCTCTATTGGGAAACATAGGTATTCAAAAGAAATACACATACTAGCAGCTGCAAAGAGACTAGGTCTAGTGAGATCATGGGTTGGAGGCAGAGGACCTCCAAGTGGTCCAAGATTGCCTATTCCTCCAATACCGCCAGGGCCAGGGAGACGGGGTATCGAGTCATTACGTAATTCCAGCTTTTGAGGATCTGCGTGCATCAACTGGAAGAGTTCAAAGCATGAGGCATCAATATAAAGCAATTTTCTAGCAAGAATTCCGAACAGTAATATCAGAATACCAATAGGCTTTTGAGACATATTCCACTAAGGAGACAAACAAAGTGAACGGACAAAATAAGTGAACAAACCTTAACTTTCTCCTGATGCCTCAAAATCATCCAGGCCACACGCACATGCATAGCACACCATTTTCCAGGCTTCTGCAATGTTGTAAGAAAGTGTGAATGCTATTTATCAAAAATAAACTACATAATATTTTTTTTTTTAAACGACAATTTGATGGACAGAAGTCATACTTACGTTACTGACTTTCAACGATGGTGCAAACGGGTCCGTTATCTGTGGAAATAAACTGAGAATTATCTCATCCAACATTAAATGGTGTGTCAATTTACTACAAATCAGACAGACAGACAGCATGGTAACACATTAGAAATACAATACCCTAGGGTCTTTAGGTTGGAGGTGGGGAGGCACGACTCCCAAGCGAGCAGGCATATCTGGAGCAGTTCCCTGGAGGGCAACAAGCTATCACAAGACACCGTTGTAAACCGTTACATGTACCAATACTTCTAACCGCATGCATTAACTTTAATGTTTCATAAACTATATATAATAAAAGGATATCGTTTTTTTAAGTCAAGTTATTGTGTAAAAATTTATTTTAAACCATAATACATAAATAAAATTAAGTTTACTTAAATTTTTCGTTGGTTGACTGATAAAAAATAAAAAATTTAAACTTATTTAAAGCTAAATAAAGGTATTGTTAAAATAAGGCAGTGGTCAAGTCCTTACCTTGGGTTGAAAGGCTCCTTGCAAGGAACTAAATGGTCCGGTGGGGGGAAGTACAGGCTGGATTCCAGGCACAGGTGGTGGGTACTGAGGAAAATACTTGTAGCAAAATAATACAATTTCAAAGAAATGCCACCCCATATCCAGACAGGAGAAAAAATGAGTCCAACGTCTTAGTGATGGGAAGTTCGTATCATTTTACTGACTCAGATCTTTGAATCTCATTCAGCAAAATGGAAAAATCTTTTTTTCCCCTGAGTCATTTCGTTCATTTCAGCAGAATATAATTAAAATGTTAACTGTTAAATTCTCCAACACATGTAGTACTTAATAAACTATAAAAAATTATAGGCTAATGCAGCCAAGGCCAAATTATGAGAAACAGAAATGATTAATTAATAGCTTAGCTGGGTCTTCAGGCTACACAATCTGTTAGTTCACCTCAACTCCCGATCCGAGTCATTCTTTCTTTTGTCATGTCTGTTCCCAAGAAACAGAAATGATTAGTTCATCTCACGAGTCTTCGGGTTCGAGTTGTTCTTTCATCCCGTTTCCTGTACTGCATGCTGCGTTACCTATGGGTCGGTCACCGGAAGAATGAACAACTCGAGACATGAACTAATCATTTCTGTTTCCCGTATAGAACCTATGGGGATGTCGCAGTGCATCTCTGAGACAACTCGTTGTTCCTGAGTCATATTAAAGATTTGTTCAAAATGAACGAATCGTTCATGAACGACACATCACTACAACGTCTTTGTTAACTATTCAGTTATCGTATTTTGCAGCTTTTGTTAACTGATAATGGTGTCATTCACTCCAAAAACAGTAAACTTACTGGGTGTCGAAAGAGACTGTCTATCTTGCCTGTGAATTTCTCAAACTAGAAAAGAAATAAAATATTTTGTTAATGATATATTAATCTTACTCACAACAAGAGTGCAAAAAAAAAAAAAAAAAAAAAGTATCAACAAGAACTATTCTGAAATGAGTCACTGGCACTTGTGGCCTCCTCACCATTGGAGGAGCTGTAGCAGGTGGGTGCAGAAAGTGTTGGTGAGTGTGGGTGTGCTGGTGCTGATGGTTGTGCTGATGGAATTGGTAGGCCATTGGTGGAATAGAGGTCTGAGCCTGCCCTGTCCTACTGGAGCTCCCAGAGCTGGAGGAGGAAACGGAGGCGCTGCCTGATGCTGAGCTAGCACTCACTCCAGCACCGCTCCCAGAGGCTCTGCCTTCCCGCTCTGTGCCTTGAGAAGCCAAGAAGTGCGAATTCAGCTCCTGCCGGAGCAGCTCCGGATCTATATGAATCAGAGAACAAACAATTTAATTATCTACACAAGAGAAAAACCTTCATCACTGAATTCAACTATGAAGAATATCTAAGTAACTGTACTGAAACGATTTAGTCTTTGTAGTTGTGTGCACAAAAGTGGAGTGAAATGTACCTGCTGAAGAGCGAGGGGACACCTGTAGAAGAGGAGGAGGTGGAGGGAGACCAGGCGGAGGGGTGAAGAGAGCACCAGGGCTTGGGCGCGATGAAGGCCGCAGTACACCAGATGGCCCAGATGGGCCTCGGCCTGCAGACACACTAGTGGGCACACTAGAGGGAGTGGGCGGTCGAATTGATGAGGAAGAGGTGGATGAAGATGGAGGCTTAACTGAGGTACTGTTCCTGAATTTTTTTTTTTTTTTTTTAATAAGATAAAATACACAGCATACCAAAGTTAGGGGAGAATGATTGATTCAGTGATATTTCAAGTACTTCTGTAAGGAAATATTCTAGCACACTGGCAAATACAGTTTGTCTTACTACTCAAGTAGTTAATTCTGTCCCTAGTTTTAATCATTTTATTTTTGTTACAGTATACATTGAAGCTTGGCATTGAACTTCACTGACCTGTTGTTGGTACCCATGCCATAGACACCTTGTGAGCGGCCAGGGAAGGAGAAGAACGATTTCGATTTATGTTGTGAGGGGCTGCAATCATGGCGGTGGTGTGGTGCAGCATTTCCATTTTGCTCGGCCAGTGAGGTGGAGACAGAGGCAGGAGAACGGGGCAACAGAAGAGATGATGAGGTAGAGGTGGCTTCAGGGTATGGCAGATCCAGACTCCTCTCCTGACTACGCTCCAGGCCAGAGACTCGGGGAGTCACTGACAGACGAGGTGGCCCACTGTTTGAAGGCAGCAGCGCGCAGCCATTGCTCACAGTAGAGGCCATAGTTACTTGGTTGGAGGACACTGCAGGAAAGATACAAAAATATTTTATCATAAGCTCGTCTCTACCAAGAAATAGATACAATCTCATGGCAGGTATCAAATTTTTAAGACACAGTTTCTATGCATGTTAGGGCATCTATATAGGCCAAAAATATCAGTTTTGTAAATAAAACGATCATATAGCAATGCTATTATATAACAAAAACAATATTACACACCACGGGCCTTCCTAAAAAGTGCTGGATTCCAGGTTTTATGTAGTGATTGCTAATTATAATGGTTAAAAACCATTAGATGTCTGGAATATTTTAGCAATATGTAACTAATAAGGAGGATTGCTGGTAAACTAAAAGGCTGATTTATTTTATTTTTTTGCTGGAGGAACACATCCGCTTCCAAGGCTGGACTATTTACGTAGTGTAATGCAATTTTGCATTTGTTTGCATATACTTTAGAAATGACACAAGTTGACTGGCTTTCACATGCAATTTTTGATGATAAATTCACACAGTATACAAGTGGTTTTAGCATCTAATGTAATAATACAATGAACTAGAGTTCAAAATAGAAAGATATATACCTTCTCTAGTGCTAACGGTGAATGTCGGCTCAATATCATTGTCAGAAGCCTGAGGCGAAACAACAACAAAAAAACAACAACAAATGTTAAGTGATATTCCTTCGAATTTAGTTAATGCCCCTAAATTATCAATACAAAAGAAATGACTCACCTTATCCCCCGACTCGCTCTCTGCATCACACTGAGAACAAAGGGACAAAGACAATAATAGCATGCTCGGTTTAAGTAGGTTCATGTGTAAAACATATCTATACAGGCACAATGTGTATTCTTAATTAAAGTACAAAAATATTTACAAAGCCTATAAGAAGAGACATTCTTACAATGTATCCTGTCTCCATGAGGTTTCCTGACACCTATAACACGATTCACAAACGTTGGTTTCAGATGAAATGGTTTTTTTAAAGAAGCAGCAGCAAAAGGCAATAAAAAAAGGATACATTGGCATTCAAGGAGTCAGATTTTTTTGGTATTCAACATCACTTAAACAAAATATATGTTATCTGATGAATCATAGTTTGTCAGTGATGGCCGAAAGAAAAGCAAACAATAAACAAGACCAACTTACATGCTGAACCTGATCATCAACTGAAGTACTAATATCTGACAATAAACTGATCTTATAACGAAACACCGTTCCTCACCTTGGCCTCTCTCTTTTTCTTCTCATTTCTACGCTTCTCCCAGCTACTGGTGGTGTAAGTAGCCGGAGCTCCTTCCTCTGGTTCTGTGAGCGGCCCTCCGTTCTCATCCAGGCCTCGCTTCCTTTTGCTCCCTCTCTCCATAAACATACCAGCTCGCTCTGGCGGCTTCAGAGAACAATCCATCTTTTATAATGCACATGCAGAAAATAAACAAGATATAACATTACTACCCCCCCCCCCACCCGTGTATTATGGAAAATAATTAAATACAAAAAACTCTGTTGCGAAATTGCCCAAAAACCACAGCTTACAGAAAAGCAAATAAATCACCCAAAGATTTACAAACAGCTTAAGCAGACTAAACGGATCAAATGACTACATCCCACTTTCTTACAATGTGTACCAAATAACTGCAATTTGGAAACTGACTATAATCACACATACCTCCAAAGCCTCCAGACTTATAAAGCTGGCTATGGCAAATCCATCGATGATGTCTTCCTCACAAGACACGGATTCCCGTTTCCTCCGACGTGGAGGCCGATGTCTGGCACCGGGAAAAACGGGCCGACATTCTCCGTTACTAGCACCAAGGAGGGAGTCTCTGCAACGTTCTTGCTCGGAGCCTGAGGAAGGTGACGAGGCCCCAAGGTCCGCTCTCCTCCTGCGTCGCTCTCTATCACGCTGAGAACGGGAGCGACGGCTCTGTCTCAACCCTCCACTTCGACTTGGCCCGTCCATGTCAAAGCAAACCCTACACAGTCCGTACAAAAGGCACTAAAACCTCGGTCCACAGAGGGACCTTACTATTACCGAGGGAAACCAACACCTCCTGGACCAACGTAGGTGGAGTTAATATGTCTGCTTACAGCTTTGTGGCCATTGAAAAATGCATGCCATCAGCACACCTCTGTCTGATCAGGGTTGATTGAGAATGTGTTGTCCATAAAAACAGGCTGTTGTATACTTCAAGCTATTTCCTTCCACATTACTGTCTTTGTGTCAGGTCATTGTGAGTTTCATCTAGAGGAAAACAAGAGTTTATTCGCAACCTATTCACACGTTTACAGAGCAAAAACACAATATACGGCAAAACCATATTCATGGTTTCTAACAGTATTAGGCAGTAGCTACGAAGTCTTGAGAAATATAGTACGAGAGAATTAAATCCGCAGGATCGTTAAATATTTGTTATTTAGCTGGCTATCTTCAAATGGACAGCGAAGCTCCAGGGTAGACGAGACGAACATCACATCTGAGTGCAGTTGTGGTTTTACAAGCGGCACACGAAAGTTAAATTCTCCAATCAAAACTGAACAAAAGCGCTAGTGAACAACAATCACGGAATAAACAAGCACCCTTAATAAACTCGCTAGCTATCCAACCGGTGACGATGCTGTTAGTTAGTTGGTTAGTTACTTAACTGGCCTAGCAAGCTTGCTACCTACAAAAATGACGGTAAGGTAATTAACATAATGCTAGTTTACTACTTGTTCCTATTGAGAACTCCCTGTGTAAACAGCGCCTCGATAATCTAATCGCGTTTTACAACGCGGTGTCCGATCTGAACAAAAATCACAACAATGTCTAATCGGCTGTGCATCTTTCAGACAAAATGCCTGAAACAGCTGGATAGGAGGTCAGCACAGTTGAGCTATTTTGCTAACTACGCTATCCCATTACGCTAGCTAAAGTTGTTTGCTAATCAGCTAAAATTACACCACACACTTGCCTAAGCATCGATGACAGGCATACGATGAGCAGGTTGGCTAAAACAGCTCATAATTCAACCAACTCACGCAAATCCTCATCATCGAAGCACGGTGAAGCGGTCTGATCTGTTAAAATCACAAACCACACTACACTAACCCGAGCTATGCTAACTGCGCTAGCGCTCCTTTGACGAGCAAGAGAGAAAGGTGGATTCGTCTGAGCCCCTGGTTGAGAACCGCTTCTCTTTTCCTGACTGTTTATGAAACGGTGCGTGTATTAAACGTAAACAAATCCTCGCTCGTTCTGTTTACATTTGTATTAGCGTGACATAATGCGATCCGGATACCACCCACCACTCAAAAGGTGCCGATGCGAATGATCGTTCTCTTCGAGCTTCTGCTCGGTCGGTCCGGTCTCCATTAGACGACAGTGGTGTAGGCCCCGAAGCCTCGGGCTCGATTTACACGGACATGCAGCTTCAGCGTCAGCGGCTGTAACGCAGGCCAGCCTCCTCCTTCCGCGGCCCACTGTCTAATCTACTCAGTCCGGGAAAGTTCAATTATCTTCCTGTTTGCGCCGTTGAAATAAATATTATCTCTCGAGTGTGGTCTTTAAAGGAATTCATAAAACGCTGTAATAAATCCCGATCGTCCAAATCAGATAAATATATACATGTTTTTTCATGGTAGCTGAAAAGCTGGTAATAACGTGAATCCTGGGTGGATAACGCTACAGTGAAACTGCATTGTGTGCTTCAATCGATTTTTTTTTCCTCTATGATTCACGGACAGCCGTGTATAACTAATAGCGAAGCAGCACTGCCGCCTATTGGTACGAAAGAGAAGATGGTGTAACACAAAAGTCATCATTATTAATAATATATAATATTTCCGTTCCTATAATTCCTATTATATATAATGTATATATTATTCCCATATATTCCTATATATTCTTTATAACATAAGCACATAAACATTCATCGTGTCATTGGACTGTCTGCTTTGTATGAGTGTTGCAATGAATATTCACACATTATCACCAAGTTTTACTTTTGTTATATTGGCGGTTTTTGTGTGCAAACATGCAACTAAATTGTATTAATTTGTTTCGTTATGTGTGTGTACAACATTGCTAAAACATTAAGGTTTCTTGCGTTAATTTAGAATTTAAGAACAAGAGGTAATGAACATAGTCACATTATTTACAACATTGATGCTGCCAGACAGTTCTTACATAGAGTTCAGTTCTGTTAAAACACTGCATGTTTTCCAGTGCTTTTATTTTTGTTTTTTGTTTTGTTTGTTCCAGAAGGTTTGTGTTTAAAGTCATTTATAAAATGTAGAAAATGGAGTTTACAAAGACCCATTTTCTTCTTGTGTATATGGCATTTATCCTACTACTGTATTGTTGTTTACATTCCAGAATGTCATTCTGAAAATAAAAAAATCACACCAAATACACAAATTTCTATCACACATTCCAGTCTTCTATTAATATAAGTTTCTAAATCCTTCCCATATTATATTGAGTGAATAAAATAAACAAAACAAATGCACTATTGTTTATTTTTCCAATCCACAAAATTCACATTTATATGAAATGTCAGTTTAAATCTTTCCAAAAACATGCTTTGCTGGGTAAATCCTATGCAGTATTTTGTAAGAACCTAACTAATTTTGTTATTGATACAATATTTATTTAGCATTTTCCACACTTTTGCCCAATATAAGACCAAAGAAGACCAAAGAAATTTTGCTGCAGAAAATGACACAGAGCAAAGAGCATTTATTGTGACCTTATTGCTACACTGATGTTTTTAAAACATCAACATTATCAGTATAAATATGTTCACATCCAAATCGCCAATGTTAATTCCTACTGAACTAGAGTCTATTAAAAGTAACATCTTTGGAAGTGATTTGTTTTTTAATAGTATGCCTTTGTTGTTCCGTATGAAACGGAACTGTGTGATGAGAAATCTGGCTTCTTTATGGAAATTGGCCAATTTGACAACAAACACTGAGGAGTTTTAAACCACTCTACGTACATCCGATGACGTAATGGGAACCGATTACATGCGGAAGTAAAAGAAGGAAAACAAACGAGCCATTACTCGCAGTTTAGGAACAGTGAGAGAAACCGGCCTTTGGTTTGACAGGTTAAGTATCAGTCTGCTGGATATTACGACCGAAAACAACAACAATAAAGGTAAACTCTAAAGTAATATATTTTTCTAAGTGCTTCACGGTCTACGTCAAGTTCATGTCTTATTTACCGTTAGCTAGTTAGCTAGCAATTTGCTAGCTAGTTCTATTTGTATCTAAGTTGCCAGCTATCTGACCTGAACTGGTAAGACTCGACATTTATTTATAATGCTTGTAACTCGTTTACATGACGGTCCAGCATTTGTACAAAAAGTACATTTAAAAATATGAATTCCACGTTCATTCAGAAAGTATTCCTCGTCCTTAATGTTAGCTGTTTATGTGAATACACGCTAAATAGCAGTTGCTCCATGAATGATATTGAACTCTTGTTTTATTCGATGAACATGTTGGATGTAGAGTTGCACCCATCCTTCGAGTGCGACATGTGATGGAATACTTCTGTGGTCTATAAATCGGATTCAGACAAATTGTCCAATTAATACTACCCTTGAACGCATACATGGTATTGTCATTTGTGCGCATGAGGTGTGCTTTGGGGCTTTTTTTTAAATGACGTCACAAGCTCTAATCTGAGTCACTCTTTAGGTTGGGTTCTCATGTGATTACCCAGAATACCTTGGGCATGGTCTCACCAGTGACTGATATTTGTCTTCATTTAAATCAGATTTTGGAAATGTCATTTAGTTGGTTTTGAATGATAAGCTAGACGTATGTCATTTTGTTTCATTATTAGATGGAGTTCTTATTTGGGCGGAGAAAGACCCCAGAGGAGATGCTAAGACAGAACCAGAGAGCACTGAACAGAGCCATGAGAGAGCTAGACAGAGAACGCCAGAGGATGGAACAGCAGGAAAAGAAAATCATAGCTGATATTAAGAAAATGGCAAAACAGGGACAGATGGTAGTCACATTAATATAATCATATTTACACACTGTCATAATTAACCATGATGAGATATATAATATAATATAATATAATGTAATAAATCTTGATTGTTCCAGGATGCTGTTAAGATCATGGCTAAGGACTTGGTTCGCACCAGGAGATATGTAAAGAAGTTCATCATGATGAGAGCCAATATCCAAGCAGTCAGTCTTAAAATCCAAACCCTCAAATCAAACAACAGCATGGCACAGGCCATGAAGGGAGTCACCAAAGCTATGGCCACAATGAACAGACAGGTTAGAAATCTCAAGTAAACAAATTCATGATTTTTTTTTCTAAAGAATGGAGGTATATTTAGATTTCCAAACTTGTATCTTCCATATTTGGAAGCTACTTGGATGGAGAGAACCGGCCCAGAATTGGAAGCCTGATGCTGGAATACCAAACTGTGAAACATCTACATATGTTGTATAATTTATTGTGACTAATATGTAAAGCAGAATTTTGACATTTCAATTAATACATACTACATGCCAAACTCAGAGATTTTAAACAACTGAATTAAAAACACAAAATGCCAGGCGGTGTGTTATGTTTCACAGTACAGTATTGTATGATATGATGCATATTAAGTTTAGAACCTGATATAAACATAATGTAATGTAAAATTACACATTTTCCATGTGTTTACTGTTATTTCAACATATTCTTATCAAAACAACCTCATCGTCACACCGGGCCTATCTCATGAAGCAGGATTTATTGGTTACCTAGCTATCTGAGCATAGCTTGAAATGTTCGATCTTACCCTGGATTTCCTGCCTTACAACAATGGTTGTACTGCATTACATGGTAACGTGCTGAATTTCGTATCAGGTCTTTAACTGCTTTTAAGGCATGATGTTGCTAATTCCATTCCACTTGCTATTGCGCTCACTTGTTTTCTCAATCTAAAACATTTTTCTATGAATCATGACATTTTTGACACCAAGAATCTCAGCAAATCATAGCCAAGCACATTACAAAGTGGTTGTAACTGTCTGTACAAAATAACTTTTAAAGAGCATGTCCACATTGTACATTTTTCAGGTAATTATCAATAATTAAGTTGCTTATCAGAGGTATGATTTAAAATGGGATTCCCAAGAGTGATTGGTACTATAGACTGCACTCACATTCCAGCCACCAGTCAGACTATTTCCTTGTACACTTTTGAAGTAGACCCCAACCATCCCTGACCACCGAGGTGGCAGAATTAACTTTTAATTTTTTTGAATGGGAAAAAAAAACATTCCTCTTTTGCTAGAATCGACTGTGATTGAATTTGTTATTGTAATTGTATCCACTTAACAAAACCTGCTTTGTGAGACAGGCCCTAGTATGCAAAATAAAGTATTTTGGAATAAACCTATTTCAGAATTGACGACTAAAATCACTGAAATGTCTTTAACACAGTTAAAGTTGCCACAAATTCAGAAAATCATGATGGAGTTTGAGCGCCAAAGTGAAATTATGGACATGAAGGAAGAAATGATGAATGATGCAATTGATGATGCAATGGGAGATGAGGATGATGAAGAGGAAAGGTAGGATCACATCTTTTAAGAACTGACTGAAGTATGAATCTGCATGCATGAAATTGCTATAATGCCCTTATTTCATTTTGCCTTTTAGTGACGCTGTGGTTTCCCAAGTGCTGGATGAGTTGGGCCTGAATCTTTCAGATGAACTCTCAAGTATGTAAACTACATGCTAACTGTATATCATTATTACATACATATTGAGATGTCAGTTGTAACCAGTAATTTTAAACATCTGCGTGTTTTCACACAGACCTGCCATCTACTGGGGGGAGTCTTTCAGTTGCTGCTGGGAAGAAAGCCGAGCCACAGCCAGCTTTGGCAGATGCAGATGCTGACCTGGAGGAAAGACTAAATAACCTCAGGAGAGACTGAGGGAGACATATGGTTGGGTTAAGGCTTTAGGGTGGAAATGTGCATAAGGTTTTCTAACAGCTTTCATGGTGTTCAGAGATTAAATCAGAGGACAGATGGACACTGCAGTATTTGGATGCAGTGTCTGTTGTTTTTTTCCCCTCTTTGCTTTAGCATTCTTATGTGAATGCTTGTATTATTTTTTTTCTACTGTAACTGGGCTGTATGTTATGCTACCAAACAAAGATTTTGATCCTTAAACAATTTTCAGCACCTTGCTGGAACTAGCTGAGGCATAAACACTAAGAAGTACTTTAAAAAAAAAAAAAAGGCTATACAATCAGTTGTTTAGTTAATGAAATAAATATTAATAAAGCTGTTATTTTATATGCCATATCACAGTAATATTGTGGTTTTATTACAGAAGTATAATTCTTTCGAGTCTTGTTTAAACTTTGATCTGGTTTGAAGTCACCATCAGAAATTCCTTTTGCTACATTTTCCAAAATGTTTCACACATGTAATGGGCCCATTGGGTTTTATTAATCTAAAATGATCTAAACTGATTAATTGCTCAATAAATTTAATTGGGGAAAAAGTGCTTAAACAAACAAATGATTGGTGTACTTTAGTAATGTATTTATCTATAGGTAAATGAAAGGAAGATGTTTGCCTTGTTTTTCCTTAATAAATATTTTTCACATACTGAAATATACTGAAAGCAAATTGATGACTGAATGTTACATTCCACTATAATGATGCAATATAACAACCAAGAGGCTGAAAATGTTCTGTCCAAGGCAGTGTTTTAAAATACACCCAGCTAATGATTCGCTGATAGGGATGTATGGCCATCACTATGCTGAAAGTCACGATTTCTAAAAATGCTCGTTTCTAAAAAGTTAATACATAACTGTTGTAACAAGCTTTTATAAAATCATTTTACAGTTGTAGTAGTAGTTGTGGTAGTGGTACATATAGTAGGGGTTACAGATTTATGTATACTGAAATACAGGGAGTATTGAACCGTTCCAAAAATGTTTCAGGATACAGTCATGAAATGAGGCAGAATTACAGAAAGTGACAAACCTCTATTTTCTGAATTTAGATACTGAAAGAAAGAAATACAAAATGAATTGTCTTTGTATATATTTTTTCTTTTTGCAAAACAATTTGCTTCAGTGAACTACACTTAAACATAAAACAGCTACTCGATGAGAAAGCATGAATAGAGGCCATTTTAGACCAAAGCATGCTGAACAACTTTAAAGATCTAGAGACCTTCAGTATAAGCTCACAAATAAGGATTACTCTGAAATATTTGCTACAAGACAAAAGCACACACTTGTTATTTAACCTCAAATTTTTGATGGTTAAAGGTTTTTAATGGAATAGAATTTCAGTACAATTTGTCAATCATGCATTCTAAAATTTGAATTCAGATTTTGAGGACATTAGGCTTTCATTCATTCTCACTGTTTTGATTTGCACTCCCCATTCCTCTTTCATGGTGCATGTTAATAGAAGATGTACATTTTAGCACTGTAATTCAAACGTCTGTTGTATGCAGACTATAACCATTTTAGGTGTTGCATGCAACATATGCATCAGATATCAATATCCACAAGGTGAAAGCATTGCTTGAAGCAATGCCCCATAATACCATTTATATAAAAATAGAACAGGACCAGAACTATTTTATACAGAGCTCAAACGAGACTAAACACAATATGTGTTTTAAAAAGAAAATACAGGGCATTCTAATGATGGGTTTGTCCTAAAGAGTAGTAACATAAATAGATCTGCAATACAGCCATTTTCTCAATGTCAAATGGCATTTTATTGCAGTTTAACTGTAAACCCACACAAATCCATCAAGTTGATCAAGTATCCTGCAGCAGTCAACATTCAGCTTGTGCACTCAACTTGTGCAAGATTGCCTTATTTCCGACAGGTCCTATGAGGAGTTTGTTTTTTCTGATTTTCTATACGGCACCGACTTCTTTCATCAAGCCACGGCAGCTCAAAATTCCTTAGGGAGCGAGAGGAAAAAAGGGGGGAAAAAATCATCCATCCAAATATTACATTAAGGCAACAATAGCACTTAACAAAATCAGACTGTAAGAACAAAGTTCTGTAACTGCTAATAGAACTCGAGATACTTACTGTGGAGTCAGCTTGGGTAAAGGACGACCAAAGGCCACAACTGGCAGAAAAGGTGTTATAACAACTGACTCCACTGTAGGAGAAAAATTTTGTTTAGAAAACATTTGTGATCACTGAAAACAAATACCAAATGAAAAACATGCTAGCATGCATATTGGAAGGCTTCTAACTAAAGCACAGAACATACCATCATCAGAATCAGGGTAAAATGAGGAAATCTCAGGTTCACTCTCCTGAATATTTAGTTTTCTTTTTTCCATGCGCTGCTGCAGCCGTTGAAGCATACGCTGCTCCCGTATCCTCTGAATGTCCCATCTGATGTGAGAAAAAAAAAAAATAGTCCAGTCAATGCCGAGAATAAACATAGACAAGTGAGACTACTCAGGATCCTATAAATAATTTTTAAATATATATATATATATATATATATATATATATATATATATATATATATAGATATATATATATATATATACACACACATACATACATACATATACATATATATACACACACACACACACATACATACATACATATACATACACACACACACACACACACACATTAATTCATACATACTGCAGATCTACCCTTACCTTTTCCTTCTCTTCTCATCTAGCTCCAGCTTGGAGTGACGTTTCAGAAACACCCCATCCTCAAGATTCTGTAGTTAATTGACAAATAACAGATACACGTGTTTAGGAATTATTATCCAACATGATTAGTATGCTCTATATTGGTAATGCAATGGGGGGGTGGGGACCTAAAGAAAGACAGCTCACCTCTGGAATATCTAAAGCATCATCGTCCTTCAAAGGCTCGATACTGTTTTCCCGCCAGGATGGAACTGTGCAAAAGGTTTAAGCATACATACTTATTTAACAACACCAACCAACTTGTCCAGAAACATAAAGGAAATGACTGCATCCGAAGCACTTACTGGCAACATCGTCCTCTTTCTTGGGGGACACCTCACAGAGGGGGGAGACAGGAGGTTGGTGCCAGCAGCACAGGTACATTTCTGTTGTCGTCATGTATGGAAAGTCTTCATTTTCACAGCTCTCTTCCGCATCTGCTGTTGTTTCTGTCGGGCCCAACGACCTCCCCGGCGCTGTCTCAGGGGTCTCCTTGTTTCGCAGCTCCCTCTGACATGGTGAGGCTGCACCAGTGTCAGACTTCTGGGGGGTTAACCTTGATGACTTGCCCTGTGACCTCTGTATTTTGGAATCCAAGAAGCCACATTTCCTAAACAGAATATAAATGCAAATAATACATCAACCTACAAAGTGAAACATGACAGGGCACTCATAAGGAACAGCTTTTTAAAAAAAGAAAAGTTGGGTTATATTTACCTCTTTTGCGCTTTGCTGCTTCGACTAAAGGGGGTTTTAGGTGTGGGGGTCTGAGGGCTGTCTCCTACATCTGAATCCCAGAAGTCATCAGTGTCTGGGACCCATCTCTCTAAAGGCTGAAAGAGACGCTTATCACGTGGTTCCTTACTCATCAACTGTAAACGCCGTTCCATCCTCTCGATCCTTGCAAGAAGCTGTGGAGACAGTTGCATCAAAAAAATTTAAAAATAAAAACTCGTTAATGAAATGCGTGTTCTAACTTTCAGAGGCCAGGGTATATGAGCGCATTTTAAATAATTAATTAATTAATTAATTAACAAACAAACAAACACCACCACATACCGTGTCTCTGTCTGCTTTTAACTCATCTATCTCTTTGTCCTTAGACTGCAGCTGCTGCTGCTGTTGCTCGATCAGGTCCAGCTGAAGCAAAAGTAGCTGATGAAGACAGTTGGCTTGTGAACTGGGATGGCTTGAGGTCTTCCTCATGTTGTTTCGTTTGCCTTCTGTGTGTTCATGTGATGCCACGCCGTGAGCCCCCATAGTTTCAAACCCCTTTGTGCTGTCCTCACTACCAGAATCTCTGGAATTGTGGGAATTCATTGAAACAAAATCTGCTTTATTATCAGTAGTACTGGTTTGTCCAAGTGGAGTTTTGCTTTTAATAGGGGTTCCTTCGCCCCCCATTGGTTTGGTTTGAGACGATGATTTGTCTGTGCTCTCAGAGCTGGTTCCAGAAGCACCAGCTTTGTTTTGTCCCACCAGCAATAAAGGCCGAGCCGCTTTCCCACCGAGATCCTTGGCCAGGTTTCTTGATTTACCAAAACGCTGCCCGGCGTCCTTGAGAGTGATACCAACAGAGTCATGCGTTTCTGTCAGCAAGCTGTGGGAATTTCTCGGGACACCAATCGTGTGTCCTTTTGACAAGTAAAAACTCTTCGATTCGGAGCGCAATCCCACGTTTGAGATGGACTCAGTCCGCATATTCATGACGACAAGCTACAGAATGAACCATAGCTCCAACATCTAAAGTTCTAAACGTCCTTATCTCACTTATCAGTCAGGCGAAACCTTAGCAAAACGACACGCTGTAAAATACAAATCACGGAACGTCACACCTAAATCCCCCAGAAAACAACGCTGCAGATCCGTCATGATGCTGTTGAACACAGCCCTGCAAGCTTGCTAATTAGCTTAGTTGCTAAACATCTAGCCGCTTCGCATGCACAAACAACCACTACAGGACAAACACTCTTCGATAATAAACCGAGACGCGCAGAATGTTTTGCTCCAGAAGCAATTCAGCGCTTGACTAACTGGTACTCGCCTCCATTTTGATCCGCAATACCGGACAACTAGCTGCTGTGCAGCTAAATTGCTAGCTAGCTAATAGCTAGCTAACCGAAGAGATGTGGAAAACAATAACAATCACTTCCAACAGATTGTGGGTTAATACCCACTGAATTTAGTGCTCCGATTTAACGTTGTTGTTGAACTGTCACGGTTTATTCTACTCGCGTTCCTCGTTGGCGGAAAAAATACTAATGTTTACAATGATGGCATACTTTACTTTTACTACTATCCCCCATTTTCTGGCGTGATCCTGAGCACCATGTTGTTCATACGTTCGATTTAAAAACTGAGCACTGCGCATGCGCACAGTCGAGGCGTGTTTACAACAGTTAGCAGGCGGAGTTTGGCAGCCTAATTCAGCTGCTAGCCAATTTTTGGGTGGTGGTGGGGGGGGGGGTATGACGTTTTAATGACTGTAATAAAGTCGGTTTGACGTTGGAGGTTCGATATTCGCGGATACGCGGAAATTAAGGGACCGTCTCTAAAGTCACATACGTCATTGTTATACACGATTCTAACTTCACTAGCATTTGAAGGGAATTACTTATATAGCCAACTGTAAAGGGTTAATTTAGGTGTCGGGTATGAGGCACACCTTTTAGATTTTTGATATTTATCAAAATAAACTATTAAATCATATATAAATTAGATTTGAATTTCACAAGAGAATGGGCAAATACACAAAATATACCATCATTTAAAGCTCAATAGCATTTGAAGGGAATGATGTACAGTCGCACAACCAATTGGAAAATGTTCATGTAGGTGTTAGATTTTTAGATGTTTGATATTTAACAAAATAAGCTATTAAATCATATGTAAAATACACATTAATTTCACTGCAGAATGGGCCCATACACACAAAAAAACTGTTAATATTTAAATTATTGCTCACTCAGATGGCTGAGGCCAATACCCAGAGCATAGCTTTCAAATGATGACCAAAATGTAATGGTTTAAATATAAATGTCTAATATTTCCACACAAGAGGCCTAATTTATACATTTTGTTAGTAAAAAAAAAAAAAGAAAAGATTTTTTTTCTTGTTTAAATGCCTGTTGATCTCCCGTAAAGGCCAAAGCGCATGTGATACCCACAAAACTCCATAAAAGGTCAAGCACACAGAGGGCTGGAAACACAAAATGACTAGTAAAAAATTAATGAAAAAGCAGAAAGGCAGAAGTAGGAATTATTTTAGACTTACCTTTATGCTAATAAAAATATTTAGCAGTGTAACGGTGTCACCTGAAAAGGTCCAATTTTAGATACAGATTACAGAAAATGTGAGTTAAGTGGGAATCAAGGTGACAAGAAAATAGTGTGACATGAAAATGGAGAAGAAAAAGATCTATGCTGTATCCAGGAGGAACACCAAGCACATCACACAGGGCAACTGTAACCGTTTAAATTGTTTTATGTATCTCGGCTATCATGCTGGATGTGAAGTGTTGCACAGCATTAAAAGAAGCTGCTGTAGCAAACAGAACCGATTTATAAACCAGCTTTACACATCCTTTTCCTAGTATTGACAATTACATTTTCCATCGATATCGGCATTTGTTTAATGGCATACGGCTATGTGCAGACAGACCAGTCTGTCATCCCTTTATACAGCATAATTTCTGTTGTCATAATTGAATGACTTGTTTTATACATTTGTCTTTGTTTATGGATTTGTGTTTCTTCATTTTTCATATTCCTTAATTGATACATATAACATAAAACTACTGGGTTTCACAAAATATCCTGAATGGAATTCTTAGTTCAATTCTTGACCTAGCATGAGGATATGTTGTGCATAAATTTACACACACTCGGGAGCACAAGTAGGACATGAACCTTTTCCAAATTTAAGGGATTTTCATGAATATGAAATTTCTTGTGTAAATACTCTTACAGATGCTGTGCTTTTAACTTTAGTCATTAACCAGTTAAGTTCTATCGTGCAATGAATGATTTACGGGCTTTATGTCGCATGAACGGTTTAACGACCATTTCACCTTT
Organism: Ameiurus melas; assembly: GCA_012411365.1. Taxonomy (NCBI): domain Eukaryota; kingdom Metazoa; phylum Chordata; class Actinopteri; order Siluriformes; family Ictaluridae; genus Ameiurus; species Ameiurus melas. The sequence goes on from CM022760.1 coordinate 20,766,611, forward strand.
GGAAATGTTGGACTAAATGATAATTTTCTACAACACAAAATATACAGACTTCCATTTACAGTTCAGCTTTTTATGCGTTTAATCAACAAACAGAGTAAAGACGTGAGAAACAAGCTTATCAGTATTTACACATTCATACTTCTCACGTACTTGATTGCTTTAATGATGTGGAACTAAATTATTTTTCCAGAGGGTATAGCATTTGGAATGTATAAAAGGCTACTGGAGTTAGTTCTAAAGCAGCCAACTCTTTTATTCCATCACTGCTACAGCACCATAGCTGCGTAAGGTAGGCCTTAACACATCCTCCTTTAGCAAAATTATACACCATTTGATTTTGACAGAATAAGCATGAGTTAAAAAAAAAATATGCTATCATTAATCTGTATATGTAAATGCCTAATGCTGATCTGATTGTCAGTCTGTGTTAGATGAAGATGAAGATACAAATGTTTGCACTGATTTTCCTGGGCTTGGGTGGTATGCTTGCAGTCAGTGCACGAACAATTGATGACAGGTAAGACAGAGACATTCTTTTTTTCCAAGATAAAAGTTTTCTGATAGACCATCACTTTGTTCTTTGCAAATAAGTACTCAACAAAGAAATCCAGAAATTGTATTATTACTATGTGCCAAAAATAGTTCAGCAGATGATGACCAAATCCTGGTGCGCCGCTATGCTGAATCCACTATTGCAAGTGATATCAGTAAACTAATGGACTCCATGGTGCAGAAGAACTTTGTAAACTATCTGCTAAATCAAAGAGAGAAAAGGAGCGAGTATGTATGAGGATATTTATCATGCTCAAAATTTGTCATAGCATTACTCTGGAAGTGATTGAAATATAAAATTATGGCATTATTTACTGTCTTTTCTGTAGGCCAAGTGTGATGCCTGAAGACTCAGAAAATGTCTGCAAAGATCTTCTAAAGAAGAAATTTGATCTGTGGCTTCACAGCAAAGTTGATGGATCTAATTAAGTTTTTTCCTGACAAAAAAGTAAGTACAAAAATTGTATCACCGATATTTTGGTGAGATGAACCAAATGTTTAAATGAAATGCATTAAAATACACCTTGGCTGTTCTGTCTAACAGGAGTCCATAGTGTTCTGTAGGACATGTTGCTGACAGACCAGTGGAGAGCAGACTGAATCCAGTTCTATTTCAAGCAAATAAAATCCTTGTCATGCCTTAAAATATTTCCAATTGACTCATGATTTAAAGTATGATTTCCACAATTCTATAATAAAAGCATAATTTGGAATCAAAACATATTGTCTTAAATTGTATTCTCACACATATTAGTACATACTTTGTCCTTTTAACAAGTTAATATTGTTAATCAGCTCTCTAAATGTAAAGACAAATAAATATCAGCATCGCGCCATGCTCTATCCAGCTGTCGCTTATTTGGGAACTATTTTAGTTGGCGGAGCAAAACAAACCAAATGTTTGTCCATATTTGTTCACAGAAACCTTTTAACCAAGAAAACAGAACTACAAAGAAACAGGAAAGCGCAACCGAGACTCCCTCCATAAATGTTAATTAAATGTCTCCTAACAAAAACGTCACCACATCGACGATAAAATGTTTTACTTTGTTAAACAACATGTCTTTAAATCCGTTTTTTAATTTTTTTTGTTTATGTATGTATGTATGTATGTATGTATTGTTTGCATATCTCTGCATATAAATCCGGGTTTTATTACGCGTCCGCCGTACAAATCCCCATGAATGAGTTGTTACTATAGAAACCAATAACGCATTAGAATGAGCGCATTAAGATTAACCTATGGTTCAAGTTACAACCTGTCCGCGCCGTGCTGTTATACGAAAATAATGTACACCTTCTTACCAATTTGATTGGAGAATTCAACCGCTTAAATAAAATATACTTACAAAAAAAAGGTAAAAGGAAAAAACTTCTCAGATTGGAGAATCATGACGCGATTGCACATCAGGCCAGTAGGTGGCGGTATGAAGATGGTAGTTGTTTGGTAGCCGTCATAGTAGAAGAAGAGTAATTTATTCTTCCTCAATCGTATACTTCCTTGAAGAGTAATAAACGGAATATTAAAATATAATAATAGAAGAAGAGTGTGTTTTTCCCTATATGATCCGGTAATGCTAGATTTGGGAGAAAGTAGATGTGTTCCTTTTTTTTGTCCTATTGTATGTTGTACGAGTCTGTTTAATCAGATATTTGACAGCTAAACCCAAGTCAACTAATCGAGCTGTAAAGTAGTTACACAATAATCCAGCAACATGCACAGAAGAGGAGTTGGAGCAGGGGCTATCGCTAAGAAGAAACTTGCAGAGGTAAGCTATAGGACAGATTTAAGCGATTTGTGACATCTTTGTGTCAGTATGATGAAATTAGATCATTTGGGATTTATTTTGGGATTTGATGCACTATGTATTTGTTCTAGGCCAAGTACAAAGAGAGAGGCACAGTCTTGGCTGAAGATCAGATTGCACAGGTAAGGAAGGACTTGATGATGCCTGCTTGTTTTGTTTTTTTATGTTTTGCTTTGTCTTTGTAAACAGTCAAATATAATCTAAGAAATACTGTGTGTCAGTACGCTGTATATTGGATCCCACTATGTATTTTGACCTTCTCCCTTTTCTGTAGATGTCTAAGCAGTTAGAAACGTTCAAAACACATTTGGAAGAGTTTGCCAGCAAACACAAGCAAGAGATAAGAAAGAGTTCACAGTTCAGGGTGCAGTTTCAAGAAATGTGTGCCACAATAGGAGTGGATCCACTGGCATGTAAGTAACATAAATCATCTTGTCGATGCGGTTATATAAGCAAGATGTAAAGTGCATCCATCTATTCAGTATGCTGAATCTTTCCATTTTTTCTGTCCTTATTTTTGTCATACAAAACAGCTGGTAAAGGATTTTGGTCTGAGATGCTCGGAGTTGGAGACTTCTATTATGAGCTTGGAGTACAGATAATTGAAGTCTGTCTAGCACTTAAGCACAGAAATGGCGGTGAGATCAACCTGGATTTTAAGTACCTGTTATCTTTAAGAACATATTGGATTTGTGTTCTTTTGGAAGCAATTTCCAATATGTTTCTTTTTCTTTGCTTACAAATGAACAAAGAGTACACCTGTTAGGTAGCATTAAATTGTCTTTTAATAGGACTAATTACACTGGATGAACTGCATCAGCGTGTATTAAAGGGAAGAGGGAAGTTTGCGCAAGATGTGAGTCAGTGAGTAATTTTGATTTGCTTTCCCTATACTACAACATGCCCATCAGTAACATATTGGTGAATTCACTTCTGTAAGACCTTGGATTTACCTTGTCTTGGAGTCAGCCACCAGAGTTTATCTCCAGTACCAAGTGTGCAAACTAACTGCTGGTCATTTACTAAAGTACACTATTTACATACTAGAGGTAGTTTGGCATGTGGCTTAAACTGTGACAATAGAGAACTTGTATATAATAGTTTTTTGACAATTTTGTTTTTAATTTCTGTTCAAATTTCAACTGTGCCAACTCATTTTTATCACCAGAGATGATTTAGTACGAGCCATCAAAAAGCTTAAGGCAATGGGAAACGGCTTTGGGATGATTCCTGTTGGAGGTTCTTATTTAGTCCAGTCAGTTCCAGCTGAGCTTAATATGGATCACACTGTTGTTCTTCAGCTGGCTGAGGTAAACAGTGTTGAAAACAAAGACAATGGCTAATCATTCATGCTCACCTCTGCTGATTTATACAAAAAAACTAATTACTTTTGCAGAAAAAGGGTTATGTAACAGTAAGCGAGATCAAGGACAACCTGAAGTGGGAGAAAGAACGCGCTTGCCATGTACTTGTAAGTATTCCAGAAGCAGACCTAATGTTTAGGTGAGACAAGAGACTTTAGGAACATACTGGATGTATGATATGCTTTTTTTTTTTTTGATTGTTTTCAGGACGACCTGCTGAAAGAAGGGCTGGCATGGTTGGATGCCCAGGCTGCAGGAGAACCACAATACTGGCTACCTGCCCTCTTCTCTGAACTATCTTCTCGTGACGTAACACCTGAGGAAGAGAATCAGATGACACCATGACGAGAAAAATGTTTCACTATATGCTGAGAATTTGGTGGAAGTAAAGCTTTTATCCAAGTTGAATATTGGAATTTGATGAACTGAAATCATATTGGACGCTTCTTTCATACATACATGTGAAATCCAAGTGAAAGAATAGTTACCCTAATAAAAGCATTTATTTTCTGTAAGGATATTACAGTATGTTTTTATCCCAGGCCTCAAGCATATCTCTTTATATATTATATAACTTTTAACTTGTTTAAATCCAGACGAATGCACTCATGATTAAGCTGTAGGATAACTGTATCACACTATTTCCACTGTGTTTGTCCTCTAAGACGCATCATTTAACTCATAATAGAACTGGAGAGTAAGACATATTTTTTTAAACTATAAGCTTAAATAACTGAAGTGAAAGCTGCAAGAGAACGTTATTTAATTGCAATGAGTGACATGCTACTGTTTTCTGCACTATTGCTTGAGTAGCGTTTATTAAATCATGCTTTCAGCCTGGTCCAAATTCAGCAGATGGGATTTTTTAAACATTTTTTGTTTTCTGCTTTTTGGTTTCACTGTTGAATACCCTTTCTTACAAAAAGGCCCTCCTTCATGAAATAACTTTATTTACTGACTTTAAAGTTGTTGAGACATTTTTACAATTAATCTTTATAGATTTTATAAATATGTGGTTAATTATGTCACTTGACTAGATTTGTTTTTTGTAAATGTTTTTCTAGAAACGTTTTCTCTGTCTATTTGTAAACAACTTCAGTATTTTCATTTGTCACAGGTGTGTGATGTATGAAAAAAACTGAAACACGAGACATTTCTAAAATCACAATTAGAGTACAGATGCTCCACTGCTATAGGTAAAATCTAGAACCCTAAATGGTCCTCGGTTAAATCTAAAACATTTAAAGGTTCTGTTTAGAACCCTACAATAGTGTTACCCTATCAGCTAATAATTTAAGTAGAACCATTTACCAGGGGTGTAGGAATACTGGGCCCCACTGAAACAACATTGTTCTGGGCGTGAACCCGTTTAATTTCATTAAATTAAATGTCTATTTTTGTGGCCCGAACTCTGTAAATCAGGCTTCCCACAAAAAGAAACTGAATAAAACTTGTCATTTGTTTGTATAGATTTGTACCAAAAATCTAGGTTTTGATGGTTTATTTTTTTAGTTATTAAAGTGTTATGTTATATATATATATATATATAAAAACAAACAAACACGAGCAGCTGATCACAATATGTTAAATATGTAGATCAGACAGCCTATTTTTGTACAGTGAAAATCAGAGTTAAATGCTTTGTCAACTTCTCCATAGAGTTATACTTAAATATCATCGCTACAAATCTCTCATAATATGAGCCAGTTTTTATGGCACAAACCAGCGCTAATTCTGCACTTTACTTTTAAATGGGGTGCACACTCAAGTAAGGTCTCCAGGTCTGTGTTCCAACTATTACCACCAAACTATCCAAGAACCTTGGAGGAAGCCTTTTCTAAGAGTATACTATACATTTTATTATACCTTGTACAGCTTCAAAAGACAGAAGATAAAAATTACAGTAAAAGTTCCAAGTAGTTAGAAATGTTTCGAAATATTAAATCATATATTGTGCAATGTCTGGGTTATTAATGAAAATATAAGAGCATATAGGTGATATGTCTATTCCTCATGGCTGTAGACATGGTCTTCAAACTCCTGTTGTCCACAGTCATCACAGATGAGTGTGCAGAAAGGGCACACCTTGTGGGACTGCTCATGTGTCACCAGGTCCTCTTCAGTGAGATCAGGAAAGATCACTTGGCAATGACGGCACACCTTTACCTATTTATAAAGCAGAGTTAGAACAAATACTTTTAATTATTATTTTTATGCAAAATTAATGGTTTGCAAAGAAATAATCTGAAAGAATATACAATGTATGTACTTGGGTATATATACACTACCTTGCTTTCTACATTAGTGGGATTTCCTAAAAAAAAAAAAAAAAAACACAAGAAAATAAACTTTTCATGAAAAAGTATACATTTGTTCCTAAAATATCAACTAATTGAGGCCGAATATATTTTGTCAGCATGTCTGTATTAGATTTTTTTATTATTATTATAGGAACCCACCAAAAGTTTCAAGGATGTTCTCATAGTAAAATGAGTCTGACTGTGGTTGCTGCTGGGGGCTGATGGGAGATACAGGTACTGGACTGAGAGGGGTTTGTTGCTGCTGAGTGTTGCTCACATTTGCTCCTGAGGAGAGCTCATATATCATCATCTGTAACCTTTCTATGTCATCTTTTAGTTTCTGGCAAACACAGATTAAAAAAAAACAAAACACCTGTCAACCTGTACAAAACTATACAGACTCACACTGTGCACTACAGAGAGCATTGGTGGTTATTTTGATTTAACCCAACAGGAAATCACCTTGTTTTCCTCAGACAGCTTTTCTTTTTCTAATCGTGCCACCTCTGCAATGTTTGCCTGTTCACTGAGTCTCCTACGAGCTTCAGCATACTCCATCTGAAATGACAATACATATTCTAGAGATTAGCGAAAGGTGTGTATCCTAAACTTACCTGAGCTTCCTGAGTACACTGTAAGACAGAATGCATTTTAAAAACATTTGATTGAAAAGAAGCGACATTGATATTAAAGCAATGTTAATAAACACTTTCCTCGGTCACAGTCCTTTTCTCAAGCTGCATCTTAAATTCTTTCAACTCTAGCTCTGCTTTTTCTGCACGTTTCATAGTCTCGTTGCTGTTTTGGATCTCTTTGCGCAGTGCCCCTCGGACTTCTGTAAGCTCATTGCTCAGGATCAGAATCTGCATCTACATGGAAGAGAATTTCACAGATTCCTTATAAACTAAGATTAATTTTGAAACAAATACAGGCATAATTTGTCAATACATCCATTACATAATTTTTAAAACATTTATTTTCAGTATGGGCACATGGTGGCTTAGTGGTTAGGACGTTCGCCTCACACCTCCAGGGTCCAGGGTTTTCGATTCCCATCAGGGCCACGTGTGTGTGGAGTTTGCATGTTCTCCCCATGCTGTGGGGGTTTCCTCCGGGTACTCCGGTTTTCTCCCCCAGTCCAAAGACATGCAGGGTAGGCTGATTGGCGTGTCTAAAGTGTCTGTAGTGTGTGAATGGGTGTGTGAGTGTGTATGTGATTGTGTCCTGCGATGGACTAGCACCCTGTCCAGGGTGTACCCCGCCTTGTGCCCGATGCTCCCTGGGATAGGTTCCAGGTTCCCTGTGACCCTGAAAAGGAGTAAACGGTAGAAGATGGATGGATAATTTTCAGTACCTTCGTTTCACTTTTGTCCCCCTCAGGGGGCCCTTGCTTGGACAAACTTGCATGCAGAGCCTTGCTTTCTTCCTGCAGTTTCTCCAGCTCCAAATTATTTCCTTTGTTTTCAGCATACAATCTTTCATTCTCCTTCTGCATATTTTGCATATCAACCTAAAGTAGGAGAGGAAAAAAACATACAGGAAATTTAGCTATTTTGGTGTCTTCTGTACCAAAACTTCTGTTGAGTAAACTTAATTTATTCACACCTGTTGAAGTTGGAACTGATCTTGTAATCTGTTATAGTCCTGCTCTGCCTTTTTGGCCCTAGGCCTCAGCCTGCATGGATATGGAACAAAAATTACTTTCCAAGAAAGCATTCAAAATTATTTAACTGTTTATTGACTTTAAATGGTTCAGTATTGGGTGTAATGACGCTAAAGACTCACTCTGAAAGCTCTGCATCCTTCTCCTTGACCTGTTGTTGGAGCAGTGCTTTCTCCTGCTTCAGCATAGTAATCTTCAGCAATGCTTTGTCATACTTTTCATTGACAGGGGTCAGTGACTGCAGAAAAATATGGTACGCTCTTGAAAGATATCAATTTAAAATCAATATTTGTCATGACTGTAAGTGTGTTTGCTGGCACCTCTTGTTCCGGTTTGGTTTCTGCCACAGTGTCAGAGAGAAAAGGCTGCTCTTGGGTACCCTGTGAAGGACTTTCAGGCTGCTCTTTTTTTGGAAATGTTTCACCTGTACTATTAGACTTCAGCTTATCAATGTACATCTAGAGGATATAAAACTGTTAGTGACAGCTTTGGGTTTGATTTACAACATACATTGGCACAAATAGAGAGTGTAGAACCAACCCTGAGACGGTGAATCTCTCGCAGTCTTTCATCCAGCTCATTTTTTAAAATTGCTTTCTGGTCTTTTAATTGTTCCATTTCAGTCAGTATAGCCTCTTTTTCCTTCTCCATCTGCTCCACTTGCTCCTGTACCCACAATCACACACTATTCTTAACGATTGCCAAGTGCCTCATTTTTCACACCTCAATGAGAACATGAATGTCAATTGAAAAAGGAATGACATAATTTACATTACATTTATTCACTTAGCAAACCCTTTAATCCAAAGTGACTAACAAATGAGAAAAATACAAGCTAAATAATGTACAATGCTAAATTCAGTAACAACAGAGAAATGTAGGAATTAGAAATCTACATCTAAGTGCATTTAAAAAGAAAATACAGTACACAGAACAAGGTGCTGTCAGAAAAGAAGGTGGCTGTAACATGTACCTGTGTTGAGATCACTAAAAGGCTGCAGTCTACGCTTGTTTCTGCTGGGTCTTGGAAGCAGAATGGTGTGCTCGCTCCTCGCACCTGACCACTGCTGTCCAGATAGCAGAACTGATAAAACTCACCATCATCTTTAGGGAGGTAGTATTCTAAAGCAAAATACAATAATGAACACAAAAGCACCTCGGTTGTGAGTGTTCTAAGAATGACTCACCACTTATGCAGTCATGTAACTATTTTTTTGTGCCCAACCTGCTACTGGCTCTAAAACACTGAATGCTAAGGGCACAGTTGATGGCAGGTAACTGGGCTGATGTTGAGATACTCAACACATCTCATAGCCTGAGTTTCGATCCCTGAACATGTGTAAAGGACAAAGGATGACTACTTGTACTTAATCTCATCACAGATAAAGCTCAACATTACTTCAAACTTCTGCCCACTTACCCTTAAAGACAATTTGGTGATTAAGGGGATCAAGTCCTTTATAGTCCAAACAAGGCTTCACCCACTCATAACAAGAATATTTCTGTACTGAATCCCAGCCAACCTAGACACAGATAGTGAAGAGAATACTGATGTTAGCCAGTATGTTGTCTACCAACACGGCAATTCTAAAAGCAGGGGTGGAAAATAATTGAGTAATTATACCTCGATATTATACTGAACTATTATTGTAGTGTTTTTTTTTATTTCATGAGTGTTATTTAAATTGACTACTTGTACACTTACATATGTATTTTTCCAAGAAAGAAAAAAAACACTTCCCTTTACATTTTTATTTAGACCTTAAAAATACTTGTTACAAATCTCAAAAGGTCTCTACTTCTCTTATCTAGACATTGACTGTGTATTATACATCTATCAAATGGACTCCCCCACATTTTATTTACATTTCAGTTTATAGCATCCAATCAACTACATCAAGCCCATTTGACATTTGCAGTATCCTTCTCATGCTACACAGTGCTATAGCTATCCATGTTTGTCTGAACATGGATAAAACACGAAGTGTGGAAATTTGCTGGAGTAAGCGAAGACTTGTATAAAATGAGGTGTCTCCTTTAGTGAATATACAACTAAACCTATTTTCTGTGCTAATGCCATGTTACACTAGCACAATTCCAGCCCCTTAGAAAATTCTATCTAAATACTGCTCAACACTGGTTATTTACATGATACATTAGTTCTGTTTATTTCAGTAGGAAAGGACAATGTGGTAGTAATGTGTAGGTAATGTGGTAGACAATGTGCATATGACCAGCAAACTAACAGAGAATGCGTAATGTTTACAGCTAAAACAGCACAGTTGCTTGACTTCTAACAGTTTTAAATAAGCAGTAAATGTTTTACATGAAAACATGACTACTGAATTTCAGTCAAACCCTTACTCTTGAATACTTAAGTATGTGGATTTATTTATTTACTTATGTATTTTCGCTGGATGCTTCCACTTTTAATTAAGCTCTTAACACATTATCTATACATTCACTTAAGTATAATTTTTCTGTACTTCTTGCACCCCTTCCTGAAAGTTGGGTTGCTAGATTTATAGAGAACAGATATCTTTCAAGAAAGCATGAAGAAACTACAAAACTCCACCTTGTATATGCCTATCCAGTCTTTAGCGCTGGGTATCAGGTCTCCTGTCAACTTGTAACAGCAGATCACATCAGCGTGGAGTGGATAGGAGCGAGGAACATCAACAAACAGCACCTGAGAATATCTGGAGGACTCCATGTCCACTTGCAACACGTCTTCTTCTGCGCTCTCGCTCATTTTCAGCCTGTGTGTGTGTGTGTGCGCGTGTCTAAAAAGACACAACTGACCGACCTGTGACGATACATTACATCTGTTTAGCATGTATAATAATAATAATAATAATAACAACAACAACAACAATAAAGCCAGATACACTTAAAAACGAAAGTATACAGCTTGAACAGTTTCACTTTCACTTAGAAGAAATCAAAAATCTTTGTTTGCAATTAAGCGATACTAAGACTTCACTAATTACTAATCGTCTTAAAACAGACCATTTTAAATAAGCCTAGTAGGATTTTGGTTAAACTTTTAGAGTATGTAAACACGACTTTGGCCTGTAATCAAACAGTTCAAACGAGTCATATCGCAAAAAAAAAAAAAGGAAAAGAAAAAACAGGTCATACTACGACTAGTACCTAGTGAAAATTTTGTTTTACGCATTTGTTGACCGAATCAGAAAAGTAAACGTAACAAAGAAACCCTGTTACCTGATCCTTGTGGCGACGCAGATCAGGATTTCCTGACTGATCGGTGTGTAGGGGTGTGTGTGTTTGTGTGTTTATCGAGAGGAAGCCATGCATTGTGGGAAATGAAGTTCTATTATATACAGTCACTCATACGTTCATTAAAAACCACTTAAATTAGTCAGAGAACAGTTTAGTATAAGATACATTTTATTTTAAAACAACAGTTCTGTATTAAAATTACAGGAAGTTCAGTACAAAATGACATCACATCATGCACCAAAATATTGCAGTACTCTGCCTGATAATACCTGCAACTACATTCGGACAGATAGAAGTTAATTAGGCTAAAGCACCAAGAAAGTTACTGACTGTACATATTAAATGCTTCAAAAGCAGATCTACATTGTTTTTTTAAAACAAGGCCCAAATAAATAACTCTCAGCACATTTTTTAGTGTGTTAATTAATGAACAATTTCTAGAATTTCTACTGCCTTGATTTCTTTGCAGGGTTTCAGCTCATATTATAGAACTACATGTAGAGTTGTGATTAGGTAAAGAGAACATGTATATTATGAAATAAAATTGCATGACACTAATATTTCAGGAGCAGATACTGTAAAATAAAAGCAATGACAAAAGATTAGTTTGTATATATACAGATGTAACATGAGCTTGAGAAATTTCTTCTCCTGACATAGCATCAAAAACACAATAATAAGAATTAATATTTTCAACAGAAAGATAAAAACAAAGCTCAAACATCTTGGTGATTTGAGGTTCTTCTGTATGATTATATATTAAAAATCTGATTTTATCATTCGGGGTTTCCTGAGAGCAATTATTTCTAGGTCAGTGTTATTTCAAAATGACTTTTGCAAGTACAGATTCAAAAATGAAAATGTTTATCTCTAGGTCAAAAGGCCATTAATCATTAAATTGGAAGAGCTGAAGAGACTGTGGATGTATGACAGTATTACTGGAAAACAGTATTGTGTCATCAACACAACTTGTTTAAAATGCAAAGCAGAGGAGACCAGCAGAAAGAGAACACTGGGGGAAGAGGGGGAAATAAAAAAAACTTATTAACAACAACAACAATAATAATAATAATAATAATATTTTACTGTACAGGTAACACATCAGCCTTTTCAAAACACAGCCGTTCAAGTCTGACAAAGACATGAAAAATTGGAGTTTTGGACTGAGGTGTTAAACAGTGCTCTCCATTTACATCATCAGGAATATGTTTCAGGGAACATGTTTTGGAACAGTGGACTTTCATCCCTCTGGCTCGTGGTAGTTCTAAAGACACTGTAAATTGTTAATGTCACCTGTATGTACACTATATCGACAAAAGTATGTGGCCACCTGACCATCACACCCATATGTGCTCAATGAACATCCCACTCCAAACCCAGGCATTAATGGAGTTGGTCCCCCTTTGCTGCTATAGCATCATTTACTCTTCCAGGAAGGATTTCCACTAGATCTTGGTATATGGCTGTTGGCCCATTCAGCCATAAGATCATTAGTGGGATGGGCACTGATGTCAGGAGAGCAGTGTCAACTCACCCAAAAAGTGTTCAGTGGGGTTGAGGTCAGGGCTTAGGCCCCTCAAGTTCTTCTCAATCCACTTTGGCAATCCATGTCTTTAAGGACCTTACTCTGTGCACAGGGGTATTGTCATGCTAGAATAAGCTTGGGTCTCTTAATTTCATTGAAGAAAAATCTGATTGCTACAGTATACAAAAAATTGTACACAATTTTGTGTCTACAACTTTGTGGCAACAGTTTGGGGAAGGCCCACGTATGGGTCCACATACGTTTGGCTATATAGTGTAGTTGCAAAACTTTAAAACTATGAAATCTCAAAGTTAAGGATTCTCCAATGTCTACTCAAACCGTAAAAAAGAAAACCCTGTAGGAAATCAAGGATTTTAAGGCTTTTTTTTAGCTTCTGTATAGGTACTGGTTACAGAAAGGGTCACATGTCAGAACATTGCAAAGAGATTGTAGAGTTGTAAAGCAACAAACAAAAATTCTACATGAAATGAAGCAGAAGAAGATAATTTTCATATAAGCCAATCAAGTGGAGATGTCAATAAAGTTGGAGTTAGGAGATATGTGAGTCACTGTATATATTTTCGAGAGTATGCGAATTAAAGTTTCATTTGATTATAGCTTTCTCTGTCTGATGAGGTGTACAAACCTGCTGTAATAGTACTGGACTCAGCTCAGCTGAAACTAACAGCCAGGGCAATGGCTATTATCAAAACTAAAATTGCAATGCACAATGCAATCCACATTTTTTTCTGAAGAAAGAACAAAAACAGAATCAAATCACCACAATGATTTTCAAATCAGAAATAATTTTAAATGCACTTACGCATGTAGGTTTATTTTACCAACCTTTCTGGTCTTCCTTCGAGAGATAACAGCTGCCCCCGTGTCTTCGACAGCCTTCTCTACATAGTTAGAAGAGTTCATTATGTTGTTCTCGATACGATTAACCATTTCCCCCTGAAAGAAAACATTTCATTAAGAGAATATCAATACACCACTCACTCACTGAACGGGGGGCTTTGACATGTTTCTTATTTATATGAACATCCAGTTTCACCAGCATGCACCAAAATTGTAAGGCATTTTTTTACCATCACATACAACAAGTCAGACATTTTGTACTTGGTGTAGCTTGAGAAGTAGCAAACCTTTAAATACTCTTCCCAATAGATTAATCAAATTCAAATAAAATTTGGTCAGCATGAGGTCAAGATGTTCATAATGCTAAATTGCAAAGGAATTTTGAATATCTCAAATATTGTTGCCATGGCAAGGCGATATGCAACAGGAAGTGTGGCCTAGTTCTGCTATAGATGGTGTGCTGTGATTCAAACCTCTCAAGTATGTTCATTGATGGTAAATAACCACATGCACATGCCAGAATTGATGCACCATCAACTGGCAACAGCGAGTTAGCCTTATAAACCAATATTTTAATACTCCCACCAGAGGGTTCATTAGCCAAATTTAATCATCATGATGTAATGAAATCCCTGACAATAAACTGAGAATAAAATGTGGGTATTTCCAATAGTAAATTGGAATTACTAAAATTGCCATGGCGACATGATAAATAAATGTGATGAGACTCAAACAGGTTAGCGTGGCATAATTTAACTATGCATCATGCAAAGTGGCACAAACTTTACATGTGTGTTAAATGATAAGGGAATAGTCACATACACGCAATTAATAAGGCCCAGGAGGCTCAACATTGACCCCTGGGTCAATGTTTTCCCCCTCAGAGGATATCTGGTTTCAGTTACATGCACCAAATTCGACAGGAATACATCACAGACAATTTTCACAATTACATCAATTATCTCTGCACAACAGCAAGTTGGATTTTGAGCATTTTAAAGGTACCAAACTTTACAATACTCCATCTACAAGGTTCGTTAGATTCAAACCAAATTTAGTTAGCATAAATGAATTTTTTAAATATTAAAGTATGTTACCATGGCGATCAAGGTGTTGGTGCTCAAACAGGACGTGGCATAATTCTACTGTACATCAAAGTTCATGTGTGTCCAATGACAGGACATAATTACATCCACATGCCAATACTGGCTCATAAAACAGGCATTATAGCACCCTTGGTGCTTGAGCCCGCCAATCGCTTGAAGCTTCTTTTTTTTGGTCCCTCAACAGTGAGGGAAAAAAGTATTTCATTCCCTACTGATTTTGTACGTTTGCCCACTGATAAAGAAATGATCAGTCTATAATTTTAATGGTAGATTTATTTGAACAGTGAGAGACAGAATAACAAGAAAATCCAGAAAAACGCATGTCAAAAATATTAGAAATTGATTTGCATTTTAATGAGGGAAATTAGATATTGACCCCTCTGCAAAACATGACTTAGTACTTGGTGGCAAAACCCTTGTTGGCAATCACAGAGGTCAGTCGTTTCTTGTAGTTGGCCACCAGGTTTGCACACATCTCAGGAGGGATTTTGTCCTACTCCTCTTTGCAGATCTTCTCCAAGTCATTAAGGTTTCGAGGCTGATGCTTGGCAACTCGAACCTTCAGCTCCCTCCACAGATTTTCTATGGGATTAAGGTCTGGAGACTGGCTAGGCCACTCCAGGACCTTAATGTGCCTCTTCTTGAGCCACTCCTTTGTTGCCTTGGCCGTGTGTTTTGGGTCATTGTCATGCTGGAATACCCATCCACGACCCATTTTCAATGCCCTGGCTGAGGGAAGGAGGTTCTCACCCAAGATTTGACGGTACATGGCCCCGTCCATCGTCCCTTTGATGCGGTGAAGTTGTCCTGTCCCCTTAGCAGAAAAACACCTCCAAAGCATAATGTTTCCACCTCCATGTTTGACGGTGGGGATGGTGTTCTTGGGGTCATAGGCAGCATTCCTCCTCCTCCTCCAAACACGGCGAGTTGAGTTGATGCCAAAGAGCTCCATTTTGGTCTCATCTGACCACAACACTTTCACTCAGTTGTCCTCTGAATCATTCAGATGTTCATTGGCAAACTTCAGACGGGCATGTATATGTGCTTTCTTGAGCAGGGGGACCTTGCGGGCGCTGCAGGATTTCAGTCCTTCATGGCGTAGTGTTACCAATTATTTTCTTGGTGACTACGGTCCCAGCTGCCTTGAGATCATTGACAAGATCCTCCCGTGTAGTTCTGGGCTGATTCCTCACTGTTCTCATGATCATTGCAACTCCACGAGGTGAGATCTTGCATGGAGCCCTAGGCCGAGGGAGATTGACAGTTCTTTTGTGTTTCTTCCATTTGCGAATAATCGCACCAACTGTTGTCACCTTCTCACCAAGCTGCTTGGCAATGGTCTTGTAGCCTATTCCAGACTTGTGTAGGTCTACAGTCTTGTCCCTGACATCCTTGGAGAGCTCTTTGGTCTTGGCCAAGGTGGAGAGTTTGGAATCTGACTGATTGATTGCTTCTGTGGACAGGCATCTTTTATACAGGTAATAAGCTGAGTTTTGGAGCACTCCCTTTAAGAGTGTACTCCTAATCTCAGCTCGTTACCTGTATAAAAGACACCTGGGAGCCAAAAATCTTTCTGATTGAGAGGGGGTCAAATACTTATTTCCCTCATTAAAATCAAAAAATAAAAATCAATTTATAACATTTTTGACATGTTATTTTCTGGATTTTCTTGTTGTTATTCTGTCTCTCACTGTTCAAATAAACCTACCATTAAAATTATAGACTTATCATTTCTTTTAGTGGGCAAACGTTCAAAATCAGCAGGGGATCAAATACTTTTTTTCGTCACTGTATTTGCTCTCTCAAACTTACTTGTGCCTCCACTTCCATGGCAAGATACTGAAACATGTCATGAAGATCTCTGATGCTTTTCTCCAGTTTAAGAATCTCATCATGCCGTGACTCAATCTCATTTAGTGCCTGCCGAGTGGCTTGGGCATCTGTTAAGATCTGTATAAAAAGTCAGAACATCACTGTAAGCACAATGATATATGGCCAATTCCTCTACTACAACATGATCAATTATCATGTCTATTTTGCAGGGGGAGGATGCTAGACATAATGGAACATGCTTTTTTATTTTACATGCAACACATGAGAACAGAAAAAACAACAAAATCTACTTTCACAAATGTCATGGTATCATATGATGAGAACAATTGCATCTACTCTAACTAATGAATTCAATCCTATAATATGAGAGGCTTCAAAAGCAGAAGTGTCTTTCATTACACAAATTATCTTACCAAATCCACTTTGACTCCTCAGAAAGCAAGAAAGAGCACTTGGATAGAAACATGTGATATGAAGCACGCAACAGATAGAACTGGAAAAAATGCATCACTTAATTGATATTCCTGAAATGCCCCCCCAAGTTACCCTTTACGGTTCAATCACAGTTCATGCACATTAAGCAATAACAAGACATTTGCTCATTACAACAATTTTAATGTGGAAGAAACTGAAGGTCAAAATCAAATCAATACTACAATTTTCAGCCGAGCTAAACAGAAAAATGCAAATATAACTCACATTTTGTGTGAACACATCTGTCTGCCCACTCTCAAGCATTGCCTCCAGCTGTTCATCAGTCACATTATTGCCAGCTGAAATGGAAAGAGGAAGCACATCAAACTTTTGGCCATCATTTAACTGATACCAAATCAAGTTTTGTTTTCTAGAACAGGGAACCAAACTTATAATGACACATTATAACACTCATATCAACCTTTTATTCTGTTTGTGGTATTTAACTAAATGGTAGATCCTCCCTTTCAACAGGTCCATGATAAACAACCTTTTTTTTTAACTGAGGTTATGGTGCTCAACATAACTTCATTTCCATCTGAGACACTTTTCTGAGCTGTAGCATTTTGACATGTCTTCCCAAAAACGTAGTATATATTTTATTTATTCTGCCCAAGTTTGGATAGAAAATGGGATGATTACTTAGATGTTTTACTCATTATGCCCAAGATTAATTATGAACAAATAAATCCAAACTCTCCAAGCAAAAGACAACTCTTCAGCCACTTATATGGCTAAAGCTAAGGACCAGCATCTACAGAAAACCATCTCAGAACACGTCAAATGGTTGGGTCAAAATATGGTGCAAACAGCAGGAATCCATGGACACAACCTGCCTTGTGTCAACAGTTCAGGCTGGTAGAGGTAGGGTAATGGTGTAGGGCAGGTTTTCTTGGCACTATGAGCCCGTTAACATCAATTATCGCTTGAATGCCACAGTCTATTTGAGTACTGTTGCTGACCATCTGCATCCCTTCATGGTCACAATTTAACCATCTTCTAATGGCTACTTCCATCATTATAAACAGGACATATATATATATATAACAGGACAATGAGTACAATGTTCTTCAGTGGCCTTCCCAGTCACTACACCTTTGGGGTGTGGTAGAACAGGCGATTCGCACCATGAAAGTGCACTTGAAAATTCTGCAGGGATTGTGTGATGCAATCATGTCAACATGGACCAGAGTTTCAAAGGAATGATTCCACAATCTAGTGGAATCCACACTATGAAGAAATTAGGCTGTTTTGGGAGCAAAGGGGGAGGCCCTACCCAGTATTAGTATAGTTTTCCTAGTAAATGCTTGAGTGCATGTCTCTCCATTCCAAGACTTTACTGCAATGCACCAATAGCTAAATTTTCTCATTGTTTCTCATTGTTGACACAAAGAAAATGCAAGACATTAGAACATTTTCAAATGTAAAACCCAAATCTACATACCATACATACTACAAAATCAATTTTGTTTCGATTATTACTCAAGCACGTTTCTGAATCAAAGGCAAAAAGAGGATACTCACTGATTTTGAGTTGCCTTTGTATCCTCTCCACATTTCTATCCCTGTACTGGGCCTGAATTGTGTTACAGTAACTCATCGACTCAATAAAATTCCTGGACAGGACAGCATGCTGAAAAACAAAGAACATCCACAAGCAATTCAATAACAGCTGTGAAAAAGGCTCTAGTGGCCAAATTAAATACAACATATTCATAAGATAACCAACCTGTGTTCTTTGCATTCTTAAGTTTATTGGAACATATTTCCCATCTTCGTCAGTTTTCTTGGGTTCAATACCTATAATAGAGTGTCGATTTAACTGTTCAGTTGGAATTTATACTTGCAAAAAGTCTTCCATGTTGATCAGATTCGATCAAGTGTTCTTACTCTTCAGTTTCTTCTGGATTTGGGTAGCTAATACTTTGATCTCATCTCTTATTGTCTGAAGTTCCTTTTTCATACCTGCAAAAAAAATAACCTTAAAAAACCCAATAGCAGAGTTTAAAACAAAAAATAAATCTACAAAAAAAAGCCAAATGTGCAATTATTTATACTATTATATATTATTTATGACTAAGCTACTAACTTTCCTTCGGAAGTGCTTCACTTAAAACAGATTTCTGTTTGTTTTCCAGTTCAGACACTTTCTTCTTAAGAGATTCAAGCCCCTCTCGAATCTCATGGACCTACAATGGAAAAACAATGAAAACCTGACTATGACTTCAAAAACATCCTTAAACATAAAAATAACTTTCCTAATGATACCTGTGACTAACTTAGAATTGATTGATATATATATATATATATATATATGACCATAAATTAAATTCTATTCTAACTTGATTCTGTTTTTGATAACAAGTATAAACACGTGATACATAAGGGAGGGGAGCTACACAGCAGCAGAAGAGCATGAACGCTGTTACAGTCACATGTTTTAGAACTTGTAATGAGCTGTTAAAAAAAATGACAGTTTTACCTTCCGAAAGAAACCCTCATTGTCTCTGTCCTCCTTTATGGAGGTCCCTGTACCGGGTTTGATCATGAGTGCTGTGCCTTCCTCGTCTTCATCCGAGCCATCTGCAGGCTGCAGACAGAGGAATAAAGGTTAATAATTATACACACACACACTCGCTGAAGGGAGGGGCAAGAATTAAACAAATGCACTCCTGAAACCTCTTGTGCCATCAAGATATATAAAGAGATTTGACCTGCATTGGAGGCATGCCAGGAAAAAGCCTTTGGAAGACTACAGATTGCCAATGAGCATATAAGCAAAGACCAGGCCTTTTGGAATAATGTGCACTGGACAAACGAATTAAAGATAGAGATGCTTTGCCGTGACGGTATACATGTTTGGCGCAAACCAAAGACAGCTTTTCAGGAGAAGCACCTCATACCAACTGTGAAGCACAGTGGTGGAAATGTTATGCTTTGGGATTGGACAGCTTGCACTCATTGTTTCAACCATGAATTCTTCATCATATCAAGGAGTGCTTGAAAACAATATTGAAGTCAGAAAGTTGAAGTTAAACAGAAAATGGACCTTTCAACAGGATAATGATCCTTAGCACATTAGCAAATCCACCAAGGAAAGGGTAAAAAAGAAGAAATGGAGGTGTATAGAATGGCCTATTCAAAGCCCGGATGTGAATCCCATAGAAATATTGTGGGAGGATTTGAAACTGGCAGTACATGCAAGAAAACCCTCAAATATCTGGCAACTGAAAGAAAATGACATGGAAGGACAAAAACTCCAGCAAACCTGATGGACAACTATGCAAAACACCTACAAGAAGTTATTTTTGAAAATTTCAGAAAATACTAGCTGTGATTGTGCCCCGAGATGTACTGGCACCCTGTCCAGGGTGTACCCCACCTTGTGCCTGATGCTTCCTAGGATAGGCTCCAGGTTCCCCCACGACCATGAAGAAGGAGTAAGCGGTAGGAGATGGATGGATGGATAGAGACAATACTAGCTTCTGAGGCCAAGGGTGTACTTATTTTTTCCACAGAAGAATCACATCTGTTGATATTTTTGTTCAATAAATGGTTGAAAAAGCTCATTTTCCTTGTGGATTTGTTTGAGTATATCAACTCCATTCATAGGCACGGAGACAAACAGAGCCTTGAAGCCAAGAGACTTCAGTGCTTTAGGCTTTATTAACTGCAGAAAATTAAGTAGTAGCAGTTCCATGCCTGCCTTGGAAGCAAAGATAGTCACGATTTTGTGCTCACAGAAACGAACACATTTTGAAAGTCTCCAGCAACTAAAAAAAGTCTGACATAGATGTTAATCCTGCTGAGGGGGAAACAATACACACCATCAAAGAAATTCTAATTGTTTCTACTACAAATACCATTACAAACCATCAGCTGACCAATAAAACCACTACCAGCACTTATCCACTCTTAATGGTATCCACTAGACATAACATGCCATCAATAGAAGGCAAGAGATTAGGTAAACTAGATTACTAGTAGAGACCGTTACAAATCCCTTTTTAGCAGGGACATGTCTCTCACTCAACGACAGCACGTTCGATAACTTAAAAATAGAGCAAAACAGACTTGGAGCCAAGTCACTTGGCGTATTTTGTCGGTGAACTAACACGCAGCTCTGCATGTGCTAATAGCTACATGTAGCAGTAGCTAAATTGGAAAGGCAGCTAGCGGTCAACTACACTGCGCCCCGGTATGTCACACAGTATCCTGCAAGTCCGGTTAATTACCCACAAGTAGTTCACTTAATACATGCCTACTTAGCTACTTTATGAATGCATTAAAAAAAGGGGGTTTGTTTGTTGTGTAAAAGTGCAGGTACTAATCACAAACATACCCAGCGAAACTGCTACATTCACAGACTAGCTATATGTCACTTGCTAACCTGCTAAACTCCTCTATGTGAGTGAAGCGATATCTCCGTCTAACTTACATTTCCCAATTCTTTGGTTCGGTCGCGCATCTTTGCTCCGTTTATGAACGCTTTCTAACGTCCGAGGTTACTTCATCTAAGTGACCAAACTGTGTGACAGTAACAGAAGAAAAAGGGAGTTTCCATTCAAAGTAGTTCCGAGTTCTGGGTTCCTCTGCTTCTTCTCTGCTGCAGCATGTAGAGCACATCACCACCTACTGAGAATTCACATCCTCTACACACTATGGGAGGCCAAACAGGTGCGTAGCAAGAGCTCCCCCCAAAATCTTAATGAAGTCAGCAAACCAAAATGTTATGGGACTCTCATTAAACAAAATGAAGTGTTTCAGAGATGAGCAAAAACACTCGTGTAGTCATGTAGGATACATAACTTGAATCCGCAGACTTATGTAGCCTATACCTGGTGGGCAATGACTGATTACATGAGTGTTTTTGCTCATCTCTGAGTTTGATCAGAGTTATCTGTCTAGCCCTCTCCACACGCTTCCTCTCTGACTGTATCTCTGCTTCCTCCTTGTCAGTGTTACCAGCAGACATTTCCTCTGCTTCTTCCCTCTCTGTAGTATTCATTTCCCTTGCTTCTTTGTCATTTTCAGCTTTGTAAAAAAGCAATGTATCTTCCTATCTTCCCCTACTTTCCTTTTTATGCTCTCTACAGTTCAGAAAAACACACCGATCAAGAAACACTTTTATTATTATTAAATTGAATAGCTACTTACAAAAATAGTGACAGACTCATAATGTAAGCTTATGTGGTAATGTGTTAACATTATGTTTAAACGTTAGCTAGAAAGTGGTTGCAGTAACTTTAGCTAACATTAGCTAAGTTATGCGATTAATGGTAAGCTAATATTTGTTTCTCATGGTGAAACATCGCAGCAGCTTAACTTTAACATGCTTTCACAAAAAGGTAGTGAAATCTAGGTAAATAACAGTTTTTATCAGGGGCGTTATCTGGACTGTTAATCATGACTTTTCTAAATCAAAAATCTTTTTAAAATGTACTTCTAAATAGATTGTTTCCACATATTTATTCTTGCATGTGAGGGCTAATTGTTAATAACATTTATATATATGAAATTTGTACAAAAACTTACCTCGGGTACCGATAAAATCGAAAACATTTTGGCTATCTAACATGAGACTAGGCTAGTTTGGTGTCACTAGCCAAGGGGAGGCACAACTAAGCTATCACTGTATGGTTTTAGCTGCTACAGTGCCATGTAAAGTAGGTTATGATCTGCTCATATCATATAAACATAACTTGGAAATGTATTCTCAGGAAATGGATTTTCCTGTAAACTCTGTTTGGTTGGTCTTGTTCTGTTCACTGAAGATACAAAATTACAACACTGCTGTCTTCTTTTACTGACGTTCAGTTAGTGACAAACCGTGGAGTGGAGAACTATTCAGGGCTATTAGATTCCACTAATCCCTATGAATAGTTAAGTAAAGAAGTAAAGTAAACAAGTAAAGAAGTTAATTGCTTAGTTTCTGTACACTAAAACAAGATATTATTTAAAATCACTTGAAATCATCTTACAGTCAGTTGGTAGAAAGAAATTGCAATTCACCTTGCAGGCAACAGAAGATTTGAAAAATGTCAACCCGCTTCTTTATCATTTATAAAGTGTTATGATATATGTACACACCTTCAAATAAAAGGTTAACATTTGTCATTTTAATGTACTTTAACAAATTACTCAGCACTAAATAAAAAAAATACAAATGAATAAAAAAATCCATTCATTATATTATAATATTAAAATATTATGTACTATATTCTAAATAATACACAAATAACAAATTTTTAAATCAATAAGTAAATATCGTTGACTATAGGTCAACAGAAGTAGTAATAACAAATAAAAATAGAATGAATGTAATTTAAAACTGTGTATTTATTCACAAGCAAGTTTGCCATCAAATGAGGACAAAGTGATGGCAAAAGCTTGTAGTGCACACAGGGGGAAGCTGTAGTCCATGGAAAACACATCTTCTGCCACCCTTCCAAATTGCATAACAATGTAGTCCTCTGGATGTAATAAAAGATCAAAACCAAATTATTATCTACACGTGCACCTTTAACTGTGTGAGCACAGAAACTCTTGAAATCTTTCCATTATCTCCCCATTTGCAGGGAAATTACATAATCGGTACTTTAGTCAACTCACCATTGTCAGGATGAACAATCTGAAAGTTCTTGACAGATGCCTGTGTAACTCGTCCATGGAAGTTGAGCACATAAGACTGCGTTTGCTCATTCCAGGTTGGTGATTTGTTCACAAGGCAAACTAAATGTTCTTTGTTACCGTTTTCATAACGAGTGAGAAGACATTCAAGCTCCTGAGGACAGGGATGCAGGTTACTGGTGAAAAAGTGACTGACATTGCTGATGTTAAAAGAAGCACAAATGAAATATTATTTAGCATTTATTCAAAATATGAAATCAGTCATTTTCTGCACTTTATTGTATTATAAATATTTTGATGTTATAAATGATCAGATTGATTTGATTATTATCTGTAAATAGAATACAATCTTTTACCTAGCCTAAACAACTACACTATCTGCACAAAGGTTTGTGGACACTACCATCACACTCAGATGTGCTTTCTGAACATCAGAACATTCTAGATTTAGTCCCCCTTTGCTGTAATGATAACCTCCACTCTTCTGGGCTTTCCACAAAATTTTGGAGCGTGGCTGAGGGGATTTGCTCATTCAGCCACAAGAGATTTGGTGAGGTCAGGCAATCATGTTGAGTGAGGCGGCCTGTGGCACAGTCGGTATTCCAGTTCATCCCAAAGGTGTTCAGTAGGGTTGATGTCTCTGTGCACGCCACTCAGGTTCATACAGACCAATCTTGGCAAACCATGCCTTCATGGATTTTTTGAGTTGACACCAAAGGCTGGTGAAAATTTCATTTGAATAGCCTTATTGGAAATTGGTAGATATTGGTAGAGCGGGTTGTCCACTAATCGTAGGGTTGGCGGTTGGATTCCCGGCCCGCATGACCCCACATGCCGAAGTGTCCCTGGGCAAGTCACTGAACCCCAAGTTTCTCCCAATGGCAATGCTACCATTGTGTGTGTGAATGGGTGAATGAGACACAGTGTAAAGCGCTTTGATAAAAGTGCTATATAAGTGTGACATTTACTTATTTCCCCCCACTGTATATTCCTTGCTATTACCCATTGTTATGAATGACTAAGGGAATTTGGCCCATGTGTTACCTTATATTCACACCCCTGTGAAACAGGAAGTCATGGTTGAACAATTACCTGTTCCTAGTCACCCAGGTGTACAAATTTTTTTTTAAATATCAATGGGAATATACTTCAAAAATATTTTTCTCATATGAATTCATAGGGGTGCCAATAATTGTTGCATACCTATGTTTAACAAAGTTTTTTTTTTATTTAAACCTGTGGGTTTTTTTTTTTGCAATTGTTTGATATCCATGAGAGTATTTTAGTGAATTTTTTGAATCAAAAGTTTAAACAATAAAGACAAATTTTCTCAGCCTTCCAGATTTACCAAGAGTGCCAATATTGGTGGAGTGCACTGTAGTGTATCTACAGTAGCATATTTTAAATGATCAGATAATTTTTTTTTATACTCACATTTTTTGGACGAATACAGACTCTTTCATCATTCTCATGCATGCCAGGAATGATCACTGTCATTTTTCTGGGGCCTTTAATACCCAGAACATTTTTTTCCTGAATTACAGTAAATATGAGAAGATCATTCAGGAAAAGCCAGCATCAGTTAACAAAACAGCATTTTGCTATAGTATGTAAGGAATTATTATGCAACTTCAATTTTTTTAAAAGATTAAATTTTTTATGTTAGATTTTTGTCAAGATCCTTATGACCATTTCAACATACATAACATATTGCTGCAAGCTCTTGTCGAAGTGATTCAGTCTCCTTTACAAATGGCTTCCTGTCTGGATTTTCTCCATTATCGTATACAGTGAATTTAGTCCCTAAAACATTTGACCTAAAGAGAGAGAAAAGGAATCACTGCAAAAATATTGTTGGCTAAATGAGATGTGATTTAAAAAAAAATAAAATAATGACCTTAGTTTGCCTATATAGCTGCTTGTGTCTCGGGATAAATCAGTAGGATCGATGGAGATCAGATAATTTGAAGTCGTACTCTTCTTACGTTTTCTTCCAGCCATGAGAAAGATCTTAAGAATGAAACAAGAGAACAGGGTAAATACAGTGGATATAAAAAAGTCTACACACCCCTGTTAAAATTACAGTTTTTGTGATTTAAAAAATGAAACCAAGATAAATCATGTCAGAACCTTTTCAACCTTTATTGTGACATTTAACCTATTGGTTGCATAAGTATGCACACCCCTAAACTAATACTTAATTTAAGCACCTTTAGACTTTATCACAACATTCAATCTTTTTGGGTAAGAGTCAATCAGTTTGGCATGTCTTGACTTAGCAATATTTGCCATTCTTCCTTGCAAAAGCATTCTAACTCTGTCAAACTGGCTGGGCATCTCCTGTGCACAGCCCTCTTCAGGTCAGGCTACAAATTTATTTTATTAGATTTAGGTCTGGATACTGGCTGGGTTATTCCAAAACCTCAAACTTGTTTTGGTGAAGCCATTCCTTCCCAAAATTGACTGGTATTTGAAGCTATTCATTATTCCCTCCACCCTGATTAAAGCCCCAGTTCCAGCAGAATAAAAACAGCACCAAAGTATGATGCTGCCTTAGTTGAATTTTTTTACCTCACAAAAACCTGCCATTTTAACACGGGTGTTTAGACTTTAATATCCACTGTAGTTGAGAGAACAATACAGAGAGAATGAAACTTAAAGGATCAAAAGTGATCGTTTTATCTGGTTTGTGGTGGATCCAGAGCCTATCCCAGGAAGATTAGCGGCAAGACAGGAATACACAATGGATGGGACACAAGTCAGTTGCTGGGCATCACACACACCCACACACTGGGGCAATTTAGAGTTACTAATTCACCTATCAGCATGATTTTGTGATGTAGGAGGAACATAGAGAGCTTGAAGGCCACCCATGTGGACAACAATAGAACATGTGCACTTCCACAGAGGCAGTAACCTGAGCTCAGCAAAAAGTTTTGGATCCTGGAGCCATGAGGCAGCAACGCTACCCTATACACCACCATGCCACCTACACAATAAAATTATTTAATCTGATTTTTTTTCTTAAAAATCTGTTTTTCTCTTACTTTCTTCCCATCCTCTTTCTCCATGTGGAGGTAATATGTAGGATAGATTCCTCTTTCCATTCCTCTCCTGTCTCTGGTGATTCTACACTGAATAGTCATGTCTCTTGCAGCAGGGCGAAGAGCAAAATGTTCCAGATCTTCTAAAGACACTGGTGAGGACTGGCAAAGACAGAAGATTTATGGAAGAAAGAGACAATATTTCTACAGTATAAAAATTAAAAATATAACAGCACATTATAATGCTCGACACTTTCTTACCTTTCCCAAGTCTGATGAGTCACTCTCCGAAGAGAACCGCCTATAGTTAGAATTTAGTGAAGCAAGATCATGATCATTCTTCGTAGGTTTTTGGGACTTTTTCTGTAATTTTGGATTTTCTTTCTTATACTCCTTGACTTCTGTTTCATCTTCAGAGACATTTAGTGCTGCTGTAAAAATACAGTCTCATATAGTATTCTACAGTTTATATACAAGGAAGTCTGGGTTCTGTATTGTAACAATAAGAATAAAGTTTGTCAATTAAAAAGTTGCCTCTG
Organism: Ameiurus melas; assembly: GCA_012411365.1. Taxonomy (NCBI): domain Eukaryota; kingdom Metazoa; phylum Chordata; class Actinopteri; order Siluriformes; family Ictaluridae; genus Ameiurus; species Ameiurus melas. The sequence goes on from CM022760.1 coordinate 20,793,553, forward strand.
GACTGGTAGGTTGTGGACATAAAGTAAAAATTTAAACTTTCATTTGAACTCACAAGTAGATAAAAGTTGTTTTTTCTTTGGTGTAGGAGGCACTGGACTCTTTGACCAGCCTTCTTGTTCATCCTCACTCTCTATTTCAGTTTTGTTTTCCTCTGTAATGTTGAACTCCTGGACTGAGTCAGTCTCAACTGCAAAAAAAGTACAGATGACATCTGCTTTGGATTTAATGTTTCTTATACAAAATACACAATATTAAAGTTATAAGTGTGCTGTTAATACTTTGTGCTTCTTCTGTCTTCTTCTTTTCCTTTTTCTTCAATATGTTCTTCTTTTGCGTATCATGTCCTTCTTCAACATCATAATGCTCAAGCACTTAAATATTATATAAAATGGTTGGAACAAAATTCTAAATAAAAACAACAACTGCAGTGATAAATTATATAATCACTTTATATGTCAAAGACTTACATTTAGCTTGAGTCTTCTTAACAACAATTTTCTTCATTTTCTTCTCCTCTGATTGATTGGGTGTGTTTGGTGAGTGTTTCAGAGATGTTTGATTATCTGTATCCAGGTCAATTATTTTAATCATAGGTGCAACCGATGGCATTTTGTCCTCAGGTATCATTTGAGATGAAATGGTCATTTCATCAAGGTTGATCTCTTCAAGCATGTTATCATAGCCCTGCTCAAGTAGAGTGTCTGACAGGAGAAGATTGGATGGCATCATCAGAGTCACAAACAGGAGTATTTGTCAGACTTATAAATGAATATAGAACTGAAATAAATAAAATGTATAAATAGTAAGACATCATGTGAGTTCATAAAAACGCTCGCTTGAAAGGTTAACACTGTAATTTATCACCTTGGGAAGATATATTTTCTATGTTATTCATATGTTTAATTGTATCAAATGTGAAAGAGAGAATAAAAAGTGAGAAAACATGTATGCATGCCTATATATTTTCTTACCATTTAAGGAGGTGTTGCTTTGAGACTGACTGATTAACAGAGCTGTGTCTTCAGCTGCAGATTTCTGCCTATGATTCTTTGGTCGAGCATCATGATTTGCCATAATCATCTGAGCACTAGCTCTTCTTTTTTGCTGCTTCTTCATCAAAAGTGTTCGCTGTTTAAACAAAGCAGTGTCAGTTATTCATTTGAAATATTTAATCACATATCTCACTAATATCTCAGTCCTTCAGGACTGAAAACTTCATTGTACATATCAATAAAATATAAGAACATACAAACCAAAACTGATTAATTTTCTGCAGGTTAAATTGAAATATCATACAATAGAAGTCATCATATACACACTGATAATAGTCATTATTCATTTGATGCTGATATTCCAACAAACTGCATATTAAAATCAGAAGATTTGTCTGCAATAATATTCAAATAAAGAGGTCCAAATACAAGAAAATTGTGAAATTTACACTTACCTGTTTGTCAAGCTTCTGTTGCCACATCTCATGGTCCTCCATGTTTATTTGTTGACAAGTTGCTGTTTTGTTTAATCCACAAACATGTAATGGAAAATTCATGCACACTCCTGGGGCACAGCATGTGTCAGACCAAATGAAACACAGTGCATGTTTGATTCTCTGCCTTCAGCTCCATCTTACTCCTCCACCTGTATACAACAGAAGGATAAGAGGATTGGGAGAGATAATGTTCTTACGCTCCACACAGCTCGTAGAGTGCACTTACAACTAATAACATCACATGCTATACAGTTACTTAGGACAAAGGCATAGCTGTTATCTTTTGGCACAATTGGACATTACATTTACATAATTGTCCTACAATTTGATATTTTCCATGTTGTTTCACACATGGTGCTGTGATGTGGCCCAATGCAAAACAGGGGGCTGTTTCCAATACCTCCTCAGCCCCAGGATTGATTATTTTCCAGTATGCCCTGAAGTGTTTTATTCCACTTATACTGTATATACCACAGCAATTTTCCAATTACTGCAAATTTTTTTTCACTTCTTTGATTTATTAAACAACATAGTGTCATTTTTATGATTTTATAGATGCATTTAAAATGTGGAGTACCCTCAAAACAAGTTAGTTCCTGTTATCATTTTCATTTTACTTTCACAGCCACAGTTGTTACCACACCAGTCTTTCTTAAAGCTTATAAGAAGTAAAATGCTGCTTGTCACATATATGAAAAAACACAAAGCATTTAATCCTCTGTCCTGAAGACTTTTCCAATGACAGAAACCTTCACCTCAAAGCCCTGTCACTGACTGAAGACTTCTTACTGCTTAATGTAAAAATATACATGTCCTTACAGAGAACAGCAATGTTTGTATCCCCCGCCAAATCCATTTATTCTTAGGTTTAAATTATGAGCGTCCACCATAGGAGCACCTGTGAATGATTTGAAATGATAATGTATTAGAACAATCAAATGAGTGTGTGGTGTGTGTGTGTGTGTGTGTGTGTGTATATATATATATATATATATATATATATATATATATATATATATATATATATATATATATATATATATATATATATATATATATATATATATATATATATATGTACTTTGCCTTGCAGCTGGCACTATTGTCAGAGTCCTGCTGTTATAAAAAATGAATCAACACCTTTTTAAAAATTATTATTATTATTATTATTTTTAACAGATAATATTGTAGACCTCAGCAGTGCTGTGGTGTATTCTGTTTTCATTTTAATTTATTAAATATTTATTAAGGATGTATCATGTTCTAATGTATGATCATAATTTTTTTTATTATTATTCATTTATCTTTTTATTTAAAGACAATTATTTAAAAGGCATGAGCACTAAAACAGTTCAGAGAGAATCTGCTTGAACAGAGAGTAAGTGAAAAGCAGATCAGAAAAACCCCACTTCGTTAAGAAATGTCCAGACAATTAGATAAACAACACTGATGTTACAGTTAATGTTTTGGAAGCATCTTTTTTTCCCTCACTTTGTTGAAGCTAATAAATAAATATAAAAAAATGCACCAAGTCCTGACAGTCGTAAAGGACCGGACTTTCCTCACGGCAGAAAGCTTCAAAGAATGCTGAAATACTTCTCATTTTTGACACAGCACTACATGGTTATTTAATTCACTTACGTCCTGTACTGGAAAATATTAAAGAAAACAGCTGTTATCCAATTAAATGTGTAGTGTAGGCCTGACACGGGAGAGAGGTACTGGTGTGGAGTAATTTAAATTGTCTGATACACGGTCTGGAAGGAAGAGAGAGAGAGAGAGGGGAAAAAAACTCCAGAACAACAATAGAAGCAGGTCTAAACACAAGGCGTGTGAGTGTCCTTCCTTGGCTACAGTAAACACTTCAGTGTGTGTTTGTTCTGTCTTTCCTCCGGTCCGATAGGTGGCGCAAAACCCCACAGTGCGCCGTTACATTATCGCTCGCGATCGTTGGTGACGGCACAACGCGGAAGTCGTTTGTTGTCTCGACATGTCCGAACAATTGTAAGGTTTGTTTTATCCGTTTCGTGTGCGTTAATTATCCAACTATGGCAACAGCGTGACCCGTGGAAGTGTGATGTTGAAGATACATGGCTGCTAGCAACATTTCTGTTAAAGGTAATGGCATTTTACGTATAAAGCTTAATTTGGTGTCGACTTTTGAGTTGTTTTTCATCTTAGAGAGGCTAAAAACCACATCCTGGTTAAGGAGAGCTAGACGTTTATATAACAGCAGGAGTTTATATCATAACTTCGCTGACATGTACGGTAGGTTCAGAGTCAGAATGGGGTTTCTCTTCATATATTTATCCTGCGTTTTAGTGATCAAATATTCAATGGACATCCTTCAGTTTTAGATGTCCTGCTGCTTCTAACTCGCGACGGTCCTCTAAAGACCAATCGATTAATCACTATTTGGAAAGCGTGTGTTTTGCTTGAAGTGTGTGCTCGCTCAGGGAGATAAGCTCCTCTGTTTTCAGCCCAACCCAGCTGTTCGTGATCACTGTTTCCAAACCTGATTACTGACCGAAATGCTGATGTCTGTAGTCTCGTGCTGAAGGAAGAAGGAGGGGCTGGAGCTCCGAGGTAAAGGGTAAAGATCCAGCTCAGCGATCCGTGCAAGTTATCTTCTATGATGTTCCCCGAGGTAGACGTAGAGAGGGGCCTTTCAATTGATGGATTTATTTGGAAATTGGTTAAGCTCCTCAAGTTTTGGCAAACTCGTGATAGAGAAAGTTGCATGTGAGTAGATATTGCTTGAGCAGTGTTCCTTATTAATACATAGATCAAAAAGGTCACTTGGAGACAATCAGACTGCTCAAATATTTTGTCATTTCCTTTTATATGGACTGATACAATGAGAACATTGTACTCGAATGATACAGTGGTGTGTGAATTACTGCCATCTTGGTGGAAAAGGTGTAAAGTGTGCCTCGGGGTCGGGGCAAGATTTAACTAATCAGTTATGTTAAACTTTACTTGTCAAACGTGATTATTATAAGTAGATGTGGAACACAGTATCCTACAAAAATCTTACAATATAGTAAATTATATGTTAAGGGAAAGTATTGGAATGTCATAACGTCATAGGTTGACACCCCTAATAAAAAAAAATGGGATGATCTAGACACTAGACTAATCAGAGAGAAAGTCCTGCTTCATATCTGGGCTGAGGAGCTGGAGGTTTGAGTCATAGGAAAAATAATTGGGGGGAGGGGGGTTCATGATGTTTTCTGGACTTAAAGAGGGGCTTTTTCTTTACTGGATTTATTACTACATTGTTTGATGTTGTGGCAAACACAAGATTAAATAAAAAAGAAAAAATGTTTGTGCGTAGAAAATGCTTACACAACACTGCTGTTGAAGGACGTAAAGCAGCTTAGTCATTTCCCGTGTTCTCCTTTTCTCATTCCCAAAAAAATATATAAAATTATTCGGCAGGAAGAAGAAAAAAAAAAAAAAAAAAAAAAAAACCCCTTATTTTTTTTTTGACTGATTTCTACATTTGGCTTAATTGTTGCAGATTGATGACTGAGTTTGTCTGGCTCGACATGACTGAGTCTGGATTTATATCATCATAATAAAAATATTTATTTATTTAATATTTTTAATTGACCAATAAATTATTTTATTATTATTAAATTATTATATAAATTATATATTATATAATTATATTATATAAAATTATTTTTTTTTTTTTTTTTTTTTTTTTTTTTTTTTTTTTTTTTTTTTTTTTGACTAGCACCCTGTCCAAAAATTATGGTAGCTAGCTATTCTTGATTATCCAATATATAATTTGTTTTGTAAAGTAAAGTTGTAGTTTACACTATATATCTTTAATAAGCTTTATCTGCAGATCACAGTAGATGTGTCATGTTCATCAAAATGTGTCCGTGTTCTGAAAGTTGATCCAAAATGTGTACAAAAGTATCCATCACCTTTTGTCAGTAGATTGTCAGAGCTAACATTTTGTTTTGCTTTTAACAGGAATTCATTACTGTGAGAGTTCAGGATCCTCGTGTGATGAATGAGGGATCATGGAACTCGTATGTTGACTTCAAGATTTTCCTTTATGTAAGTACTTTTATATGAAGGTCTTTCTAAATATTAAATGCTTCTTAGCCTCTATATAGTAATGTGTAAAAGTAGAATGGTATTTAGTTTTGTTTACACACTTCAAAATATAATACAGCAAATTAAGTTATCTGTAATGAAAAGTACTTTTTTTTATTTAATAAACACATTGTCTCTCTTGTAATTACTTCCATCTTCCGTTAGCACCGGAATTATTGGCACCCTTGGTCAAGATGAGTTTAAAAGGTTATGAGAAAAATTATTTTCAATTGACCAGATTAATCTTGCACATATGAGAGAATTCTAACTTTTTTTAATTGAGGGGGGAAAATAATAATCTAAGAAAATAAAAACCCTTATGAAAAATTATTTAAACAAAACCATGTATCACAATTATTGCCACACTAGAAATTATTTTAATTTTAAAAGAATCCAATTAATCGGATGGGCGAGATGGACAACCTTTCAGTACCTTTTTTTTTTTTTTTTAAATAAAATCCACTAAAAGAGTGTTACAAATATAAACGTCAGACTAAAATTTTACACAACTATTTGTCCAATTATATAAGACTGAAAACAACCCAATACACACAGACACACACCAGAATAAATATGCATAATGCATAAATACTTGTATATAAAATTTACTAAGTATATAAACAGTAAACTGAAGAAAGTCATTTTCGTTGACTCTGGGTATCTGCTAAAGTTAGCGGTGTCACATTACGTGCGTATGATGTCATGTACCATCAACTAGGAAGCGGCTTATACTTCCGGGTAGTAGAAAACCACTAGTGTTCCATTTAAGATGATATTACCTTTCTAAAATTCATACACTAGATGGTAGAGTACACAGTGCATAGGGTTGGTGTATAGTAGGTCATTTGAGACACAACTTTATTATTTACTCTCCGAAGCGTGTTTTCGGAACAGAAGTAACATAGTGAGTAAACGCACCCCATGGCACGCAGGCCAACTAATCAATAATGAGATTCGTTGACAACGATTTTCATAATCAATTATTATCGATTAGTTGTTGCAGCTCTAGTTCCAATTTATATTTACCTTTTTTTGAAGTTCATCTTATTGCTTAAGAGCGGTTTCACAAAAGTCTCACTTCATAATCAGGAAGTGGATATAAAAAAAATGCTACACACCTGAAAATGCTCACATCCACTTTTGCAGAAACAATTAAGACATTTAAAAGAACTGGAGTTGTAATGAACCTGGCTGGAAGTGAATTTAACACAGATTGTCCCCACACACTGCGGAGGCTGATTAGAGTGGCAAAAGCTCTCGAAAGATTATTTTTGGTGACTTGCAGTAGAAGCAAATTTGAGTCTCTAATTCTTCACAAATGTAAATATCAAGAGTTTACTAGATGCTACTGGAACTTTGACTTGGAGTGGATTTTATGGTCAGACATAAATAGAGCTTCTTGAAAATACTCATGGTGGGTTTAGCATAGAAAGAAGGAAGGTTATATTGAAAAGGGCTTAATACTCACGTGAAAGTCTCTGCCAGAGCTACAGCTGGGTCATATTGTAGTTGGATCTTCCAGCAGTTACAATACAAAACATACATCCGAATTGGCACAAAAAATGTTCCAGTAAACACCGTCCAAGTTTTGACATGGCCATCCCAGGCCACTTACCCAAGCCTCATTTAAAACCTGTGTTTAAAACCTGTCCTCACTCCTGGGAGGAGTGAGGACCCTGCAGGGTGCGGAGAGATTCTGTATTGAGGATTCGTCTCAGATTCCTTACTGTCTATTCTCCATTCTAATCAAGCTTTAGAGAAGAAGACACAGTGATGTTATTATCGGTAAAGGCTAAAGTAGATGTGTCAGTGATTTTGATGCATGTTCTTTTGTAAAAAAAAAAAAATAAAAAATGAATTAAATTTTTGCGTTTTCTTAGAATAAATTAACTTTTTTCATATGTTCAGTGATTAGTTAATTAGTGACAAATAAAAAAAGTCATAATTTTTAACCATCTTTATCAAAGGTGTGAATAATTACAGCGCTGACTATAAATAAATCATGTGTATGTAATTAATAAACTGGTTCATGATGTTAAATACATAATCATTTTAGTGAACATAATTTTAGGTTTTTCTGTCTCTGTGCTAAGACCAACAGCAAGGCTTTCACAGCTAAAACCTCCTGTGTGCGTCGGCGATATAGTGAGTTTGTGTGGCTGAAGCAGAAACTGCAGAAGAATGCTGGTCTGGTGTAAGTGTAAAAAAAAATAATAATAATTAAATCAAGGCTTTTAGTGAATTACAATAATGACAACATAATGCATTTACAATACATTTATTCCAATTGACTGCTCAGAAATCCAAGAGGTTATTTAACAGCACAGAAACAATTTTTTTGTGTATATTAATATGACTGTCTGGCTTTCTTTCTGATAATTTTATTACTCTAATCTTTTACACAGACCTGTTCCTGACCTGCCCGGAAAGTCTTTCATCCACTTTAACAACACAGACTTCATTGAAAAGAGAAGAAAGGGTTTACAGAGCTTCCTGGACAAGTCAGTGTCATCTTCTTAATCTACAATGTGTCAGAATGAAGAGAAATTAAATATACAACGTTGTCAAATATTTGTGCAAACAAAAGGTTTTTCTAGAAATCATAAAAGGAAGTAAACAACAATGAATAATGACAAATTGCACTTTGTTCTGCATTACATTAACCTCAGATGAGTCAGTGCAGTGTTTTGGCTTAACATTTGATTAACTGAAGTCAACAAAAGAACAGTATTGTAACAGTATTTCAATACAGCCATCTCCTGAAAATCATGAGACTTTTAAACAGCAATAATTATGTTATCAGAATTATTTCTGTCATTGTCTGTGTATATATTTTTTTTTCTGCAGATGTACTGAGGTTCAGCACATTTTAATTAGAAGTTTTGTACCCACAGGGTAGTGCACATGACTGTGTGCCTGTCCGACAGCCAGCTCCATCTGTTTCTGCAGACTCAGCTTCCTGTTAGTCACATTCAAGACTGCGTAAAGGGTCACACTCCTTACAGCGTGACTGACGCCATTCTAACTTATGCCTCGTCTAATCGCGGCTGGGCTCAGGAGGAAGGTGGCGGGCCACTGGAGACTTGCCCAACAACAATTTCTTATGAATCAATTGAGAGGTACAGATGAACTTTGAGTTAACAGAACAACTGTCAAATATGAACTAATGAATGGTATCCAAATTGACCTTTGCCATTTTTTTTTGTAATCTGTAGCCCCTCTCCAAATGTTCCCTCTTTACAACATGAAGGAGCTGTAGATGAGCCTGACCTAAACTCTGTTGACTTAAGATTGCAAGAAGACGACACATCTATACATAATCGTACAGATAGCCAAGAAGGAAGAGTACAGGATGGGGAGAGTTGTGAACGCCTGGAGGTGGACGTCCATCAGCAGGTTCCTATTTTGGACATCCAAAACACTAAAGAAGGAAGCGATATCAGTATATTAGATGAGCGAAAACAAATACACGACAACACCAAGAACAGCAATGCAAATGGAATTGGATATGTGGTCTTGCAGGCACCCACTGAAGCAGAGAAGTCTCAGCTAAACCATGTAACTAATAGTAACAAATTGGTCAGCTTTTTTTTCTAACTGTATTCGCTATTCTGAGAAGCATGTTGGAGTTTAAAGAAAGTTTATACAACGATTTAAACTGAACCTAATACAGATTATCTACCAATACACTACATTACAACTATTTGCTATTTTGGTTCCATATTAGACTCAAACTCTTTCCCAGACAACTGCTTGTATGTGGGTAAAGCTGATCACAGTTTCAAGTGAGCTCATCAGTCATTAGTATCTAGTAAAGAGAACCAAGCTCAAGTCTGGAAAATTACCTGAACAGTGGAAGTCACTGGGTCACCAGTGGTGAACAAAGTATGTTGACTAATCATAAAGATTCTGCTTAGTTTAGTTGAATAGACACAATGTGGACTTTTTTACGTTCACTTTTGATGTTTACATTTACAAACGAGGTAGAATACAACCTATGAATACAGCTGAGCTGTTGATGGTTGGGGCCTTGTTCAAGACTTTCTGGCAGTCCTGAAAGTGTGCATAAAAGAAGATACAGTAATTTAAGACATAGTTCATATTAAGTGTAGAGTGAAGGGTGCAATGTTTGACCCTGTGTTTATGGTAAATCAGCAAATTGTAAAAATGGAACGTTCTGAAGAGACATTCAAGCTGAAGTCATGTGCCCCAGAGACAAAGAAACGCAAATCTTTGGACACCCTTAAACTAGTAAGAAGAAAAATAACCAGGTGACAGTGAAACATATGACCGTGAGTAAACAAATATCATGGGACAAAGTTAAAACCTGCTTCATAGTGTCCCGGCTTCCAGAGACTTCAGTAACGTGTTTTTTTTTTTTTTTTTTTTTTTTTTGGTTTGCTGATAAACATCAGCTGTAAACTCCTGGAATTTGGAATCTAGTCTTAAGATATTTCAATGCTCTCAGTGAGTGTACAGAACAAGATGGGTGACTGACCTTTCATTGAAATTGATGTGCATTGATTTAATAGTTGTGAGAGTTCATCTGATGATATCCCTTCTCACTCATTAATGTAGATGAAGGAAGAGAATGTTTTTGGGTATTGGGGCACATGCAGTCTTTGGAACAGGATTCTCCTCAGTGTTCCCTATACAGGAGGTCCAGGTGGAGTGAAATTAACACAATATTTATTAGCACCCATTGTTAAATAAATAAAGACTATAGTTTTGCATTTTAAAGTCAGTGGCATCCTTATAGTTTACCTCTTCCTGTAAAGTATTTCCTCATATCTCTCAAAAACATGTCGGTATGTGGGTTTGTGACTAAATTACCCCCAGATATGAATAGGTATCCAAATGTATCTGTGCATTGTGCTCCAGGTGTTTTCCAGCCACATGCTCAGAGTATTTTCTGAGATTCAATGACACCCTGAATAAGAGAGAATTTATTCCACAGCCTAGTTTCAGCAAGGCAGAGGCAAGGAAGTTTTGGGCTAAAACATCGCTCAGAAACAATGATCATCATGAGTACAGCTGCAAGTCATCACTTATGCACCATCATATTTCATAGTGGATATGTATTTTTTTTAATTTATTTAAAAATTTTTTTTTCATGTGTACAGACCCCGTTTGTCGCCAAACACACCAAGGATGATTTTGATTTTTTTATGAAAATAACCAAACAATTCAGTTGTTTCACTCCTTTTGTGGGTTGTGCTCTATTGTGCAGCCTTTCTAAGTTTAATGGTGACAAATCACCCGATTTTGAAAATTGATAACCCTTAAAATTAGAATTTTTGATTCTTACATCTTCAATATGCACTGGGGCAAGAAGCACAAACTTTCTCCTTTGGGCACGTATGCAACCGTTCCAGTAATTGTAGCTGTAATTAGTTGATATTTAATTTGTTTATGTATGTTTTTATACCGGTTACCTGATTGGTGCAGGTCAGTGTCTCATTTCAGCTGAAAGCTGTTTGGTTTTCCAGGCAGATGACAAAGTATAGTATATTTCAACTGGTGAAAAGCACAGTACAGATCCTAAAGGTTGGAATAGGGTTAGGGAATACAATTTGTAATTTGTTAAGTAAAATATTTCGTATACTGCATGCTTTGCTTTTATTCTATGATTGTAGTTACATCCTGTTATGAATGGTCTAGCTATGGTGCTAGATAGTGCTTTATGGATATTCTATATCTGACTTACTGGATTTCTTGACTGCACAGGATTTTTCTTCACAATACTTTCAGACATGGCTTAAAAAGTGGAAAACCTTCAAAATAGTGCAATATGTTAATAAGGTGTGGCTAGAAAATAATTTCAGTGCTTATAAATCCAGTGTTCCATATGAAGCTATTTGAGGTGTGTCCTGAGTGGGACGGTCTGCCATTAATAAACCTCCATCCAACAGAATGTCCAATCATTGATGAAAGGGGAAAGAAATTGCACAGATGGACACACTCCATTAGTTGTCATTCTAATATAAAATTATTTAATGACCCATAAGATTGTGCACATTATAGTTTTTGGAGGTCCTGTATGGCAGGGTACAATCGTCCAGAGTCCTTCAATATAATACAAGATGCTATAGATACTCTGGGAGGCAAACATTTGGAAGACAAATGTTAAGACAGTGGAGGCCTGAAAGCATATTGTCTGTCTTGATAAATCTTACTTGCTGCTGCTGGGATTTCAAGGTCATAAAGTAAAGCAGGAGTCCATGTGCCCTTCATACTGCATGCTTATATTAATGGACACTTGGACTGAATAATGAATTCAGATTAATTAAGGCTGTCTTGTTGATGCAATACAATAGTAATGTGCCCCTAATGTTTTGTACATGTAGGACATTGTTTTCTAAGGATATAGGAACTTTCCTATCTCTCTTGTTGTTGTACACTGTTTATTTTACTGATGCTTGTTATATAATATTACAGGAGATATGTTGCTCTGGCTGAGCTGAATGTTGCACAAAGCAGAGCCACATCAATATGACTGGGGGAGGGACAAAGTATTCACTGATACTTGATGATGCTGCATGCCCAGTCTAACAAATACAAAACAAAAATAAATCAACCAATGTGCAATCATGATGTAAATAAGGATTCAACATAACTTTTTTTTTTCATATTGATATAATAAAGCTATGGGAGAAATTATATATATATTTATATATATATAAATATAAATAAAATTAATCCCCCCCCCCCAATGGTTTACAAAAGGCTGCTTATACTGTTCTAGGGAAAGCACTGTAACAGATAAGTGATTAATAGCAAAGGGTACTGTTTTGTTTGAATTATTTCTGAGCATAACTGTGACTACTATTCTGTGTGAAAATTTATACTGCATTTGACATTGTTTCTCTGGTTTAACTGTGAGGACTACACAGTAGTACACTTAGTTTTAGAGTAAATTAAATTATGCTAGACCAGGCCCAGTTTGCTCTCAACATTCATTTTATCATTTTAACTTTGTGGAATCTTCATGCTGTGATTTTTAATATTTTGTTAAAAAAAAGAATGTAAATGGGCTAAGCTTATCTGCACTGACCTTCAAGCTTCTGGAAGTGATATGTACTAATGAGAAATAAAGGTGAGAAAAATAACTTGTGATTGACATTCTGTACTTCACATATCTAATTCACAAACGTAAATTTCAACTAATGGCAGTGTTTATCCACATGGCCCTGTTTATCTAACCAAATAATGGAAGTGGAGACTGACGTTTACTTTTAACAAATGATTTTCCCAGAAGGGCTACAAAGTATAGATTTTTTAGCAATCTTCAACAGTTGCTGTCCTGCAGAGGTTTTGAGAAAACAAAATCACACTCAGTATGCCGGTGGTGTTTTGACAGCTTTGATACTTGATACTTTTGATCTGGAGTTTATGAAACTCCTATAACCTTTTAATTTTAGATATACACAGATGTAAAATCGTGACTAAAACTGTTCTTTAACAGCAGTTATTATATTTCAATAATGTTTTTTATGCAGTTATATAAAAAAGATGATTCACACCGTCATTGGGGGATTAGATTGTATTGCAATGCAGCATAATAAAACATTTATCTTAGTCTTTCATTCATTCATTCATTCTTCTGAAATAATCTTGTTTTTTATCTTGGTCAAAGTCGTGGTCCAGAGCATGTCCAAGGAACACTGGGAGAAAGGGAGGAGAATTCACACCAGATAGGATGTCAGTTCATTGTATAGCACCACAAACATTCGCATGCCTATCCACCTACCTGCATGTTTTGAACAGTTGGAAGACATCACAGAACTCAGAGGAAACCCAAGTGAACCCAGGGAAAGTAATAAGTAACCTGTGTTCAGGACTGAACCAAGAACACTGGAGCTATGAGGTGGCAACACTAACACTACACCTCACTTACCTAGCCGTAAATTATTTTAGAAACATTGAAACTATCTGCATGTGACTTTGTCACCCTTCTGTACACAACAATTACTTTATGCTTAAAAACAACTGTGTATAAAGTCAAAGAGTTTAGTGTGGGCTATGGCATCGACAGGCAGGGTTCTGTGGTTGACAGCAGGGGACTGCACTCGGGGATACAGTGTAATCCGCAGTAGATACATTGTCTGTTGCAATATCCCATAGCAGCACCTCACGCACTCTCTCCACTTCCTTGAGGATAAGTTGATACTTCTCACTGGCCGGGTCCAGAGGTGACCCTTCTGCTTCATCCTTGTTCAGGTTAAAAATCAAAGGGGGATCATGAAGCTCCTGCTTTCCACTTCCTCCACCACAGGCTTCTGCACCACCTGGCAAAGTGAAACATGCCTTCAGTGTCTGAGGAACTAGCAACAGTGTAAACATGCATATTGGAAAGTATCTAAAGATTTGTACTTAAAGCACAAACTGAAATGATGACATCATTTTAATGTTAATATAATGTTAATACAATCCATGTAACAAGGTCACTAATGTGGGACTGAAGGTAATAATTAGCATTCTGATTTTGTTTGCAAGTGTCCCATACTGTTTAGCCGAACACAGACCATTCAGTTTATTCGTGACAGATGTAAAGATTCATTTTGTAAGGGCATTAAACCATTGTCAGTTTTCACTCCCAATTTCCAATACTGTTAAATAATATAGTCACACATCTTTAAATGTGGTTTGTTTTATATTAAAAATGTAAGTCATGAATTATACCAGACCTGTAATGTAAAAAGCTTTGTAATGGCCCAGTCTGACAGTCTGTAAATCTCCAAACTGCCCTGCTGCCCCACTGTTTGGATGCATGAGACTCTGATGATGGAAAACAGCAACAGTTATACTCTGTGCTATTCTGTATCCCAAATTCCATCTTCTATCTCATGCTGTGCCACAGTTTATAAAAGTGGTCCTGCCTTATGTCCTGTATCGGACCCATGGAGCAGGATGTGTGTTATATCAATGCCATCGTAATGACGGTCTGAAGGAGGGTCCACACCAGCTAAGGAGAGGACTGTGGAAAAGATATCCATACCACTAAAAATAAAAAGGAACGAAAGAAGTCTTTGTAAAGTCAGTAAAAAATTTTCTTTTCTTTTAGAAGCTTAGCAAGAAGTTCTTCTACCTTAGCAGGGCATTGCTGGTGGTGTTGGGTGATATGTTCCCTGGCCAGATGACCACTGATGGAACTCGATGGCCCCCTTCCCAGGTGGTCCTCTTGGCTGAGCCTCCACCTGGTCACCAGAAAACTCAATAACTTTATGAACTGTATGAAAGCGGTTCCCTTTATGATTAAAACATCTGTACACACAGGGTATTCGCAGTGCTTTTATCATATTGTGGCTCCTACAGAAATGTGCCCAGTCATACTACTATAAAAGTTATAAAGCCTTAGAAATACATTATAAATACTACTCACACTACACATTATAATAAATGTATAATAGGACAAACCAAAGAACCCTTAATAGTTCTAGATCTTTTCTAAGAGCGCATGAAAATGGTATATTGGTGGTTTTGGTTCATTACCTTTGCTGATCTGCCACTTCCCTATAAAAGGCCCAGCACTCCCAGCAAACTCACATTTTTGCTCCCATGGGCCATTATCACCTAAAAGTTTCACATTAAGACCTTAAGATCCATGGCTCTCTCAAAACCCTGAAATACTATTACTAAATAAACTATTAGCAGCTTTTAAAAAAATTACATTCACTGCCCACTATGACCTACAGAAAATTGTCACCACTATCAGTGTATAGAACAGGCTTAATGTACACCTGATAATTGCAGATGATATTTGAGACTTACCAGTAAACCACATAAGTGTGTTCTTCATACTAAAGGCCTCAGCTGCAAGTTTTATACTCCCCACCAAACTGTCCATATCACGAAGACTGGCTGAATAAGCTTCCTTTGCAGTCACATTCAGGAAGCGATCATGGAACAGAGGAACATGCATATGGGCCAGAGCCACATACAGCAGGAAAGGCTGCCCCATATTCCTACAAAGACACATTTACTTGAAAATTTGGCTTATGACAAGATAAAAACACTACAATTTTATTCTTTAAAAAAAGATATGCATATACTATTATATAATCATTTCAAATGGTTGAGTATGTATGATGTGTGATGTGAAATGGCTCTGAAGTTGTCTTAAGGTTTACTTTACAGTATGTAGCAGTAATGTGAAAGAGGAGAAGCTTGACTACAAATATCCTGGCCACTATCCTTTTCAAAGGTCAAAGTCACGCCTCAGTGCTTGGTCAGTTAAAATAACAGGCCTGTTTGCAGACTTTGCATGTCACACTGATGGATCAAAGTCTGCCAGCTGTTTTGGACTCAAACAATTGCTTTTATACTCCATTCAAAATGGTAAATACTTAGATATTTATAATTTTTTCACAATTATTTATTTATTTATTAAAGATAAACTGACAAATAGAGGCACATTCATAATTTTCCCTACCCAGACACAGGGGGGGGGGTGTTTGGGTGTTTTAAAGACAACAATAAAACTTATTCTTGAAATTTATTTCTAAGACAATTTTAAATAGTGAAATTACTTACCATGCATGAATGTAATTGTGAATCAAAATGCATTTTAATAAGCAGTAGCTTTCATTTAGATCTTTTAGGGGGGGAAAGGGGGAAAACAGCCAAGCTACATGGCAAGAGGTATGCCATGCTTCATCAGGAATTTACAATCTAAAACAGTTTTGGTATCTTTAACACTTTTCTTGGTCATTGAATAATTAATGTCTTAATTGTCTTAAAGTCTTAATGGCATCATTATTAGAAAACAATAATGAAGACAACACTTCTGTGGAAATCTGTGTCTAATTGTTTTACTGGACCTTTAAACACGTGATGAGTGCAACATTAAGGTATTACTTTTTAGATGCTCAGATATTATGTGAAAAACCATAATGACACGATACAGAAGGATAAGTTAAGCAGTAACTTGGTCGCGTGTATTAGCTACACTGAGCAAACTTAACTGTTTCTCTTCACTGATTACTGGACAAGTGGAACATGTAAGATTACTAAACATTATGAAGAAATACTTAAAATGAATTAAATACTCAAATTAACCATTACCATTCAGTTTCCTCCCCCTGTTCAACCAATATCTGTGTCTGCAAGTTGGCTGTGTATATGAACACTGATGAATGGATTCATAGGTTACATACCTTGCAATCAATATCTGTGTGGCTACTGCTTTAGAATATTTTTCTGTGAGATCCCAAAGATCCAACGGTTGTTCAACTATACTCTGATTTTCAAAAAGTGGTAATGCTATTTTAGTGTCACATCCTCCATCTTTCCTGCTGTGTAGAAATTGAACACTTTTTAGTAAAGATATCATCATAGATTATCTATATCGTATGCCTCAGATGCACAAACTAACACATGTAACATGTCATCTCACCTATTGTGTTTACTTTGCGCACATGGGAAACAGCTGGGAAGGTCAAAACCAGGCTTATCAGTGCAGCCCATATCATTACTATATGGAATACCAAGATAATATTCAAAACCTGTTTATATAAACAAGCAGGTGCAGTTGAAGGTAAAATATTATTGAACTGTCCTTTTTAGTGACATTTTATGGCCTACAATTTTTATGTCCTGAGTTTACAGCATCTTTTATGTATATTAGTATTTTATCCAGTATCTATATGTTTATATCTAATTGACTGCCAAATGTGACTAATGCACTTAACTCTGTGGATTGGATGGTAGGGTCCACTGTGTCCAAGATGCCATTTTCCTATAGCCAGAAATAAGGACAGCATTACAATCCTTCTGACAACTTCTGAATTCCATACCAATAACTATAAACTTTTTTAGCTTTGTCACTTGTTGCTGTGGTGACAGTGTTGCATTCATTAATCAGGAGCTAATCACAGCATCAGGCCTCTTGGAGCTCACTGACTGCAAACCATCAGAATGTTAATCAGAGAAAAATGACTGAGTGATTCTTTAGAGCGTGCTGTGTTTACCAATCATGGCAGTGTAATAGCCAGCATCACGTAGGAGCTGAGCAAATGTCGTCTCATTAAGTGGCAGTCCTCCAATAGACCCCTTTGCAAAATTGTGAGTGACTCCATTGCGTAAGCCGTGTCTACCAGTCAGCAGTGCAGCACGCGAAGGGGAACATGTGGAAGCAGGAGAGTGGAAGTCTGTACCCCCCCCCCCCCACCAAAACAAAACCCCCTTCAAAAGCACCCCCCAAAAAAACCCCCTTACCCCCTTTTTTTAATTTTTCCAATTTGTTTCATTACTAAAACTCTGTACCTCTTAAATACAATACAAAAACTATTTTATCCATGCTGCACGATACCTTTTGCCCTCCAGCTTTAACATATTCAGCCAGGGGGTAGTATTGTCAAACTCATTTGTCCAGAGGTCTCCCCAACCAATATCATCAGCCAAGATAATAATAAAATTTGGTCTTTCTTTCATCTTGATCTTGTCTCCATTTTCAAAAAAGAAGTTTATGTAATACACCAGTCCTGAGAACAGGGAGCAAAATAAGAGCAGCACACAGACTCCAGCTTCTGCCATTTGGAATGTCAAATCTATTAGAAAGAGAAATAGTTATAAATTATATTCAATTTACAAAAAAAATGTAGATAAAGAAAATGGATTATAAACTCAAAACCACTCAAACTATATTAATAAAGCATTGTAAAACCAATTTAACAAATATGCACAATGAAGGCACCTATGAAACCCTTCAGCAATTAGTCAAATTTGCTCAAATTCTCAGGAAAACTAAAAGACCTCTGGCCCATGTAAGGTTCAATTGAAGTCTGTTCTCTCCCTTGAGTCCTAAGAGACCTCTAGCTTAGCAGAAATAATATAATATTATATGACAGACTAATAAACAAATCTAGCTAAATTCACCAGTCCTCCTACAATACAGGCAGAAGAGCAGAACCAAATTCAGTACCTTGTTACTAGCTCAGCATATCATACACAGAGTTTAGAAAGAGAAGTCTATCTATGATTTAAATACCAGTTCACGGTGGGGAGAGAGAGGGGGGGGGTGTTCTGGATTTCTCAATCAGCAATGAGTCTACCACTGTAACCCAATCCTCACAGTCCACACAGCTGTAACCTCCTACCAGGCGAGCAGCATTTTTTTTTTTAAACAGCAACTCCACACACCACATGTACTCTTAACTGGGAGAACACAGGATTGGCAGGTCACCAACAAAGTGTGTTTATTATCCTTAACCTGGAAAACAGGTAAGAACTTTTAGATTTTAATTTGAACAACTGTAAAAACTTTAATGTAAATATAAAATTTACACTCATAAGAGCAAAGCGTTCTGTACACAAAAGATTTAAGCAGTGGCTGTGATTGGACAAATATTTGTTAGCTATATGTAGTACAATGTAAATCAATAAAAGCCTTTACTACTCCACTCTCAGAAATCCATCAATATTTCCATGGAATTGTTTTATTTCTATACATTTCCATTTTGCTGGAGCTTTAATCTAAAGTGATTTACGATTGAGACAAGATACAACTAAGCAGATGAGAACTAAGAATCTCGCTCAGTGACCCAACTGTGGTAATTTAGTGGTACTGGGATTTGAACTCATACCCTTTAGATTAATGGCCTTAAACACTGTGCCACCATCTAACTGGGGCACCAGCATAACTGTGTGCCTTTTCCAGTTAAACCAGCATTAGACCAGAACAAAGAGCTGTTTTTCAGCAGAGCAGAAACAGATTTCTTGTGGGGGTTTTTCCCCCTCGTTTTGTGCAGCAAGATTTACACTCCCCGCAAAAAAGTGCACCTTTCGGCGTTGCTATGGTGGTACCTTTATCTTCTGTACTCTTAATATGTACTGTTCACCTATGAATATGGTTATAGTATACCTTTTAAAAGATTTAAGGTACATTCTGACAGACCTTTACAGGTACACTATATACTGCTTTTTAGGTAAAAGAGACACACTAAAAGGTACAAAAGTATTTAGTGCTTCTGAGAATCTAATGAGAAGCTACGAATTTTCTTTTAAACTGACTAACAAGCCCTTTTTAATGACATTTCCAAATCAATTCAACATGTCCACTAATGTGGTCTTTATAAAATATAGGCTACAGTTATAAACCAACGACTCATAGGTAATACTTTTCCCCAAATACTGTTTTCCACTCTGTATTCTAGTATTTCCCTATATGTAACTTGCACACGTGTTAGTTCAGACTTGTGTGGGTCATGTGGACTACTCGCTATACATACACACACACACACACACACACACACACACACACACACACACACACACAGAGTTCATAGGAGCGATGAGTTCAGAGCGATCAGAGCGCATGCGCAATTCCGGGCTAACCAACAACATCCGAAGTGTCTGTGGTCTTTAGCTGTTTGCCAATTTCCTAGCGCCGACAGAAGAGAGGAAAGTAGCAAGTGCGCTTCAGACATAGCACCATACGAAGATCACCGTACATTAAAACTGATGCAAACATTTCTCACCAGAAGTTAAAACACTTTCTTTCAGAACACAGCGGTGGCTCACTCCTGCAGTGCGTAGCGTCATCTGAGCCGACGTGTTACGTAATTCCGTTTCGGATCAACAGTAGCCACGTGGTAACGTGTAAACAAAAAGGGAAATTCATACTCCGCATGAACAAATAATAATATATTTCGTTCCGAAGGTTTACCGCACTTTTTTGTTCCAAGGCTCCCATTTTAGGTGTGAATTTTATTTGGCATCTGCTACTTGGGTACTGTGAGCACATCAGCTCTGAAAGCCATTGTACAACAACAGCATTCAGTTTGGATTGAATAATAATAATAATAAAAAATAATGTACCATTTGAAATACTACATAGCCATAATATTGGCCACTGACATCTCCAAGAGGCAGCAGGTTACATGAACATAATTTCTGGTATAATTTCCTTTTACAATAATTCAAAACTGCTATAATCTCAAAGAGGTATGCCCAAATATATCCACAGGGTCACGTTCTGTACCGTACCCTTAGTTCTGTTTAATATTTTAATCTTTAATTTAAATCTTTAATCCCATTGTACATTTACATTTGTAATATTTGGTGGATGCACTTGTCAACAGTACCTCAGAGAAGTGCTTTGTAGTGTCCATCAAAAACATACACTCATCCTAGTACAAAGAAGTTAGGGTTAAGGATATCATAAAGCTAATATGACTCACAGCTCCAGGGTCCTGGGTTTGACCCTGAGCTCGGGTTACTGTTTGTGTGGGTTTCCTCTGGGTTCTCTGGTTTCCTCACACATGCCAAAAAGGTGGACTGTGTCCAACAGTTGAGTACTGTGACATTAGGCACTGCATTCGATGCAGTATGTACTGCACGGCCGTCGAAACAGTACATACTAATCAGTATGTGTGTGTAGTATGAATACAGTCGCGGACATACTACATCCGCCATGTTGGTATTGTTATGTGATCTTCGACATCATCATAAACACAAAAATCATAAAGGGACCATCCGATTAAAGCAACCACACTATAAACGGAAAAATGCACATCTGGAAAGTTAACTAAATTGGTAATTTAACGTGGGCAGTGTTAACAGGCTGACGTAATTTCGTTGCCATTAGTTGGGCCAATGGAGGCATGATGGAGATCACAAAAAGGGTTTCAAACACTGCGACAACTGTTTTCTTGTTTAAACCTTCAACAATTTACTTGCGTGTTGTTAAACAAGTTATGTTTAACCAAGGTTTAATACTAAAAAAGGGCCGACACACTGTCTTCTGACATTTTTTTCCTGAGCTCGTCTGCACAAGTCCTGTTGCATTATGGGATTTTTTTTACTCGCGTAGCGTCCATCGGTTGCATACTGCAAAATCTCACTGGAAGCAGCACGCCATCCAAGTATTTCTTGCCTACTGAGAATTCGGACATTCTACCCATCTGGTGTACTGCCATAGAAATAGGTGGATTGATTACGCTAAATTGTTCCTAAGTGTGAATTAGCGTGTGAATGCATAAAGTGTAAACAGTTTGGAAGAGATGCAATCCAGAGCCATCCAGGGTGAATTCTTCTGCCCAGTGTTTCCAGGACAAGCTCAAAATCCACCATAAATGATGAATAAATCCATGTTAGAGAGAAGGACAATGTTATTACAATGAATTGGTATGGGAAGGTAAAAAGTACAAGTAATTTTTTAAAATCAGCAATCATTAAAGCTGCCAGTAAAGAGTCTTGATAAATGTATTCCTTGTATTTTGATGGATGTTGGTTCTAGTTAATCTGTGTTAGAGCCTCAGAGGGAATGTGGTGCACAGCGAGGGGTGATAAGTGCCTTCCGGTAGGTGGAAATTAGTTAATTTCTGGCTTTGTAGACAATCGTCAGTGTTTTGAATCTGCTGCGGGCACCCACAGAAAGCTAGTGAAGGGACTGTAGTAATGTGGTGGTGTGGGATAACTTGGGGAGATTGAAAAAAGTGTTGCAGCTGAATTCTGGATCACTTGCAGGGAGCAGGTGGCACTCGGGAAGACCTGTCAGGAGCAAACTGCAGTAATCCAATCTTGAGATGGCAATGGATTGAACAAGCACTCAAGTGGCCTTAGTAGAGAGAAATGACAGAATCCTCCGGATGTTGTAAAAGACTGAGACTGTCAGTGTTAGGAGAGTAAGATAGTTGGAGTCCTAAACTAGGTTGAATGCACTGTCACAAAGTGTGATCAAAGAGTTATTCAAGGAGATCACAAGATTTTGACATGGGGATACATTTACAGAGATCTACTTAAGCTTGGCTCTACAGCAAAAAATTACATTTTATTTCACTGTCCATAAACTAGGGTACTTACCACCTTTAATCCTTTAATTATATAAAAAGTACGATCTTAAATGATATTCTAACAAAAGTTACCATAGACACTGGTAAATATGTTCTTTACCCCAAGTAAATTTTTTTACATATATATATATTTTTTTCTACACAGCTTTGACATCAGGGATCATGGTATTGAGGATCTTCAGATCGGGAGGTTGCCTGGGACCTAAAGTATATTCTGAGGTACCAGATGGTGGCTGGGGTTGGATTGTGGCTGTGGCCTTTTTTCTTGTCGAGGTCTTCACGTATGGAGTCATTAAAAGCTTTGGCATATTTCTCAATGATCTGATGTGCGAGTTTAATGAAACCAACAGTAGAGTTTCATGGATAGTCTCAATATGTGTGTTTGTAATGACTTTTACAGGTAAGATATATGTGGGCCTTTTTCAAACATAGCTTTGTATGAAATCATACTTAATGTCTGTGTATCCATTTACATAACTTTCTTATCAGTCTACATAATGTTTGTTGGTTCAGCACCACTGTCAACTATACTGAGCAACAGATTTGGCTGCCAGCCTGTTGTGATCCTCGGAGGATTCCTAATTTGCTTAGGAACAACATGTACTGCATTCACCAGCTGCATGAATCAGATTTACATCACAATCGGGATAGTTTCAGGTAATTCGAATCATTTGTTCTAATAAAGGTGTGTAGTAAATAAGGGTATACAATTGTGTAGAAATGATGGTGCAAGATTAGTGATTATGTTTTTGCATGTACTGAAAGATTCAAAAGTTTTAAAACCTTAAATAGTCTGCTCTACTAATAAATGCAAAGCAATTTCTTATCTTGTATCTGTATCTTATTGCACCCTTAGGCTAACTAGACAACTTGGAAACCAAGCTAGATAAATACAGTGTTGGACAAAAGGAATCACCTACTGCTACTACCTTTCTCTCTACATTTAAAACATCTAATGTTGATATCAGAATTGGTGAAGGCTTACATTGGTTAGCTAGTAAACTTAAGTAGTTGTCAGTGGTGCCATCTAGATGATCAGCACTGGCCAGCAAAGTCATTCTTCCCTGTGGACAGTGCCACTTTGTCTACAGGCAACATTGCTTTGGGTGGCATGCACTGATTAGATTTGATGCCTTGGCGCTGCATTAAAATTTCACAAAAAGTCAACCCTGACCCCTATCTGGCTAGCTATTGTGGCCTTATGACGAAATGAGGTGCACCTCAAAGAGGCAGATAGACAAGATGATGTACACTGTCCACAAGAAAAAGAGAGCATAAAAACCCATTAGGCCAATGCCCATTTCTCTAATCTTTTTTTTTTTTTATATAGAAATTGACATTGGCCTGTTAAAGATGCTAAAGATAACAGGTAAAGGGGAAAGTAATGAAAATTAAGTGTTAACAAATCCGTCATTACTTTCTGAATGTGTAACCCTGCAGGACTTGGTTACTGTTTGACATTTCTCCCGACTGTCACCATCTTGTCCCAATACTTCAGTAGACGTCGGTCCCTGGTCACTGCCATGGCCTCGACAGGAGAATCATTTGCCATATTTGCTTTTGCACCAGGTGAGAACGGTCATGCTCAACTATTTCACTAGTGGCATGTCACTTCATCTAAATACACATGACATGATAACAATACAAATTTAATTGTTAGTTATTCACCCCATTATATATTATTATTATTATTATTATTATTATTATTAGTGCTGTTTATTTATACAACAATTCCAGGCTGTAATTTTGATATTAGTGCATTAATATCATATTACAATTTTTTCAGCGTTTACAGCACTTAAAACACATATTGGCTGGAGATACACAATGGTGGTGCTTGGAATGTTACAGGGTACCATCCTTGTCTGTGGACTTCTACTTTGCCCCATCATAATCAAGCCAAAGACTACTGAAAGTTTTACCAAACCACTGAGAAAGCAGGAGCTCAATAACTCTCCCCCTGATACAGAACTCAGTGACTCAATGAGCTCCAGAGACTCAGGGGTGCAGTCATTCAAGGAGTTGGAACATGGTCTCCAAATGGGGGGACAGCAAAAAGACGGTGATGCGTTTCAGACTCCTCAGTGTCAACAGGATACAACAAGGCGGTGCAGAAACAAACTCATGGACCTTTCTGTGTTAAAGGAAGGAAGCTTCTTATGTTATGCTGGATTTGGTCTTTTTGCAACACTGGGCTTCTTTGCCCCACAGCTATATATTGTTGAGCTCAGTGTGAGTATGGGGACTGAAAGGGACAAGGCAGCCTACATGCTGTCAATAATGGCAGTGGCTGAGATCTTTGGACGACTCAGCATTGGCTGGATCCTGAGCTGTGGACGCATTAGGAAGATATTTGTCCTACTTGGATGTGTGTTGCTGATATGTCTAGTATTAGTGCTCTTCACAGTGGTAAAGGGCTTCTGGGGCCTGGCCGTCTGCTGCGCCTTGTATGGCTTCCTGTTAGGCAATATTGCATCCACACACATCCCCATGCTGGCGGAGGATGACATAGTGGGAATCAACAGAATGCCCTTAGCTGTAGGTGTCTACGTATGTATCCAGAGCTTTGCGGGACTTGCTGGGCCACCTTTAGGAGGTACACATTTTGAATCTCAGCTGTTTTAGCATAAATCGGTTTCTTTTTGAACAAGAATTATAACTATTGAATGCATGTTAATTTTTTGTTTCATGTTTTGTTTCAAATGTGTTGCAGGTCTTTTGGTGGATATCACACAGAACTACAGCTCTGCCTTTTACTCCTGTGCTGCTGGTACAGGGATAGGTGCACTCTTTCTAGGGCTGGTACGTCCAGCGAAGACAGGTTTTCTGTGCACTAAGAGATCTCAGCACTTGCCAAAACAGCCTTGCTGCCAAGCACAAGGGTCAGGATAAAGTCATGCCTGAGGAATTTCTAGAGGTGGACATTCTACCTAACCCACAAGGTCAGTCTTGGAAAAAACAGTACCCTCTTTGGACTTAGTTGGACAAACTTTCAGAAATTGGCAAACATGTAGATGTCTGAGCATGTTACATTGAGGCCAAACTGAGGTAAATCTGATTCGTCACTTGTATTCAAAAACAATAATTAGACAAAAAAACAACAAGGTTATCTACCCTTACACCTATTGAACAATCACAATGTGCCTTATATTTGGAATATTTATAGTAGTAGTAGCTTGAGTATGAGACTGTTGTACTCTGCCTTTAACCTCATGATTTTGGACCAATTATCTTTCTTTCTCCTCAATTAAATATGTTGCTTCTAAGTCTAACTTTAGGTAAATTCAGGTCAACACATAGTACTGTTGAATTACTGTGAATGCTAGTACTTTGTACTCATGATAATCTAAAGTCAATACATAGTGTACGACTGTTTTTTCATGGTCAGTAATATGAACTCAACTGTGAATGTCTTCAAATATAGTGGTACAGTGTGACAATAAGAATGTGAGGGTCATTGCATTTGAATCTAATGCACTACTTTTACAATGACTGATCCAAGTTGTGAAAACTACAGGAACAGTTCAATTCATCATTCCAACTGTACTAGAAGTACGATACCTTACAATTATTATATAACTATACTGTTACAAGACCTTGATTTTGTATGTTTGGAAATAGCGTACAACCCCAATTCCAAAAAAGTTGGGACGCTGTGTGACATGTAATTAAATACCATCCAGCTACCATCCCATCTTTAATTCTGAGAGAATCTGCCACTCTAAGATTCACTTTTTATATACCCAATCATGTGACTGACCGTTGTCAATGTTGTTGTATGTTATCAATTAACCTAATTAGTTGCAAAATGTTCCGACAGCAGTTTTTTTAGTAACACTTACTTTTCCAGCCTTTTGTTGCCTCAACCCAACTTTCTTGAGACGTGTTGCCAGCCATCAAATTCAAAATTACCTTATTTTTTCCTTAAAATGGTACATTTCCTCAATTTAAATATTTGATACGTTTTCTATGTTCTATTGTGAATAACATGGGTTTCTGAGATTTGCAAATCATTGCATTCCATTTTTAATTTACATTTTACTCAGCATCCCAACTTTTTTGGAATTGGGGTTGTACATTCACACAGAATGATGTTTATGTGTCTGCAATAGAAATATGTTTTTCATACAAAGACAATTTTTTAAATATAACTTTTAATTTAAAGTAATGTTTCAGACAAATCCAAGTTAAAAGTGTCATACATTTAAAAGTAATTTTGTAGTAAATATTGTAATTCTACATCTGTTATTTACATTAAAGTTTCTACACAGAAAAATAATGCAATCTTGTCTCTATAAACACAACATATCTACCATATATTAAATATAATTTCTGCTTATCGTCCTTACCAACATGTAAAAGAGTTAAATTGATTCATCTGCCAGTATGCTCAAACACTTAATTAACCACTGCCTGAAGTCTTGGAAAGCTAGTGTGGGTTTGCCTGACTGATGGTCAGAATTTCCAGTTCCATTGTCTATCCACTGTAGCAAAGCCTGCAAGAGACACTGCACATTAACACACACCTCGAAGAGTAGCTCGAAATGTGTCAGACAACACATTTCATTGAATGTACTGGCTTTGTCTGTATTTTAAGATTTATTTTCCTTTCTGAAATTTGAGACGGGTAACATTTTGGCATGTTCTAGCTCCAAGAAAACTTCATACCTTGTACCTGTCTGCAATCTTGAAGCGAATGGCACACTGTAGTTTCCTGAGGACAGATGGGACAAAGGTCTAGTGGACGACGATCCGATTCCTCTAAATGGTTGGAGCCTTGCATAACACACTGGAGCCATTGGCAGTGCTTGATACCAAATATGTGCCCAATCTCATGAGTCAGAGTCTGCCAAAATAGCATAAAAAAACCCCTAAAGAATCATCATAAAATGGACAAAAATCCACAACCTGTTAAACACTAATCTTCAAAAGTCAAACACAAACTGATATAATTAAGGCACAAAATGTTATAGAAACGATGTGGCTCTGGCTGCAATAAAATTTCAACAAGCCAACTTTTTTCTTCAATGTGGTACAATCATGGTTTAATTAGGGTTTAAAAATACTATTTTGGGGTCCAGTTATGGTTGTCACACCTTACATGAGCGGAGAAGCAGAGTGCTGCTAATGGGAGGTGTGTAGTAGCCATGGAAAACACTGTAATCCCCTGGCTTCAGTTTTATCGCCTTCTTCAGCCGCCCAGCATAACTCCTTTTGTAGAAGTCATCATCATACCTAGCAAAGCTGAAAACCCCCATTCCTACAACACAAAGGGCTTGTATTTAGACCAACTGTTCACAGAAGCTTGCGCACAAAGAATACAATAATAAAATTAATGTTATATTAAACTCTACTATCTCATCGCACATAATCACAGAAAGCTCAAATGTGTGCATTTTAACAGCTAATTTAACAATTTAATCATGTATTATAAGAAGAAGGGTGACTTGTTTATTAGTTGTTTAGTGTTCACCATGGGGGGAAAATGTGTTTTCAAAACGTTCTAAACAAAATTAACGATACATAAAACATGGTTCGTACAAATTCATCATTATGAAATTCCAGGAATTTGAAGGACTTTTCAAGCATTATTTGTTTTTTGTTTTCATGGATTATACAAGAGGTGTCCATCCATCCAAAAGGGTCCCGGGGAGCCGGGACCCTTTTGCAGGGGACTCAGGGACACCCCGAACATGGTGCCAACCCTTTGCAGAGTACAAATCACACACACATTCACACACCCAGTAATACCCTATGGACAATTTAGAGATGCCAATCAGCCTACATTTGATCTTTGGACTGGGGGAGGTTACCGGAGTACCCAGAGGAAATCCCAGAAGCACAAGGAGAACAGACAAGCTCCGCACACAAAGGGTGGAGGTGGGAATCGAACTGCCAACCCTGGAAGTGTGAAGCAAACCTAAAAACCAGTAAGCAACCTACACACACACACACACACACAAACACACACACACACAACCATTCAAACAGTCTTTGTTTTTTCTTTTTAAATTCCAAAAACAACCAATTTTTAATATGGTGCCTTTTAAAGTCAGGCAGGACTAAATTTGCATTTCCCAGGCATTGCTTCATCTTCATCATAACATCAGTATACTCCAGGTGAGTGACAGGAGCACTGTTGCCAACAACTTTCAGTGGAAATTACATCATTATTCATTACATCATTGCGTCGTATTTGGATTTTGCCTACTGTCAGCTGTTTACATCTGCTTGTGTCTCTCCTACTCTCTGTGCTCACATACTGTATTTTAATACAACTGAATTCCAAATAAAGCTGTTCTCATGTACATATTTTTCTGTTTCTGTTGTCAGACGGAACGAGTATGAAATGTGACAGAAATGCAACTCATTACGAGACTACAATTTTCTAACTTTCAAAATTGCTGGACATGCCCACACCTAGTCGCCAATGGTCGCTATTGCTCACGTCGCTCATTGAAAATGAAGGAGAGGGTGGGGCTGCAGCAGGGTGTCGTATTTTGAGTGAAAGGATGTATATGTTTTATTCCTGTTCTATCAAAAATAAACACTAAAGTTTTTAGTGAGTTTGTATGTTTTTACTTTTTATAATTCAAGCAATTGGTTAGCACCACTAGATGAAAAAATGGCTATTTTCAAGGTTTTCCAGTACTTAAATTTCAAAAAGCCAAATTCAAGCACCTTGTATGAACCCTGTTAAAAAAAATATATGCTGAATGTTCAAAGTTCAATTTGCTATTAATCATCCATACATTTTCTGTATTGCTTATCCTACAAGACACAAGACACCCTGGATGGTGTGCCATCCCATCGCATGGCACAATCAAACACAATTCACCCAACCATTAACACACTACAGACAATTTAGAGATTCCAATGAGCCTACAGCACATGTCTTTGGACTGGGGGATGAAACGGGAGTACCCCAAGGAAACCCTCGATGCACGGAGAGAACATGTAAACCACTGAGCCACCATATGGTAATACCCAATAACGGAAATGTAAACATTAGAAATGTTAGCATGAAGAAAATCTGACAATAAAACCTGTTAGATATCACCTTCAGTGAGAGATGCTTGACCAAAGACAAAATTCCAGGAGTCTTTTGGGTACAAATCAATCATGGTGATCCCAACAATGCAAAATGCATCTTTTGGCTTCCTCTGTTTCAAAAACGCCAATAGGTCTCCTATGAAAAGGAAAGAAAATGCTTGGAGACTAAAGAATGAAAATAACAAAAGACATAGAAGAAGAGTGAAAGGGTGTGTGTAGGTGATCACCACCAAAGAGCAAAGCGCCACTTTTCACTCGGCTGAACACTGTCTGCCCTCTGCAGGGCACTGGGATTAAGTGGCCCAAATTCTGCTAACACTTTCCAAGCAACCACAACAAATGTGCCGTATTGTATGTAATAATACTCACCAGCATGAAGTTGCAGGTTATTTGTGTTGCTGTTGACACGAAATGTGCAGCTGCTGGCTGCAACGGTCACTGCTGGTAGGAGTTTGACCGTCAGGCCATTGTAAAATGCCTCACAGTACTCCCTCAGCCACTCCACATACTGCTCAGTGATCCCAGCTCCATCCCCAAAGGATCCTGTGGACCGTAGAAACACATTACAAAGCAACTTATTCTGTATACAATATTGCATCATACGAGGACTTTGACTAACCAATAGTTTGAATATAAATGGTCTTGTGGCCGGTGTCGGGTGTGCTACGGTATGGGTTGCTGTAGAAGCTCTGAAAGTCCTGAGGAGCTTCGGGGTGGGCAGAAATCCAGTCAGAATCCGAGTGAACAGTGATGGCAGTGAAAAGCGAATTGCCAGGGAGGAGACCCTCCTCAAGAAACCGCTTTTCCTCTCTGCTGTACTGCTCATAGGCCTCGATCAGATCCTTACGAGTGGAGAGGAGAACTGAACGCAGTTTCTCCACAGGATGTTCTAGGCACTGCATCTGGAGTGTGTTATCTCCGCAGTTACAGTTCTATGCTAGTGAGCCGAAGACCTTCAAGATCTAGTGATGAAACTTCTGCAAATGCAACAAGACACTAGTTACAAATTCATGAAGGAACACTTCTATACACACATCAACTGAGGTCCAACACATGGGTTCCTAATGATACTAGATTCAGCTCATCAGGTTTCTCAGACCAGTCATGAGTTGGGTTATGTGTGTTGGAAGAGAGGATCCCCAGGACTGGACTGGACTGGAGAAACTTGTAGGCTAATATAGGTCGCAAACAGTCATCTCATATCCCGCCCGTTTCTACACTTTCCGGTTTCTAAAGAACATTTGACGTCTTCCGGAAACATTTCCGTTCATCCATGCTGACACGCACGTCTTACCACAGTTTTGATAATAATCTTTAACGTAACATGTTGTTGAAGTGAATTGCTCTCTGCAGCTTTTGGTGGAAGAGTAGATAGTGACCTGCATCACAAGAACAGCTAATGAAAACATTATGCACAGAAAACGTGGAGGCATAGAAATCTATTAGACTGTCCTCACAATGATATCAGATCTTCATTCGCCAATCAATTAATGCCATGCCAACGGACAGACCTGTCAAAGAAAACCAGATTCGCTCTGGAGTTTAAATCAAATATTCAATATTCAAATTGGTACTAAAGTCGCACATCATAGAAACAGTACGTCAAAACAGTACTCTGCCACACGTAGGCTTTGACGTCAATATCATGAAAGTCACGTGTACGGGCTGTTGCACCTTTTGTCAGCAGTCTTCCGGGTTGGGAACCATCTTCAAAATAAAAGTTCTCACGCGATATATTCTGCGCTTATACTGCACAACTGATCTTTCAGTACACTTAATTATGCTTGGTAAATAGTTTATATTCAGGGAAAAAAACAATCCTTTTCGAATTTCACAGATCAGGGATCAGTGAGACAACAGTGAGATCCCCTTAAAGTTTGAAAAAGGTGACGTATCTTATGCTGAATAAACAAAAGTGAAACTATTTTTTTACTCCTCTCTCTGCGCGAACGTACACACAAACACGTCTTTTCATAATTCCCCTTTCAAGATGTCTCAAATCCGATAATTGATAAAAAGATGACCAAAAGGAATTTTAATAGAATGTTCAATAATGGATCGAAAATTTCAATAGGCAGCACACCTTGGAGCTGTCTCATGTAACCGGTTTATTAAAAATAGCACAACACCCTTTAGCTTTTATTATTTGTCTTATACTATTTTATACAATTTTTTTTATTCATACACTTTTATTTCTTTCATTATTTTTGATGACCTTTTATTATAGTTTTCACATCACACTGTATTTTGCTATATAAATAATATTCACTCACTTTCAGTAACTGATTGATCCTGGTCAGGGTTGAGGCGGATTTGGAGCCTATCCCAGAACACTGGCCATGAGAGGGGAATATTCAGGATGTGCTACCTGTTTATCACAGGGCACCATGCACACACAAATATTCACACCTGTGGGCAATTTATCTTAGCCAATCTACCTACTGGCATGTTTTTGTTAGGTGGGGAGCAAACTGGAGAACCAGGAGGAAACCCACAGTGACATGGGAAGAACATACACACATACTCCAGGTAGACACTAACCTGAGCTCAGACTGAACCCAGGGCCCTGGAGCTGTGAAGTAGCAACACTACCTGCACCACCCTGCTGCCGTAAATAATAATAATAATAAGTAGAGAAAAGCTTACAGGTGCATCTAAAAAAAATACATCGTGAAAAACTTCATTTTCCCCATAATTTAATTTAAAAAGGGGAACTTTCATATATTCTAGATTCATTACACAAAGTGAAATGTTTCAACCCTTTTTTGCTTCAATGTTGATGATTATGGCTTACAGCTCATGGAAATCAAAAATCCAATCTCAAAATATTAGAATAAAAACTTTATAATACAGAAATGCTGACGTTCTGAAAAGTAAGTTAATTTATGCACTCAATACTTGGTCGGGCTCCTTTTGCACGAATTACTACATAAATGTGGCGTGACATGGAGGCGATCAGCCTGTGGCACTGTTGAGGTGTTCTGGAAGTCCAGGTTGCGTTGATATCGGCCTTCAGCTCATCTGTATTGTTGGGATCTGGTGTCTCTCATGGAGTCTCTATGGGGTTCAGGTCAGGTGAGTCGGTTGGATAATCAAACACAGTAATACCATGGTCAGTAAACCAGTTACTAGTAGTTTTGGCACTGTGGGCAGGTACCAAGTCCTGCTGGAAAAGGAAATCAGCATCTCCAGAAAGCTCGTCAGCAGATGGAAGCATGAAATGCTCTAAAATCTCCTGGTAGACGCTGCATTTACTCTCAACTTGAGAACACACAGTGGACCAACACCAGCAGATGACATGGCTCCCCAAATCATCACTGACTGTGGAAACTTCACACTAGACTCTGGCACCTTGATTTCCAAATGAAATGCAAAATTTACTTTCATCTTTCCCATGATTGTGTTTGTGTACCAAACCAGACTGAGAGGTTAAAAGCTCAGGAAACCTTTACAGGTGTTTTGAGTTAACCGATTAGAGCTCTTCTCAGGTTGACATTTGTATTGTAAATTCTTCATTGTAATATTTTGAGGCACTGTATTTTTTGATTTTCATGAGCTGTAAGCCATAATCAGGATAAAAAATATTTTTTTAAAGGATTGAAATATTTCACTTTACATCTAACAAAGCTGGAATATATTAAAGTTCTACTTTTTTAATTAAATTGCAGAAAAAAAAAGTTAACTTTTATAGGATATTCAAATAGTTTGAGATTCACCGGAATATGCAGTTAAATTGTATCTTGATTTAAATATCTACAGTTTAAAGTAGATCAAGAACACCAACAACAAAAATTAATATCTTTGTAAAATAGTTTGATTTAATGGACCAAAGAAAGTTATACAAAAGACTGAAAATTATTAAATTGATACTGTACAAGGATCATATCTGAACTAAAGCAAATTCTGTTGGTGAGCTTGAACACCGATCCCAGTTTTCATGAAATATCAGATCACAAATCAGATTACAGGATGGTGAATAAAACTAGGTTTAGAACAAAGAACATAATTTAATATGCATATAACTGTTTATGCACTACAAACGGCCAGAATTCTCTTATGAAGTCACTTGGCAGAAGCAAACAGAAGATGTAAAGGACATTCTTATGAGACCATCATCACTGCCTGAATCAGCCAGCGAACCAAGACAAACTGTGAAATACACCTGAGATTAATTACATAGTGCACAAAGTTGTCTTGAGTATTTCAGTTTGAGGAGAAAACAATGTTTTAGTCTATGTTGGAAGCAAAATATACCTCATGAAAAAAAAAAGAAAAGGAAAATTAAAATCCCCACACCCCACAAACCCTGAAAATTACTCACATGAGCCAAATCATTAGCTAGGGCATAAGGGAAATTTAAACTTCCGCATTGAATTCATATGTACATAGTTATCTTTTTTGTTGGAACATTAATTATAATAAACCACCATAGGAAGGGTTCCATACATAATGCTGGCTACCCTTCACTTTAAATGGTAAGGCAAAAGTGAAACACCAGACAACGGTTTAATTAAAAAAAATACCCACAAGGGATCTATACAATATAAATTCTGTATAACAAAGAAAACATTATTTAAGAGTCTTTCCCTTTTAATAAGGAACAAAGACAATAGTACTACATACACAGGTACCTTAAGAAAGGGGTCACTACATTTTCTGCATAATCCAAGTGCACCGACATGGTGTTTTATTTTTTGTTTGTTTTGTTTTTTTAAGAGGGATATAATAGGACTTGCTGAATCTTGAAATGGTGAAAAGGGGTCTAATCCCAATCAAGGAAGGCCACTCACCAATAACATGTCTATAATGCATATTTACAGCCCCTGAGTCTCAGCAGTTATGCATCTTGGAGTGCGACTAATAACATTTACCACTTTGCTTTAAGGCATCTCCAGACCTGAAATACAAAAAGGACAAATTCTTTTAAATTAATTTTTTTAAGTAAGCAAAGGTTAGGGAAATTAAATAATTTTGTATAAAATGGGTCTAACAGTAGTAGTGGTAACTAGTGGCTAAGACACTGGAATTCTGATCAAATCCCATCCTCTGTTGGATGTTTTCTATAAAACTTTTAAAGTGGAGTGGCAATGACAGCAGTAAATCAGCCAAGTGACTCAGCTAGATGGATTGAAAGGGAAATTGAAACTGGGATTTAAAAAAAAAAAAAAAAAAAAAAAAAAAAGGAAAGAACACATAAGTCTTATCTGTGAGGGTTACAATCTGCATACAGGTGTTTTGTTCAGGTTCTTTACTGAAATCACTTGCACTAGAATTAAAACCTCATTAAAAGTGGAATGATCTTAAGCATTATGGCATGTCTCTCATTGTAACATAAGCTGCTTCAAATTTTCATGCAGGATTGTGTCTTTGACATCTCGGAAGACGAGGCGGATGTTCTCGGTGTTAATGGCCGTGGTAAAGTGATGGTAGAAGGGTTTCACCTGCTGCTCACGCCGCTTACCACGGAAGCACTCCACCAGGAACTTCTGTACATCAGCCAAATTATGGGGCTCACCGGTGAAATCGGGGAAATAGTCAATGATAGACACAGTCTTTACTTTCTCCTCCAGCAGGTCTGTCTTATTGAGGAAAAGAATGATGGATGCTTTAGAAAACACACGGTTGTTGACGATGGTGTCGAAGATGTTGAGTGACTCCATGAGCCTGTTGGTCTCACGATCCTCCATAAGAACCTGGTCAAACTCGCTGCATGACGCCAGGAAGAGCACAGAAGTGACAGAGTCGAAGCACTCGAACCATCGTCGACGCTCTGACCGCTGCCCACCCACATCCACCATCTTGAATGGAACATTCTTGATCTCAAAGTCATACTCATGGATACCCTTAGTAGGCTTTCGTGCCAGAAGTATGTCCTGTTGTGTTGGTAGGTAATCCTACAAGTAAAAATAAAAAACAAAAACAATAAATAAATAAAATAATTTATACAAATCTTTTAAACAATCCATTACCAAAATAATAATCATAAGCATATAGAAACATCTTTAGTTCATATACATTATCCTCTTTAACTACAGTATATTGTTCAATTTTAAAGTCAATAAGATTTACCGGCTGTCCAATTCTATCCAAACTGTCCAGGAAATATTTCACTGATTCACCCTAGAGGCACAGGGGGAAAAAAAGAAAATGATTATGTAGCAATTCATACATAATATTCACGATGGTACAAGATTAACACCAACAGTGTTGTTGGTTTTTTTTTGTTTTGTTTTTTTGAGAATTGATATCGGGATGAATTTATTTGAATTTAGAAAAATAAATAAGTGCACCTGTACACATTAAAAATATATGCTTCCCCAGGTCTAATTAAGTAATACAATCAAAACAGCAGGTCATGATGGAAATAGAAAACCAAGTATCTTTACATCTCAGAATGCATAATGACCATCATTAATCATATCATCATTAAATTCACCAGTCAATTCAGCATTGTACAACAATTTAAATGGAACAGAAAACCGGTTATGAAATCAGACATGCAACACAAATTCCTGTGCATTATAATCCACTACAAATGATTTCTGGCATTACAACTGTGACCCTTGCCCCTCAGTATTCAATCCTAAAGCCTAAACAGTAAATCTCCAGTTTTTCCCCCATGATCCCTTATTCCTTCTTCACATGGTGAAGCACAACAGTGCTTTATTTCAACCTTCAGCCTGTGCTTTCAGTCAGAGTGATCCTGCTCGAATATGTTCCTGGATCTTACAATTCACAAGATTCCACAAATCCTGAGAGCATTAAATTGTATTTCAGAGGCAGTAAGACTGCAAATAAAATAATAAATTACATAAACTTTACTGAAATACACTGACTTGTATTAGCTCCATTTAATATTTTACTCCAAGAGCCAAAAGGACTGGTAAAGGAAAAGAAAAGGGAACAAGAAAACACGCTAACCACATGACAGGAGTTTCACTTTCAGCTGTGACCCATTGTGCAATGACTCCTTAAGTTAAATCCTTACACTTAAGACTGCGGAAGGGAATAAGAAAATAAAATATCTAAAACCTCTATAAACAAACAACGATCTTCAAATCTTTTAAACAAAAAATTTTAATCAGACCTGTTATTCATCATATTATACATTATTCAGAATAAACAGATACCAACAGGAGGTGCATTGTTATATATTGTCAGTGGTTTGCTCCAGTAGGCCAACTAAAACAGTCTTACTGAGCTCCAAACAAACCATATTTCTATTTTTTTTATTATTATACAAATTCACAAAGGAATATATTTCATTTATGAAGGCACTGCTCCAAATTCAGAGATTAATAAAGTAAAATCCATCCATATATCTAGATATCTATCTATCCAGCCATCCATCCATCTATCCCACACTAGGCACAGTGGACAGGGCAGCATATGTGTGCTGGGTTCACCAAAAAGTTATTAAATTTTAAACAAATATTAAATATCGCTGTTTAAGGAACCGCATTTTGAGTAGCAGCAGTAATTTTTCCAGAGTATTCTGATAAGGGGTATATAAAAAAAATTGTCATGCTAAAAGACTAATGATTAAATTGACAGCACAAAGTGTCAAAACCTAACAAGTTATAAATCATTTTGAACAGTAAAAATATAGTTTAGGTCAAGGGCTCTTCTGGCTCAAATCTAAATACAGATCAAGATTGTAGCACTGAATTTCACCCCTTAACATATACAGAGTTGTTATAACAATAGTATAGTAATGGAAAAAAACGACAATTTATGGACTGAAGCTTACAGCTGTAGTTACTAATTGCAAGTCAGATAAAGCTTTGACATCACTATACTACCTGTAGGACTCTGTGCTGGGGCAAAGACCAAGAGATTAACATGCTCAACATTCCTAAACTACCACCACCACCAAAAGAAAAATCCAAAAACCTTCATTAAAAAAAAATTATAAATAAATAAAGCCACAAACATCCTGTGCACATGGCTCTTCAAAACCATAACGCAAAGAAAACTGAGTGCTGTAAAGATGTTTTAAACGCCGATGTTCAGGGCTCTCTGATGGGCAACAAAAACCACTGAAAATGGTAAATGATAAATGTGCACTTATAAATAAAAAAACTGAAAATAAAACCCAAGTGAAAGTAACTTTTGATAATTTCACAGCAGTGATGTAAATGATTAAGTGCTGCGAACGCTTCATGTTCCAGATGTGTGGGTCGGTGGGGGTTTCGATGAATTACAGCATCAACATAATCTCACGTCATCTAAACCTAAATCACATCATGTTTTACGTACATACGGTGCTCCACTAATCTTACGCCAAGCCGAACGGGTCTTATCACTGTGCTGCTAAGTTTTGTTGATTTTTTTTTTTCTTTTCTCACCAACTGGAACTCTCTTCTCCGGTCGTAGGCACTCTGGATGCCGCTGTCAGCCCACAGGGTGTGGATGGAGGGTAGATAATGCAGGAAGACTTTGGTCTCTACAATCCCCTGAGACATCATGGCCGAGCGAGTGTCAAAGCCCATCAGGACTTCCCCGTGTGCCTGGTTGGAGGAATCTCCCCACGGGATGTGCAGCTTCTCTCTGGCATCCACCAGCACTCGGATTCCTACGAAGACACACACACACAAACATCAGAGAGCAGTACAAAGTGATCAGACGTACAGAAGCATGCACGTGGTGCGCCTATATCCAGTTCAGGCAGATTTCAGGCAGCACACAGGACGTTAAGCCTTCGGCAGGAATTTCATTTTGAATAACAAAACCCGGGGCTTAGCTTGCTAGCTAAGTGTAAAGAACCTCAAACAATACGAGCGGACCTTTTGGTCAACCCGAGTGCCGGAATGTTACATTATCAAATGTACATGTGGTTCAGCGTGGCCTTTGGTCAACAAAATCAACCCGAGCCAACTCCGGAGTTTATCGAGAAGAACCGACACGCTTTGGGTTAGTTGTGCGTGAAGTACAAGGCGTGGCGCGCGCAGAGTGCTGAGCAGAGCTACTGCAGCTAACTGCACTTCTGATGGCTTTTGTACGCTCACCTCGCCTCGCCTCGCCTCGCCTCGCACAAGTTCAGCGCGGAAATCAGCTTTCTCACTGCGAAATACGCGGAGCGCGTCGAGTCTGGACTCAGCAGAAAGCTTCACTAATCGACAAAACTACGCGTTAGGCGATCAGAAAGTGCTACCTTTGATAACATTGCTGTAGATCGTAGCCCGGAACTCCTCTTTGGCCCCCTGATCGAAGTCCTGCCCGTGAATTATGCGCATTTGCTTCAGGAAAGTTGACTTGCCGCTCTCGCCTGCTCCGAGCAGTAATATCTTCACCAGCCGCTTCACGTACGTCTTCTCCCGATTAATACATCGGTCTATCTCTTTAGATTTCCTCTGCTGCTCGATTTCGTTGTTGGACAAAAGACAACTGGGGATACAAACTATCGCCGTCCGGGAGGGCAGGAAATCAGCCATTTTTGTAGTAACAACTTCATGGATCCATCACTGACGAGGGCGCGCGCCGTCGTGCGCGTGCACAAACTTTGGGCGGTAACTTCGCGGCGCGTCGAGTTGTTCGGCTCCGCTTTTTTCTTTTTTCTTTTAGTAAAAGCTCGAACACAACTTAAAACAAGTGGTCGAAACATGTGGGTTGTTTTTTTGTTTTGTTTTGTTTTGTTTTTTTTAAAGCGAGGTTTATTTAATGTTTCGAAATTTTTAGGCCAAAAAGGAAAAAACAACAACACACACACACAAAACGATGTTATCTATCCACATATAAGCTTAGTAGATAAACAAGTACTAAGGTAAACAAATGAAAAACTGGGAAGATAATGTAAATAAAATGCGCACTGATTTATTACGGTGTTTTTTTTTTTGATAATAAGTATTCATTACAATAAACTATAAATCTCCAACAGATTAATTTTCATTAAAGTGTATTAATAAATAACAGAATGACATTGTTTGTAAACCTAGGCCATGACTTTTGTTCCGTGGCGAAGGCGCGCACACACAACAGTCAGCAGGTGAGCAGCGCCTTCTGGTGGTGGTTGTCTGAGTGTAAAACTGCGCCCACTGATGGTGGGGGTGTGAGTGTAAAACAAC
This sequence comes from Ameiurus melas, assembly GCA_012411365.1. Classification (NCBI taxonomy): domain Eukaryota; kingdom Metazoa; phylum Chordata; class Actinopteri; order Siluriformes; family Ictaluridae; genus Ameiurus; species Ameiurus melas. The sequence goes on from CM022760.1 coordinate 20,833,066, forward strand.
GCCATCTGGTGGTGGTGGTCTGCGTGTAAAACAGCTCCCCTCAGCTTTCTCTGCATGATGTGACAGGCTTTACTTGTAGGAGCGGAGCTGCTTGCTGATTGGCGGAAACCAGCATCGTCTTTTTGGATATCAATATGATAATAAGAGATTAGACCCCGGCAGTATCCGAAATCCTCGCACGTCTGCCCGAGGTATCGCTCTCTTCATTTTATTCCTTGCTTCTTGCCAGTCATCGGTGGACTGTAAGAATTTTCAGGATAAAGACACCAACATGACTATAAGAAACGTGCGAGATCATGGCCAGCGTTACAGACCGCGGATGGCTTGTCTGAAAAAGGTGGGTTCACAGCCAAAACAACATAGTCTAAGGTTTTTGTGTCATATCCAACACAGCACATGGGTTTACCAGCGTGATGTTCTCTGGTGATCGGCTGTTTAAGCGTGACTTACAGTTTGAGTCTATTTTCTTCAGTAGGAGGTTCCTTGGGTTATCATACACCTTAATGCAATACATTAACATATCTGATGCTTTTTGGGGCATTGCAATGCATTAAAAAAAATACATCTGACCAACTCCACATTTCACCTGAACATTTGCATGGTCTTTGTAACTGTTGCTTTTGTCTATTCTAGCATAAACATGTACAGCCACAGTGCACCATAAACATAACTTATTAACAGTGTTGTTATTGTGCCAGACAGTGTGTCTTGTGGAAACCTCAATTTTGTTCAAATAAAATGAGCTACTATATTCTGTTATCTTGAACTTGAGATATTGAGCCTGTTAGGAAATCCAGATTCCCAAATAAAAGCAATTTGTTCTTATAGTTTATATGCAAGCTAAATAAATGCAAAGGTTCTACCTGCAAATAAATTGTCCATTTACAATCGGAGGTACGGTGAATGTGGTGTTGTAAGCATTAGATTCGCTTTATAGTCCACCTTGTTGCCACAATTAAATCACTCACGTCCATAAAATATTGATTCACATTTTGAAATAAACAAATGCTCCATAACTATGTGTTTGGCCCCAAAAAATCTGACACTTGGTTGCTCTTGGGATTGTAATCGACCAATCATTTGGTTAACAACTCGCTGTGATCAGGATGAGGGTGCATGATTCCCCAAATCATCTTCAAAAGCCAGACACCCTGAGAAAGCTAATAGCAACTTCAAAAAGCAATAGAGAGCCACCAGTCAATCAGCGGGTATATTTCAAAGGGGTCAACCATCAAGGAATGAAACAGCATGTGAGAGTCCAGCAGGCACGGCTTCATGCTTGAATATTGCCGGCTTCAGACCTTACAGCAGCTTACCTATTGACAGTGGAAACTGTGCTTTATGCTATTAATCAGTTTGCATATTATAAAGCTCTTACCTAGGTAAATGTTTACAAGGGAAAGATGTCAGATACATAGCAGTAGGACAACATGGAGTGGGGTTACACTTAATGTTCCATAAACATTTCAACAGCTATAATAATTAAATGCCACTATGAATTAATATCAATTTGATAACATAAACAGTGCATGTATTGCATATCAGATAACATCTCGGGAGTAAAGTCTGATAAAGTCTCGGGATTCAATGCATGCATTAGAAGTGAATGTCATCAATAATCCTATCACGTGATGCACTATTACTCCTATTGTCCAGGATGCTTTGCTGGTAAATTACATGCAGACTGATAAAGGCAGACTTAATTTCTGTCTGTGAAGAAAATAGGCTATTTAGAACATTCAATGAATGGCAAAAATATTATCCAATCTACCTAGGAATGACATTGAAGATGAAGATAGTTAGGTAATTTATAGTTCATTTATACAACAGTTCATTTAAATGGTCCACACAAAGCAACATCAGAAACATTATATCAGCAGTGGCTGAAAATCCTGCTTTATTTATTTTGTATGTATTGTCTACACTCAGTGTCCAGCTGAAGTGGTATCATTGTTCCATTTTAAGGGTGAATGCTATGCAAATTAAGGTGGTGTTATTGTTTTTCATTTTGTATATATAACGGTAGATGGAAGCTTTGGTGTTGGAAATGCAGGACTCTAAGACCGGGGTAAAGTCTCAGACCCAGAGACTTGTCATCACCACCATCCCTCATGCCATCACAGGTAAAACACAATACATTAAATGTCTTTTTGCTGTGTGTGTATGCAGATTGCAATGCGACAGAGAAGCCTGTGAAATACACATCTGTGCAATGCAACATCTGAGACACTATTAGCTGTGACCTGCAGAGAGACTTTCCCACATGCATTGATTGCTTGAGAGCAATTACTCCTTAACATTGCCAGTTATTCCAGTGAACCATGCATTAAAGTCCTCTTATGAAGTATCCATTGCCATGACAACCTCAGTGTGGCTAGCTGCAATGACTCCCTCCTCGAGGCTGTTTGGTCTTAGGGAAGAAAGGCTCTTCTCTTCTTCATGCTTAGCTCCAAAATTATGACGAACCAGAGATGTGAATTGGGGGAAACCCATTTTCCTCTTATATGTGTGTACAAAACACATTTCTACTCATGCTTGTGCAACATGCTTTAAGTTATTCTTAATATTCTTATTCTTAGGCATGGAGAGGACCCCTGAGGTGTTGATAAATGATTTAGTGAAATCACATGGATTGGATCAGCAGGCCCACCCCTGTGCCTCACTAATGAAGCTGTTCTGATTCAGTCACATCGACTCCTGCTTATTTGGCCCCAATTAAGAGAGCTCCCTCTGACCCGGCATAAGTGAACAAAGTCGTGACATGTCAATTGTTGTAAGATGCGTTTACCCAAGATGAGTTTACCCAAAAGCCTGTGTTTTTTTTTTTTTTGTTTGTTTTTTTTGTTGAATAAACATGTCTTAAATTAAATGAACATTTAAATTTGTGCTTAGTTAATAGAAGGAATGTAAAATCTAAATGTGTGGTTGTCTGAGAAAACTCATCAACTGACCTCTGGCAAGCATCCAAAAAGGACAGAAAAATCTTCTTTTTGACAAATAGGTACAACTGTATTGTCTATACAGAAACCTTTCTTATTCCACCGCCTAATCTTTAGCTTTTTACTCCATGGTGTTTCTTGTTTTTCCCCTTTTTGGAAAGTAAATGGGGAGGGGGGAGGAAGGCACTGTGGTTCTCTGTTTGTTATGCCATTTACCCCTGAGCCATCTGAGTTCACTGTTAGACATTGTGTACTACATGTGTTGGTAATACTTCAAGTAATTAATTCATAGGTACATTATAGAAATAAAGCCATGTCTTATTGCTGTGATATTGGTTGCAAGGTTTATCAATCATGCCCAAAGGGGTTGTGATGTAATATTTCATTAAACTAACATAACCATAACTATATTTATCTCCATCTCATCCAGGAGAAGATATTGTTGAATGGATTTCTAATCGTTTCAAGATAGATGTTGTTGGTAAGTAGGGGGCATTTTCTCTCTGTCAGTCAAGGGAGTCAAATCCACTTGCTTTCTTAGAGAGAGAGAGAGAGAGAGAGAGAGAACACGAACACAAAGCTTCAGCATGTATTACCTGCATGTAACAAATTGCCTGCACACTTGTGATCTCATTGTTTGTTAGTTCACGGTATGTTGGGTTTTTTTCATCACTCTAACTAAGTCAGTCCTCATCCTAAATTAGCTTAAGTTGCTTAGCTGGGTTTAATGTTCCTTAATTTGTATGTTAACATGCAAATTGCACAAGTGTGTAGTAAAAAGCAAATATACTATATTAACCTTATCGTTTGTGTGAGATAAGGTTTCTGTCTTTGATTGTAGCGGCACGAGCCTTAGGCACAATGATGGTGGCCTTTGGATATATTTACCCACTGCAGGATCACAAGAGACTCATCATCAAGTCAGATGCATTACTCTATCGCTTTCAGGTAACATTAATGAATCTCTAACAAACTGAAAATTTTCGCACAGGATTCTTATTTATTATCAGCGTTTTTGATAATAGTATTAATAAGATTAAAGTTGTTCATTATTCTTTCACAGACACCATATTTCTGGCCTGCACAGCAGTGGCCAGTGGAGGACACTGATTACGGTCAGTATTGACATTGTTGTTGGTTTGTTTGTTTGTTTTCTAATATTTACATTAATATACAAATAATGGACCATTATTAAAGGTTTTCTGTGCAATTGGCCAACATCTGTCATTGAATACTACATTATTCAAAAATAATTCAGGTCTGTAGAAAATCTAATGGTTATATTTCTGAATTTTCAAGCAATATACCTGGCAAAGAGAAATATACGTAAAAAGGGGATGTTAGAGCTGCATGAACAGGTAAAGACTATGATAGTATTCATATGCACCTCTTTAGAACAGCTCTAATCAAATTGGTGAATTAGTAGGCACCATTTTCAAACGGTATACGTGTTTGGTGTCCATTATATGGAAAATAATAATAATAATAAAAAATTGTTTTTATCAGGAGCAGTACAATCATCTACATAAATGGATGAACCACAAGTGGGACTTCATAGTAATGCAGGCCAAAGAACAGTACAGGTCTGTCCGTTTTATATATTATATTTTTCACTTGGCAAGTGCTGTCATTTTCATACTATCACATTCAGAGTTACTCTTGAAAGCTTAGGATGCTAATTTAAAATTTTTTTCCCAAACTGACTGGGTATTACAGACTGAGATAAGATAAGGCAACAGGGTTTTTTTTCTTCCCCTGAATAGTAAAAGATGGCAAAATTAACATTTTAATGTTAATAATAAGCCATGTGTGATTCAGAAAAGTAGGCTTTTACTCTATAATGTGACTGCCTAGTTTTAATTACTTAAAGTTCTAAAGTTTTAACACTGTGTCTTATATACAGTGATTCATTTTTGCACTCTAATTGAAAGGAAATAACTTTTTCATACTTTGTCTCATAGCAAATGGCAACATGCTTGAAAAGCAATGCTTTGTTTATTTAATTTCTACTAAACAGCCAGGAACAGTTAGTGGGATGGACTATGGACTGGAACGAGTTGTAGATCCCAATCAGGAGGAGGTAAAAAGGTAAGTTACAGTTGTAGAGTAGCCTCTGTGGACAAGCACATATTATGCATAGCTCTGAGATTTAAACTAGATGAGAAAGTAGATGTGTCTAATCTGTCAAGGACACTTTTAGTCTATCAGCTTATATGCAAGAGGATTTATGCTATACTAATCTCACTGTGGTTGCACAGCAGAAGAGCTTGCTAAACTTAGACATGATACTCTTAATAGGTTGGGCCAGAAGATGGCTGTTATTTTAGATGATTAATTCTTGAGAATCAGGGCTTTGGGTACATATTTTTAGAATTAAATTTAGTGTTTTGTCTGTGACTGTTTTTCTGTTTTCTTTCTCTTATTTCCAGATTTTTTCCTGAAATGTGAATGAATCCACAATCATCTATGTGAAGGAAGATTCTCTTTTCTTGTTATAAATTAGTTTTTATAATACACTATGATTAAAAGAGAATTATGTGACTGGTGTATTTAGTACAAAATATTAGAGGTGACTAAGTTCATTGCACATAAGTAGAAGCAGTGTTTTATGAGTTATTGTCTTGTTCCCTTTTTAATTATGTTTCAGAAAAAAACATCTGACTTCTACAGAAGAATAGTAAGCGATGAGTATTACTTTGAGTATTAATTTGCATATATGCTCACCATCCACTTTAATAGGAACACCTGTACACCCGCTCATTTATGCAGTTATCCAATCTTTCAATCATGTGGCGGCAGCGCAATGTATAAAATCATGCAGATACAGGTCAAGAGCTTCAATTAATGTTCAAGTCAAACATCAAAATGAAGAAAAAGTGTGATATCTGTGACTTCTTGTTGGTTAGTGCCAGATGGGCTGGTTTGAGCATTTCATAAAATACTGATCTCCAGAGAATTTCACACACAACAGTCTCTAGCATTTACACAGAATGGTCTGAGAAACAAAACCCATTTAGTGAGCATCAGTTCTGTGGGTGGAACCCCTTGTTTACAAGATTAGAGTAAAATGGCCAGATTGGTTTGAAGTGCTAGGAAGGATTTAGTAACTCATATAATCACTCTTTACAACCATGGTGAACAGAAAAAGCATCTCAGAATGCTCAACACATGAAACCTGGAGGTGGATGGGCTAAAACAGCAGTAGACCTCATCAGGTTCCATGACTGTCAGTCAAGAACAAGAATCTGAGGCTATCATTTGCACAGACTCACCGAAACTGGACAGATGAAGGTTAACCATAATTGGCTGACTGGTTAAATGTACATGTGTTCCTATTAAAGTGGATTTTGAATGTGTGTGTGTGTGTGTGTGTGTGTGTGTGTATATATATATATATATATATATATATATATATATATATATATAAAATATTGGGGTTCAAAAGTCTGAGACCTCATTGAGAAACTGGGATGTTTCAAATGGAATGAAATAACAAAACATGGTTTTAGAATTTTGATATATTTATAACAAATAAAGTAAATGTTCAGTAACGAATATATAATATTCACGACTCTGCACTATTTCTAGGTCCCTATTTAAAAATGTAAGCAAATTTGTGACATTGACCATGTTGACTGCTTTGTACAAAAGGTCGAATTTTTACTCATGCATAATCTCTTCTATTGAAGTTTGTGTTCAGATAACTCTCTTATGGATTTTATCTAAAATTGATTATACAGTTTTGCACTGACTTGTAGAGTCCATGCCAGCTCGAGTGCACACTGTCATTAAAGCAAAAGGGGGATGTAAAAAATACGAAGGAACTCTGAATTTCTGAAAATTGTTGTGTTAAATTAGAAAAGAATGCAAAACAGAAGCCTTTTAACAAGTGGTCTCAGACTTCAGGACCCAAATCTTTGTTTGTGTGTGTTATAAATATTTGAATGTTTTTATACTATTGCATTAACTATATTGCGTTATATAAGACAAATGTGACCACATATTAGCTAAATATTTTATCTTCCCCCTGCTGCAGATCATCTTCACTCAACAGTGCATCATGAGGCCAAGAGTGAAGTCATCTGTGTCTATTGGGGCGTACGTCATATCAAAATATGCGCACATATTTTTACATGTTTTCTATACCCAAATATTTTTTATATATATATATATATATATATATATATATATATATATATATATATATATATAATATAAAATAATGCTGTTGTATCCCATTACATCACTGCAGCCTTGTCAAGTACACAACAACGTACAAACAGCACGACCCCTTCCTTTATCCATGCCTTCCAAGCAACCCATGGTTAACAGATGATGTCACATACTGGGACCTTAACATGCCGAAGTAAGTTCATTGTTTTCTAATTGAGTTTAAAGTGGTATTTTTTGCGAGGTTAAATAATAAGAAGCTTGTGGTTTTACCTCAAGTGTTGAAAATCCTACAAAAATGAGAGTGGAGCGCTGGACTTTCAGCTTTGGTGAACTGCTTTGTGATCCACGTGGACGGGCAGATTTCCGTCTTTTTCTGAAAAAGGAGTTCAGTGGTATGTACCATTAGATGAACAAATATAGACTCATTGCTTCTGCATCACATTTACACCAGCGCTATACTGTAAAGTCATTTAATTTACAGTCCATTTCACACAAAAGCAAACGCCCTATTGTGATAGATTTTTGGGATGATACAGGAAAAATTTGCAGAAGTAGATTTAGACCAGAATTTCATATTTATACAAAGCACATGAGACTTAACAATAACATGATGACAATGACATTGTGAAATTGGGGTATGGCTTCTGTTGATAAACAGGTGAGAATCTTGCATTTTGGGAGGCATGTGAAGATCTGAAATGGGGGGCAGCAGCTACAATGCAAGAGAAAGCTCAGCAGATCTACAAGTAAGTGTACCACCACATACTTTTTGTGTTATAAAATTCCTGAATGTTACATTTTGAATGTGTACAACACATTACACACAGTCCTCTCCAACCTATAGTGCTTTCTGTAATTTTATAATATTGTTTTTATATGCATACAGCATTAATATGACATTTTCATGGCTATTCTTATTTCTTTGTTTTTGCTGCTGTTACATTGGTGTGACTGCTTTTTTTTTTAGGACTTTCCTGGCTCGTGGAGCACCTCGTTGGATCAACATTGATGGAAAGACCATGGAGATCACTGTGAAGGGTCTGTCTCACCCACATCGCTATGTCCTGGATGCTGCCCAGACTCACATCTACATGCTCATGAAGAAGGTCACCCATATCCCCCAAAACCATCAGCACCAATGAGCTATATAATATTCTGATTAGTTTTACAAGCACAAGCTAATATTTGATTTGGATTCAGGATTCTTATGGGCGATATCTGAAGTCCTCTGTATTTAAGGACACCCAGAAAAAGGCTGTTGTTCCTGAGCCGCACAGATTCAGGTTAGCGTTAAAGCGTAAAGCATCAAGACTAACATTCTTTATTAAAATTGGAATGGTGTCTGTACCAACTGACACTTCCAGAGTGCAAATGTCAAAACACAAATGACATTTTGTCTCCTCTCAGTGATGCTCAGCTGGAGCAGAATGCCAAGAAGCGAAGGCCCAGCCTGAGTCCCATCATCCTGAGGCAGCAGGAGGAGGCGCAAAAAGCCAAGCTGGCTGCCAGCGGCCCTGTAGACATCACACAGGTTATGAGCAAACTGGCTCAGAAAAAAATGAGCAAGTAGAATGAATATAGACACAATATATTTTACCAAACTGTTGTCATAGATAAATGAACATATCTTTTGCGATGACTACTTTACTATATACACACTAGTTTTAAGCACTTTACTCTGTAAATCTTTAAAGTGTAGACTAGTAGATTTTTAATGAATATATGTTCAGTAGATTGCTCTATTAGGTAAGGAATATGATTATTTGGTAAGATTCTAATTTCTCACTCGTAACTAAGTACTGTTCCTATTAGTTTCACTGTAGATATTATATAACATGCTTTAAGATGAATAACTAAACAATAAGCGGAGGCTTTAAAGGGTTAATTTAAGGCTTAGTATATTGTATGTGTTTGTTCTGTAGCCCATATTTTTTTCCATTGTCATGAGAACGTCTGTGTTACGTCAGATTCTGTCCTTTTGTGTTCAAACATTATCACTTGCAAATAGTTTCATTTGCATAAAATCACTCTGTCCATTTCTGTGTTCTTTACCACCCATGTAATAAAGTTATACATATTTTCCCAAATCGTTCCTGTCCTGTGTTGTCATATTCTGCATCTGTCATTCATTATCTGTCATTATTTATTTAGGGGGTTGCATGTTTTCTTTTCTCTGTGATATTGTTGTTACACTCTGACAGTGTCAAATATTACAATGTAAAAAAAAAAAAAAAAAAAAAGAATGAACATGAGACTGCATTAAGGTAAATGTGAACTTTTCCTTATGAAATGTAAGCAATACAATGTATGTGCAGATAGGTATGACTGCAGTAATGCATTGTGAATAGTAATAATTATTATTAATGAATAATTATTAGTATTACACTCTTAGAAAAAAAAAAGAGTTCAATAAAGTTTGAATAATAACCCTCTAAAGGCTGGATTATAGCTCTCTAAAGGGGTTCTACTTGGAAGCTTTTCTCAAAAGGAAACCATCTGTTATAGGGTTCTACATTGAACCTTTAAGGCTTTCCCCCAGACAGACAAATTGAAGTACCATTAAGAGTACTATCATAATAGTAATTATTATTATTAGATAATGTATCAAATAGGTAATAGGAGTCCAATTTTAATGTGTATTTATGTACATACCCATGCATATCTTTCCATGTCCATATTTTACCATATTTTATTAAATAAAACTAGGATTTTAGTATATTAAGGAAAGAGTAACATCATATTTCTAATGCCATTGAACATACAACACTTGATGGGAAATCAATAACTGGTCTATATGTATTGCTTCTCTTTTATCAAAGTATGTTGTAGTGTATATAAAGAGAAATACAAAACCAATTGTACAAAAGTGGCGTATATTATGTATTTCGATTTGTTCTACAAGGTTTAACTATATTTGGCTTTGGCTATTTAAACTTTGTACCCTCTGTTCATTTCAGTTGTGTCGGTACACAGCACCTGTGCCACACTTGGCTGTGTATGCAGGCATGTGCGAGTCCCAGTCCACTGCCTCTCCAGGACTTATGACCCTGCCCAACAGTGCCGTGTGTCCTTCCCCAATAAGCGTGGCCATTGACAGCACCCCAGCCTCAGAGAGGAGATTTGATGGTGGGGTACCTGCCTCATCTCACTTCCCATCTATCACTGAAAGCACGGAGGCATCTGTGTCACAGGAGAGTCAGCCTCTTGCATCCAAGTCTCGTGTAGCCCTGTCGCTCAGCAGAATCCTTCGGCGAGGATGCAATGCCCCATCCATGTTCGCCAGTCTTTCACCAAAATGTGCTGTAACAGCAGGGGGAGGAAGAGTACAACCACTTGGAGTGGACCAACTTGCACAGCCCCAGCCCAAGAGGATTGCAAAGTTAGTAAGACCCAACAAATAAGACACACAGAATTCACATCTATGAAATAAGACATTTTGGCCTGGTAGTTAATCTTATCATCCCATGCCATTTGTACAGTTTTTTCCAGATCAAAGTTGACATCCCCCCTGAATGCCGCATCTACCCCATTGATTCAGAAGATGAGGAGGAGGAGAGCCCTGGTGCAGCACAAGGGGCAGTCAAAGAAATCATATGCCCTTGGGAAACTGTCACCAAACATGATGGTGCAGGGTAGAGAGATACATACCACACAGAGGAAATGACAGACGTGCAGAAAGATGCGCATATGTAACACAGTGATCATCGTTTCCACCTAGGCATGCTCTGGAAGGAGATGTTTGAAGTAACAACATGTCAAACATGTCTGTATTTCTGATAGCTTTTAGGTAGTGCCTACATGTTCTAGTAGCTGGTGGAAAAGTGCTTATAACATGGTTGTGGGATTTTATATTTGTATCTGCTCGTTCTGTTTGTTGGTATGACAAGTCGAGGCCTTATTTTAGAAGAGTTTTCTTTTAGCAAAATTGTCATCAAGTTGTTCAGTATTGCAAAGGTTTTGTACTTGTTTATTATTTTATATTTATCAAAGACGCATTCATGTGCACCGATTTAAGAAATCGTCAATATTTTCATAGTTTCACTAAGTATATCTAGGAAGACAGCACATAGGAAAGGTACTGTCTGAATGTATTACCTTTAAAGAGTTTACAGTTCACTACAGAATGTGAATGTGGTTATTGTTCATATTTAATTTGTGTAAGTGCCTAAATAAAATATAAAATAAATAAATAAATAAATAAATCATTGTGTACTGCAAATATGATTAAACTCGGAAATTCAATACATTAACCAGGTGAGTCCATTTTGGATCCCATAAAATTACAAATATGTTCTGAAGAGGAGCCCTGCAATGGGATGGCACCTCATTCAGGGGTTCCCTGCCTTGTGCCCCGAGTCCCCTGGGATAGGCTTCAGGCTCCCCATGACCCTGTGTTGGATAAGCTGTAAAGAAAATGGATGGATAGATGGCTGGATAGATGTTCTGAGTGACGGCACAGTGTGTAACATTGCTGCTTCACAGTGTGAGTGTGTATAAATAAAGGTGTGTATCTTACTAGTGTCCCATCCAAGGGTGTGTCCCCACTTCACACTCCGTGTCCCTGAGATAGGCTCCATATCCCCTGAAACCCTGACCAGGATAAAGTGCTTATTGAAGCTCCCAGGCTCCCAAACCTGGTCCTGGAGTTCACCTGTCCTGCACATTTTAGGGCTCAACTCAGGAAGTCAGATCAGGGAAAACAGAGGAAAAGGGAAAGCAGGAAAAACTAAAATGTATTTGATAGAGGGTACTCCAGGCCCAGGTTTGGATAACCATCCATCCATCCATCCATCTTCTACCGCTTACTCTACTTTAGGGTCGCGGGGAAGCTGGAGCCAATCCCAGGGAGCATCGGGTACACCCTGGACAGGGTGTCAGTCCATCGCAGGGCGGTTTGGATAACGTCCATCCATCTTCTACCGCTTACTCCTTTTCAGGGTCACGGGGAACCTGGAGCCTATCCCAGGAAGCATCGGGCACTAGGCGGGGTACACCCTGGACAGGGTGCTAGTCCATCGCAGCGTGGTTTGGATAACGTGTTCCTTAAAATTACTGAAGCCCATGTCCTGCTCTTGTTGTTGTAAGAGTACCAGCAGATGGCGCACAAGGAGAAGATGAGAAGGACTGGGAGAGTCCACAAGACAGCTGTAAGAAATCATGCAGCACCTCATATAGTGTCTTAAGTTTGTTTTCTCAGTGTAGCATACAAACAGGCCACATCTCATCACACTTACATCTTTGTTATGTAACTGATACACTTTAGTTGTTGCTTTCCCCCCCAACCAAATCACAGCGAACGTCACAAATGTAGATTAGTTCAAACATCTCCATGTGGATACATAATACTGCCAGTTCTAGAATGCAAAACCTTAAGTGCGCTCATCATTTAAAAAAAAAGAGAAGAAGAAGAAGAAGAAGAAGAAGAAGAAGAAGAAGAAGAAGAAGAAGAAGAAGAAGAAGAAAAGCAGTAATAATCTAAAAATACATTTGACGTAATGTCATACTGACTCGATTGTGGTCACCCGGAAGTAGTGGGAGTTCACACTGCGGAGGCGCTTTAGTCAGGGTCGCTGAGCAGCAGAGCTTCGTGCTAACCATGACGGCACGAGTTTGGGGATAAATGAAGCGTCTCAAAATCCAACTAGTTACTTCGTTTAGATCCCCGCAACCCGGTAAGTTGTTTAGAAATGGCGGACAGAGTTACAGGCGTTACTGTGAACTTCAGGCGCAAGCGTGCAGCTGTTAGTGTGATGAGTAGTTAGCAGTGAGCTAGCCCGCTGGGGCCGGAGTATTGCTGCGGTGTTTGCGGGTTGTTGTAGTGAAGTGCACGTCGCGTATTCGCTGCATCACAGCGCTAGTCGAAGTGTTAGAACCAGCTGTAGCGCTGACCGTCATCTGTTTCGTGTGTTTAATGTGTCGGCGTTGTTAAAAAAAAAAGATGTTTCTGTCCTTGGCATTTACACTTCCTGCCATTTCATTGTAACAATCATTGTAAGACGCTAGCTGACTCTGGTGTGACTCTGCTTCAGTTCAAATGAATGCCCAATTCTTACAGAACACACATTTTCACACCCATTCTGATATCTGATTAGTTCTATATCCGACTAAACGTGAGGCATTCGTGCCATTATATATTAGCACAGGACACACCTACTAACAACACATCAACACATGCTGAGCTTCAGCTGTCTGCCTGCTGTCTAGCTAGAGAGGGACCCATGAGAGAAATCACAGGTAGGACAATATCTACTGCACTCCACAGATGCTCTGCAGTACAATTCTGACATGACCTGGGCTTCCCCCCTACATCAGATACGATTATATGAGCAGATTCGGCAGTCTTTTGTTTCTTTATGTCCTGAGCCAGCATATTTCTCGTCCACATCCGGTCTCGGTCAGGAAGATGATTTAAGTTACGTCATTACTTCTTTCACCTGGTGCTTTCCGTGCTGTTCATTTATGACGGTAATAACTTTGAACGTACTAGACAGTCACTATGTTTATAATGCTGTGTGTGTGTTTGCGGTCGACATTGCAGAGTTGATTTATGAACACATGGCCACATTTTCAAATGCGCCACATTGAAGAGCTTAAACTAATGGATAACTGGATACGGATAACGTATTACATATTAACCTTGACCGTCTCTAATAAACGAGCGTGTGAGATGACTGTTGTCCTTACAGTTTATAGATCTACCACATGGACACACTACTAATTAATAACACTAATTACATCCTTGGATACTAGTTGCACTGCTACCAATTGGACAGGTAAAACTGGTTCCTGATGTTCTCTCAGGGGAAGAAAAGAGACATATTTTGTTTCAGCAGCCTGCTAGGTGGAAGCATTTGTCCCAGGCTTCGTGGTTAGAGGTGAACTTTTCAAACAGGTATTGACTTGCACAATGAGGAATGTGTTCTTCCCCTTTATACTGTAATAGGAGTTTGTGCTACATGTCTAAACACTGCCTCCACACGAGGCCCACGTAAACTCCAGAAAGTGCATAGATGCAGCGCCTTGAATAGGGTTTAATAGATTTTTGCAACGATTTCGCAGTTAAGTAACTCCTCTGATACCTGAGCAAGAAAGAGAAACTCTGTATGTGTACGCATTATAATCTTGTTCAGTGATGGTGTGCCAAGATGCATACTCAAATGTGTCGAGGCATCAAGGGACCGAATACAGACACAAACAGATTTCTGATTTTTATTTAATTTTATTTCCATACAAATGTAAGCAGTTTATAGCTGCGTTTTTTATATATGTCCTCATGCTACTAGTATTTATTTTACTGCAGTCTCGATTTGACTGTTGTGTGTGGAAGCAGAATTACATCGCTCAGTTCCACAAACAGTCATACTGAATGCATATGTCATTGCCAAGCTCATGTTGAGTAGGTCATGATGAACATATCCTAGTAGTCAGTATGATCTGGTTTATATAGGCTTAAAAAAACAACAACCAGATTCTGCATTTGGGTCAGCTATTAATTCAATCTGTGGTTGTCTTCACGGAGAACATCAGTCTATATGACTTATATTTGGAAGCAGAATAGAACAGGGGAAATGCGTTTTTCTCAGTAAAGTTGATCAAGAATGAACACACTGCACAACATTGATAATTTACATAGAATTCTCAATAGACAAGGTAGCATTTTATATGCAAAGGCTGTAGTATGTGTTATTAAAGTGTTGTTACAGATGGACAAGATTACGTGAGTATTTATCTGGGTAGTCTCATTCCATGCTGATGTCAGACTGTGAACTTTAGAGATCCTTGCAGCGTATTAAGGTTGTTTCCTGAACCTGTCCAGGGCTATTTCTTAATTCTGTTTTTAAACACTTTGGGTTGATAGATTTTTATATGGTTGATGTGTTATTGAAACCACATTCGGACTATTCAGCAACATTCAAACTTTTCAGCGTTCGATAAGAACTTGCACGGGAATTAATACAGACAATTTAGAAAGAATAGCCAGATCCATAGGTGTTTAAGATTAAAAAGTGTTTTGGTCTAATTTGGGAATGCTGTGAAATCCATTGTTGGCATCTACCTGCTGTACTAGTTGAGATATCACATTCCTGTACATTAGCATAGTTTAGGATATGTGTGTGTGTGTGTAATTCAAAACATGGGGGAATAGTGAATGTATGACACACTTGAAGAAAGCCTTGCTATGATTTTGGTTTCTAAATGTGCTTTCTGGTAGCAGTTGATTCTGTCATGTTAAACCCTTACCAGTAGGGCATTCATTTGCTACGTTAAATTCTGTTATTGAGAGGTTTTTGAGAATGGTCTCAACATGTTGCCAGTTTACCACTTGAAGTGACACTTAAATATGTGGGTTTTTTTTGTTTGTTTGTTTGTTTGTTTTACTGTAATTCTGAAGCATTGTTGGTTACACTAATTGTTTTTGGCTATGCTAGGTATTTTTATCCTTCTCTCACCTTTTCAGTAGTGTAAACTGTGCACAGATTCTGTTCTGAGAATTACAATATAAATAAAAATCTGCATTTATAGTTCTCAGATATAGAGGTGATTGATGAACAAGAGTTTTTTTTTTCTTTTCTTTGCAAACTGCTGGAGGACTCAAGTTTTCTAGCTGATCTGTGGGGTGTGTGTGTTCTTAAAGTTGTTATTCGTATTGCACAAGTAGGACTGCACACTTATGAGGCATGCCTGAGCCTGCCATATGTCTCCCTATTTCATTGTGAGCTTTCTGCAACAGTACGTCCATCATAGTTATTGTTCATATTAATCCCTTTATATATCATCTTATCTTGATTGATACATATGCTCTTTCATCTCATCCAAATGTGAAAACATATTTGCTGTATTTGGGTGTGAATTGCACTTCATACTGAAATTCTGCTGTTTCCATTAAAGTTTCCCTCAACACCACTTCAAAATGTTCTTAAAAACAGGTTCATTGAATCCCCAGTAATGATTATCCTCTGTTTACATGTTTTCAAGGTGTGTTTGTTGTCCCTTATCCATCACGCTGGCAGCGCAGGAGATCCGGGCTGGGAGGGAGCTGAGTGCCGGCAGGATGGTGTCTGCCTCAGCCTCAGGCACTGCTCCCAGCCCTCAAAGCGAGGCCGTGACCAGCGAGCTGCAGGAGCTTACGCTTAAGGCCGGCCCCACTCTGCTGCCTTTGAGCGAGAGGAAGAATGGTGAGTCGATAGCACCCAGATAATGCTACTTTCAGTAAGTTTAGCTCTCTGTCTATTCTCACTTTTTCTGCAGAGTACTTTTATGATTATGTTTTCAAAACTGATTACTATGTCCTTTATTATGTTGTTTTTACAGTACTGCAAATGATAGTGAAGTTTACCTCTGGAGAAATGCATGTATTGATATACTGTGTTATCACCTTCTTCTGCAGCAATGTGGAAGCTGCAATGCTTTTAAGAATGAATTACAGTGACAGGGTTTTGCTTCCCTGTTTGGGGCATGTCCAATCTCACAGCTCCTGGCCTTTAGCCACCACTCCTTTTTCTTTCACACTTTTACCCTACAGCTGTACTTCTACTGAGACATGTTATAGCAGGGCCCCTTTCACGTCTCTCACCCTGAAGACACTCTGGTATTAGACTTGCGAACTGGGGCTTTTGCCCATTATTATCGTGCTTTATAGAAGTAATTGCTACCTTTACCTTTCTCATGCAATACTGTGCATTGCTGCTGAGTAAAGTATAAACAGGTATTGCAGTAAGCGTGTCTGAAAGATGCTCATGCAATCATGTATTAGCACACTATAGAACTAAATCCGAATAGGAGCTCCAGGAAGTGTTGAAAGTATGGGGGCGTGGGTGTACGAGAGGACCAAAACAGGATATTTTCCCTAAGGACAGAATTGTGTAATCTTGTGCCGAGACACAAGCAGTCTGTGAGGAGGGAGCACTTTAGGGGTCATAGGTGGTCTGGAATCCTATTATGTTTTCAGTCTGACACAAGGCAGAGGGCTGATGTCAACATCAGTCTAAATTCCCTTCCCAAGAAATGGGGAAAACTTTTCAGAGTTGCTAGGTTAAAAAAGAATCAGAAGGAATAAGGTAGCTAGAAAACTTGCACTGACACACACCCACTTGAGCTGGGCGTGCACACACATGCCAACTCAGGAGAGACGGGATGCAGTCAAAGGGAAGGTGAGATGTATATAGATAGGTTCTACAAGTTTTTGTAAAGCCACTGGATTTTATTTTCTCCAACACGCGCAACGTTTTTTCTTTTCTTTTTTTTTCTATTCGTTCTTTATTTCATCTTTCATTTGATTCATTGGTTATTTATTCTACTCAAATGATCTACAAATGGGTTGTTGAACTTGGCAAGTGATTTCATTTTCTATGTTCAGGTAAAGTATTGCCATTAATGCAGGTACAGTCCGTATTCATGTTGTGGAGTTGTATTTACAGGAGGAGGCTGTAATTAATAACTTGACTGTTATTAAAGTGTTATTGTTGTCCAACAAGCAAGCTGTTGTCCAGGCTTTATTGCCCTGTTTGTGTTGAGTTTTCCCAAGACTGCTCTGATTAGAAGCCATTTAAAGCATTTTGTTCAGAATGGCAAAATCAGAATGCATGGAAACATCACAGTAGGGAAATGGAAATAATTAGATGTTAAACTAGACTAAATAGAAGTGTGGTGGTTATTTGTAGATCACATTAGACTATATGCATTCACCAAGTGGTCAGTTGTGCATAAATAAAACATATGCCTACTCGAAGAACTTTTTTTAATCTGCTTGTTCATGATGCAGTCTGAGCACTCTAAATAAAACTGTATGATGCTGTACCCAAAGTCGTTCCAGCTGGAAGGGGCGGGGTGTGGAATGAGTCCTTCACTGCTTCTCTCTCTCTCTAAACCAGCTGTCTGCTCTTGGGGGACTGGGAGTGGAGCTCAAAGCAGAGAGCAGAAAAAATCAGTGCATACACTCCCATTATTAGAGTAAGTCAGGCCTGGAAAAGAAGCAGAAACATGCAGGGAGTTTTTGGGCTGATGTGTGAAATCAGCAGACACTGGCGCTAAGCTTACTTCAGAATTGTTTTGGTAATAGAGTTACCCTTGCGGGTCTCTCCTCCTGCATTTAACCAAGGGTAAATAATGCTTATGTTTGCAGATGTCTTCATAGGACTCGGAAATACAGTTTGTCACCGAGGATCAAATAATGTTGTGGTGTCATAAGGTTCATGGGAGGGAGCTTTCTCTAGCTTCAATTATATTTATCCAGAGTGCTCTTAAGCACTTCCCTCATAATATCAGTACCAGTAACTGGTGCCCATAACTGTCAGTCATTATGTTGCCCCAGTATTGATTTACAAATGCATTATAACAGAGATCAGACAGTTACTGTATTATGAGTCCATCTAACATTTTAAGACGGTGGCTGGTGCAGCAGATAGTGTTCCTTCATCAGTGGATATGTTAGGAGAACATGACAGCTGGCATCACATACTTACACAGACAAGATTGAGCCTGTAACATCTAATAACTAGGACAGTATTCATCTTTCATGAGCAGTGTTGTTATTATAGTTCACAATTTTAGCTTTTTATTTCCATTTGAAATTTGGGGGCTTCAATTAGGAGGTGTTAGAAGGTTGTATTTTTTTTATATATATATTATTTTTGTTTTTATTTAGACTTGGAATGAATACATACACTTTATATGCACACATTGACTTGTTCTAGGTATCATCACTGACAATATCTGCAACATTTACCAGTACACCAAAATCTAAATTTTGCGTTGAAGGTTGCTGTTAACTTTTTTGAAGCTGGCACTTCTGGTGGGTAACGTTTCTTTTTCTCATATAAAATATGCGTGACATGAAACATTGCCATCTAATGGCACTATATTTAGGCTCTAAAATTAGTACTGTGAATTAGTTTAATTTGTTATCATTTTGAGTATTTGAGAACTAAAAAAAATGTGATTGCAAAATTGCATTCAGTTGTTTGTAATTGTTTAGTTGTAGTTTTTAACCTACTTTTTTTCTGCTTAATTTGTATTTCATTTTCACATGTACACTACAGGGTACCCAAAAGTCTCCATACATCGGGGAAATAAACACTCTTTTTAGCAAATTGTCTTTCACAATCTTCATACTTGGTTTATATTATATTTATTAGAGATACACCGATAAAGGCTATTTTCCCCACTATCCACTATCGGCTATCGGCCGATAGTTTAAAAACATCCAAATAATCAGGGCCGATTTTATCCTGTCAATCAAAAGAGGGCAGAAAAACATCAGTTTCGTGCTGTGTGTAAAGATGTCTCTTGTGTGGAATGACGACAAAACTGTAGTTTGTAATCTCTCTAAGCTCTGCACCGCTAACATTCTACACCGGACGCTTCAGTAGTGAGGCGGTGTCGAGTGCAGTTATCCCCTCCCCCCTCCCCGCTGCTCGTGCTGAATTAAAGCACCAGTACACCGTTGAGTAAATTTAAATGAAGAGGAGTTGACACAAAAGTAGTATATATTGCACAGAAAAATATATTTGTAGAGTACTATGTTTCATATGAAGTTAATTTAAATGAGTTAATATCACCACAAAAAAGATATTAAGCCTACATATGATCAGTTTGATGTCAGTGATGAAGTAGAAATGCCTTTGTGGAGAGTGAATGGGAGACTAACAGGGTTTTTTTTTGTATTCAGTCAATGTTAATATGAAATAATAACATTCAGTAAATTAAGAAATCTTACTTTAATCTTCAGAGTTTAGTTGATGTGTCAATGTTAATTTGAGTAATGTGTTCTCAGTTACTGTGAAGCAACTCGATGAAATGGAGAGAGATTTTATTTGCGTTTCCTTCATAATTGTGGGATTAATAATTGTTAATTTAAAAGAAGGCATAAAAGGCAGAACTATCAGTATCGGCCGATATCACTCTGAATAATCGGGTATCGGCTGAGAAATTTAGTATCAGTGCATCTCTAATATTTATATTTTCAGATTTAAGATGTCTTTTGACAAAAGAAGAGTGTATTGAAATCGTTCTCATGGTTGAATCGGGAAGTGGCAGGGTTGCGTTGGACATGCAATTACATGCATAACACCAGTTGTGTTAACATGAGTTTATCATGAGTTGGTGAGATGACTCCCTGTGTGTTTACAAAGAAATGGATGTTGTGATTTTGTAAATAAAGGTACATTTTGCTAATAAGTTTTTAATTTCCACTATGTATGGAGACTTTTGAGGCACCCTTGTGTATATATGGACTTTATTGTTTTTATAAATGCAAACAACAGTGAGCCATGACATTAAATCCGCTGACCAGTTGAAGTGAATAGCGTTGATGATCTTGTTACAATGACACATGTCAAGGGGTGAGATATATTAGGTAGGAAGTGAACAGTCAGTTCTCAAAGTCATTGTGTTGAAAGCAGGAAAAATGGGCAAGCGTAAGGATCTGAGAGACTTTGACGAGGGCCAAATTGTGATGTTTAGACGACTGGGATAGAGTGTCTCCAAAATGGCAGGTCTTGTGAGGTGTTCCCAGTATGCAGTGGTTAGTACCTACTGGCGACAGGGTTATGGTCGTCCAAGGTTCAATGATGCACGTGGGGAGCAAATGATTACCTGTCTGGTCCCATCCCACAGAAGAGCTACTGTAGCACAAATTGCTGAAAAAGTTAATGCTGCTTAAGGTTTTTATAGAAAGATGTCAGAATACAGCTTGCTGTGTACGGGGTTTCATAGCCACAGACCGGTCAGAGTGCCCGTGCTGACTCCTGTCTACCGCCTGGAACGGAAGAAGGTAGCCTGGTCATGAAATTCATTTTCTTTTACATTATGTGGATGGCCGGGTGCATGTGCATCGCTTACCTGGGGAAGAGATGGTGCCAGGATGCACTGTGGGAAGAAGGCAAGCTGGCGGAGGAAGTGTGATGTTCTGGGCAATGTTCTGCTAGGAAACCTTTGGTCCTGGCATTCATGTGGATGTTACTGTGGCACGTACTACCTACCTAAACATTGATGCAGACCAAGTATTATACACCCCTTCATAGCAACAATATTCCCTAGTGGCAGTGGCCTCTTTCAGCAGGAAAATGTGCTCTGCCACACTGCAAAAATTGTTCAGGAATGGTTTGAAGAACATGACCAAGAGTTCAAGGTGTTAAATTGGCCTCCAAATTCCCCAGATCTCAATACGATCGAGCATTTGTGGGATGTGTCAGACAAACAAGTCTGATTCATGGAGGCCCCACCTCGCAACTTACAGGACTTAAAGGATTTGCTTTGTCATTGTGCCAGCTACCACAACACACTTTGAGGTCTTGTGGAGTCCATGCCTTGATGGGTCTGAGCTGTATCGGTGCACAAGGGGACATACACAATATTAGGAAGGTGGTTTTAACGTAATGACCATGCCTCGATGGGTCTGAGCTGTTTTAGTGTACAAAGAGACGTATACACAATATTAGGCAGGTGTTAATGTTATGGCTGATTGGTGTATATATTGTTTTAGAATTTTGGTTAGCAGTTGCATATAGTAAGTTCAGGTTTGAATGAAGGATTATATACAGGTGGCCATGAGTGCTCTGCTTTATTTTAAAACCATTTAGGTTGCAAGGTCAGAGGCAACTTTCCAAGAATCTGAGTATATATTTCCAAGAATATAAATGTCATCTATCTTAGTTGTAGATGTAAAAATATTGGAATATTTGCAATTCAGTTGACTCTTTTTCTCTGGAATCGGTATATTAATGAGGCATTATATTGTAAACACAGAGAACCCTGAATGCGTGTCGTTTTGGGAGAGATTGTTGTAATGAGATGGCAGCAGGCTGTCTACACTTTTTCTGAGCTACTCTGTGGTTTTCTGTGTTATGTAACTCTGTGTGATGGACTCCAGCTCCGGCATGCTTACACAAACTCAAAATGGAGTGGGATGGATGGAGTGGGAAGGCGAGAGAGCAGAATGAAAGATAGCAGACCTTTCCTATCTACACTGACAAGATGAGACACATAACTGTGCATGAATGCAATTCAGCCTCATCACACCATGTCTATCCAAAATGACACTGATTGTAAAATGAAGCAAAATGGCTGCATGTCTTCTTGGCCCATAAAAGAAAAATCATGCACGTGTTGCGTCATGGCATTGACTTGCTTGATTTCTATTTTGGTTTGGTGAACTGAAGCCAATGGAACAGTCATATCCCTCAGCTATAGAAAGTGTTTTCTTGCCCAAATCTCACGTTTTTCAACAAGTGCAGAAGTACAGACTGTAAAGCTGAGAAACTTTAACATTAACCGGGGTGATGCAAACAACTGAATATATTGGGCTAGATAGATGTATTTAAAATTGATGAGTAATGCAGTTGTACACTGATAGTGTCCTGGTTATCCCTAGTGTGTTGCCTTAGATTTAGGCTCAGTTAAGCTGTATGTGCATGCATACAGAAATATGAAAAACAGCACCTATATGTTGATTAGATCTTTTTCCCCCCCATTTACCCAATGACTAATTCAGCTTTGATTTATGTGCTAAAACAAAGTGCATTATGTATACTGAGCAGAATACCAAACATGACCATTGTACTGGGATTTTGGGGACTGTTTATCAGTAGTAAACAAAGAGAAGGGCAATCTGTTATGCAGTCATCGTCTGCTTATTCAATGCTGATAAAGAATCTTGTATTGCTCTTCTCAAATATATGTGCAAGGATTTCTGTCCTTAAACAAGCAGGTTTTTAAGAAAAGACTAGAACACAAAATTCTCTCTGTCCTGTGGACTATTTTGGTTTTGTAGCCCAGAGACCAACACTCGCATTAAATTGCAAGTCACGTGCACTGGGTTCAGATTAAAATATTTCAGGCTGTTCTGTCTAAAACAAAGAGCCTAAATCTGAACTTGAAACTTGAAAAATTAGGTCTGAAAACCTAATTTTCTGAATAGAACCAGTTCCTTACAATGCCTCATATTACCCCTTGAATGCATGCCGATCATATTTCATTATCCTGCTTTTCTTTGTACCTTTCTTTGCCCTTCCACACTCATCCTTGTAAAGAAGGACACATTTAATCTACACGTTTGCCATCTGTTCCCATTCTCTTGTGTTGTAAAGTGCTCCTTTATATAATTTCTGATCTGTCAACTTTGTTATTAGCATATTAATGCTCTAAAGTGTGGAGCTATAAACATTTAGGATCACTTCTAATGGTGGTGAAAATAAATAAGGGAAAACCATGAATATCTTTTAGTTTGGCATATTGTGAAAAACAACTGTCTGTTTCAGAAATGCCATTCTCTCTCTTTAACAGTTTCAAACATTGCTGTTCTTTCCCCAGTCCAATACAAACAAATCTGCAGAGACAGCACATTTTTTATTTCTCATGGTTGATTCTAGTATTACTATGAACACATTTAAAAAACGTAGCTAAATGTTGTGGTGTTCCTGGCTATCAGGGTGGCAAATGTATTTTTATATATGTTGCCAGATACTCCATCAGAAGGTGTTGGGCTATGTTTGGATCATATCGTGGTTCAAACATTGATATGTTGATAAGATTAGATTTTTTTTACATCTTCCAGTGTTTTTCTACTGTACAGTTTGGCTCAATTTGTAAGTGGCAGTGGAGTATAGCTTATTTCACATGTGGCCAGCCAATCAGAACAGCACAGGGGGGGGAAACAAAGATACCTTTTAATTGTAATGGATAGTGAGACGTTGGAATATGGTCATGTAAAAAAAAAAAATTATAACTCCATTTAGTACAAAAAACCACAAAAACTTTATAAGTGGTTTTCTGGACAAAGAATATAAAAGAGGAAACTTGAACAATAGAGGCTCTTTAACAATAATGTGAATATTGAACAGAGAAGTTGAGTTAGGGAGATGAGAAACAATACCCCAATAGCAGTAGTCATGGAATATGTAAACTATTTTCTTTCTAGGCCCTTTAACTGGTGAACTTTGAAGTAACCGTGTTCAGGAAATTGTGTATTTGTAATGTGATGTCTGGTTAAAAGCTCTGTGTTAGAGGGGTTGATGAACTCCTTTTCCTTCCTCAGTACAAGACAGCATTGCCAGGAAAATAGGGAGGAATGTTTAGAAGAATATAACGTGTAGAGTGGAAGTTACCGATTTTTGTGTTCTGAGTTACATTCAACGTTCAATGCACTTAAATACCCAATCAGGACAGAGCAGCGTCTCCTCAGTCACCGCACTGTTTAAACCCTGTTACAAAGCTCACAACAAGGTTTGAGGTTTCGGACACTTATTCAGCAGTGTTTCAGTATTAGTAATGTAGTGGCTGTTAAAGCTTTGAATAATGTGAGAAATTTGGCCAATGTGTGAATATCCGTTTTGTGTTATTCTAAGAGCCATCGTCAAAGTGACATTAATGTGTGTCTGCTTATGTATTCATATGCTAACACTCACTATTAAACTTGCAACATTATAAAACAATAAATCAGTTATGAGTCTTTCAGCCCTAATACTGCATTAGTCATAATAAACAGTAAGGTATTTTTTTTCTTTACTGTCTGTCTTTTCATTGTTCTTTGGGTAGCTGTGAACCTGTGACACTAGTGGACTTTGTTTCCTACTTCTTGCTGTGTTTGTACAAGGTGGTGTGTCTGCTTGTGAGCAGTTGTGGGCTGGTGTGAGCTCATTCTCAACATCTTAAATGATAGGCAGCATTTGAGTATGTGTTACCGTTCATTAGCATTTGGACAAACTGTAAACATATGTTCCAGATGTTCAGTAAAGTTGATATACAGTCAGGGCTGGTATGTATAAAGCTGCACAGAGTAAAAAAATGTTTTATATACAAACAAAATCTTAGAAATCAGGGTGCTAACTCCTAAAAGTACTGTCAAAGTGGTAGGTATTTTAGTGTGCTTTAAAGGAGTCAGAAGCAAAAGGTGGCAGCATAGAGACAGAAAAGACAGGTGCCTACAGTCTCCTGTGCTTGAAAATATGTACTACAATTTATTGATTATGCGGAGCTTATAAAGTCATACTGGGTCACAATGTAAATACTTTTTTAACTGCATATTTGACTGGCAATCTCATATCTCCAACAACATTATAAGAAACAAGTCAGTGCCCGATAACCCAATTTACTTAAAGATTTAACTAAGAATCTTTTGGACTGAAGAGACTTTTATATAGTCTTTATTAGACTATATAAATTAGACTATCCGTTTACTATTTATTATAAGAACAATCCTCAGAAGGTTCACACATACAGCTTCCAGTGCTCAAACTGTGAGTTGATAAACCAGTTGCTAAAACTCTCCTTTGAGGAAATAATCCACTGCGGAAGAGCCTGTTCAATAAAAAATTTACCCAGAAATTTTGAGTTTTTTAAATGCATACTATCGGTCTAGTGATGCACTATGAAGGACTGCTTTTCATGAGTTAATCTTTCTTAATTTCAGTTCAGCTTTGACTGGAAAGCCCCACGGTGTATTGGAAATTGTCTTCACAATATGAAGAAGTGCTACTGTATGATGATGAGAAATGAGTATCTACACTTTTAAATAAGTCTGTCATGTCTATCAGCTGTGGGTTTTTTTGCAATTATTATTATTATTTTTATTCTGCATATGTTGCATGTGTAAATGCATGTCCGCCTAATTGTGAG
Source organism: Ameiurus melas (assembly GCA_012411365.1). NCBI lineage: Eukaryota > Metazoa > Chordata > Actinopteri > Siluriformes > Ictaluridae > Ameiurus > Ameiurus melas. The sequence continues at coordinate 20,858,790 of CM022760.1, forward strand.
TGTCTTAGTGTAGGAATATCTGTAAGTAATTCTATCCAGTGGTTGCACAGGTGATACTAAGCTGAATATAGAGCCTTTTGGCCAGCTGGCCATACTATTTAAAACTGGGAGAGGACCCAAGGGGTGGGGGGTGAAATTTGCAGGAGCTACACAGAAGTTTGAGAATACACATGGATGCCCAGAACCTCCTGCACCTTGTCCCATGGCAGGAGTACAAAGGTCATAGGAGATTCCCATTCTCTCACTGACCTTATTCCGGTCATTCACTGTCAATTTGTAATGAAACAAAGAGCTTCTATTTTACTGTACAGTGCAACATAATGAGAAAAACATGATCTCAGCCTGTGAGCACCTCTTGAAATATGAACTATGAACAGCCCATTAATATCAGGTGTTGGAAGAGGACTGCTTGATCTTTTTTTAACCCCTTCTATAGGTTAGCAGAGTTTTTTATTTTATTTTTTAACACTAACATAATAATATGCAGGGTAAGACTACATAAAGGTCATTACTAGTTTTGATAAAAGTCCATGTTTTTGTGTGCATGATATTCAAGTGGTGCATTTAGTTTGGGTTGGTGTAATTTGATATCAGCAAGAGACCGCAAGTTGTAATGAGTGAACGAGTAGCAACAGCTGAGGTGGACAGTGCAGTCACTGACTCTCAGTAATCTCTTCCTCTGACTGTCTGTATGCGTGTGTGTGTTGGGAGAGAGCAAATGGTGCACTGAGAGCAGGTTTTTCTTGCTGGTAGCATGTCACTGTCCTCTTTGCTGCATCTCACTTTTTGTGCTTGGTTCTCTGGATGTAATTCATGGGTAGAGGCTCTGTGTTCAGTCTGGAGATTTGTCATTTGCCCCTGCTACAAGAAAAGAGGAAAGTCAGAGGAGAAGGAGAAGCAGAGGCGAGTGGTCATTTTGACTAGACAGAAGTGGAACTTTTGTGCTATTCATAGTGTGAACTTCTTAATTGTGGAGTTATAATAAATCTGCTCTTGTTTGGAACAAATATAGTTATTAAGGGGAACTTCTCTTCTGTAAGCCACTGCAAATGTGATTTTTCACACCTCAGGAAAACAGCTGTGATATTGGTTTTTGATTCCTGCTTTCTTAGTCTCCATTCTAAATTCAGACCATAGCAGGATCAGTATCACCAATGCTGGATTCAGTCATGCTGGATACCCACCATTGCTTCCACTTTGATACAGCCTCTTTTGAGGATGAACCATACAGAACTGATCAAGATGAACAGCCTCTGAGGCTGGACTATGACAGACATGCCTATCATAGTCTTAAAGAAGGTAGGCCCATTCTTTCACTTTTCATTTGAACATTAACATGAAGTACAACTGGACAGCGGTTGTACAATTCTGTTTTCCATTTTGACACATTACATAACTATTTTATTAAATTAATGCCATTATATTGGTTTAGCAGGTGAGCTCTAGTGTAAAATCTTAAAGTTGAGCTCATCTGATATTCACTCTGAGTATGAAGCCAAGAGTGAGAGCTGGCTTGACCTAGGTGTTGTGCCTGTTGAGGTTCTCCTGTTTGGGATCGAGAGCCTTGTTTAATTGAGCTCACCAACTGGCAGAATTAGTGATTAACCTAGTTGGCTGCTGAGGGTTTGGGCTCTTGATTATTTCCTTCTGTAGGCTCTTAAAGGCTCCTAAAGTTAGTTACAGTCACATTTATATATCGCTTTTCTTGACACTCAAAAAGCTTTACATAGTATGGGGGGAATCTCCTCAACCACCACTAGTGTGTAGCATCCACCTGGATAATGCGATGGCAGCCATAATGCGCCAGTGATGTAGCCAATTCAGAGATGGGGATTATTAGGGGGCCGTGAAAGAGAAGGGCCTACGGGGGAATTTTGCCAGGTCATCGGGGTTAATGACCTCTGTTTAACGTCTCATCCGGCAGACGGTGCTGTTTTTACAGTATAGTGTCCTCGTCACTGGGGTACTAGGCCCCACACAGACCACAGGGTGCGCACCCCCTGCTGGCATCTCTAATACTACTTCCAGCAGCAACCTTAGTTTCCCTCTGGAGGTCTCCCATCCAGATAGTCACCAGGCTCAACCCTGCTTAGCTTCAGTGGGAAACAAAGTTTGCACAAAGAGCTGCAGGGAGATATGGTTCTGACCAGAGATATTGAAGCGAGGCACTGTCTGGTCACTGGTAACTCTGTTCTTATCAATTCCCTCCTTTATTGTTAAAAGAGAGAGCTGCTGTAATAAGGTGTCTGATTGATTCACAGTAACAGTCCCAGTGAGGTCTGGGCTGCTGGGAGTTGTGTTTCTTCAGTGGTGCAATTGGTATAGAAATAGTGGTGGTAGGAGGAGGGGTTTGGGTTTTCAAAGGCTGCTGTTAAAGTGAAAATGAGAAGAATTCAGATGACTCAAAATAACATTGGAACGAACAAAAGCATTCACAAGGGAGAGTGGAAAAATAGACGTGAGGGCGCGATTTGTGTTTTGTGAGGGCAGTCAGTTGTGCTGCACGCTGTTTGGTGTGTTTTGGCCTTCAACCATTGTGTAGCACGTGTGTGTACAGTTCAGAGAGTGAATGACACTGTTGCTCAATAAAGCCCAGCATTAAACCACATGATACAGTGTCTATGAAGGTCAGAACAGCTGATCAGTAAACACGGCAACTGCATAACCACGATGATGTCATTACATTAGGATGACAGGTGTGTCTGCCATATATTCCACCAAGGATTTCAGCCTTTCCAGAAAAAGATGAAATTATTTATTTAATTATTTGGCTATTGTATTTATTAATTTATTTATTTTTAACAAATTAAAAACAACAATCATTACATTCTAGATACATGAAGGTCAGTATAAGAGAATGTCTTACCACAGCTTTTAAGCACTGGCATAGCTCAGTTAAAAAATATATATTTATTTACTTGTGCTTTCTGTGAGGTTTTTTGGTATCAATGTACAAGCTGCTGCAACTGAAGTTGTTGTGTTTGGAACACATAACCACAAACCTCTTCCCATCTGACAGTTTATACATATTTAAAGCATGAAAATGGGGGAATGGGCCAGGAGAGTTGCACCTGCACAAATTATTCCAGATCGAAAGGTCGATTGGCTCATCTATCCGTTTTATTGTGGAGAAAAAGGCTGCTGTTTTTGAGTGATAACTTGCTTTACAAAATGTGTAAACGTCACTGAATATCGTGTCACTGTAATATCATGTAGAGATGATTAATATATCAAACAAGCGTAATTGTTAGTGTTCAAAACAGAGGGTAAGTGTCACAGGTCTTAATTCCTTCTTTGTACTTTTGTTGAGCAATTTTGCTCTCACTTGTAACAGTGCTCCATATGTTCCTGTTTTCGACCCTGATTCTCCTCTTTTGCACTGTATGGTACACTGTTTGAATCAAACAAAATTTGAGCATGTAGAAACAGGAAGTGTGTAAGAGCAAACAGCCTACACTGTCGCGGTCCCTCCCCTCTGCATGTTACCGAAGACAGACCCAGCAATGCGTATTTCAGACGCATTTAGGCGATCTCTAAGCCGCTTAAATTTGAAGACACTGAGAGGCGAAACATCATAACTTAACCAATCTGATGTGATTAAGTGTATTTAAATTGTCTAACGCTGCTCTTTTGTCCTCATGCAGTCCTCCAAATCAAACTACAGCAGAGGAGGACACGAGAGGAGCTCGTCAGCCAAGGAATCATGCCGCGTAAGTCCTCTTTCTCAGCTCTCTGCCATTCAGCTGTAAACTTAAATTATATCTGTGCACATTATTGTGACCGATTCTGTTTTGTTTTGCAAAAAGTCCAGCCATGCAGCAGTGAGATGGATTATGTTGTATTTTAATATACAAAGCATGCTAACAAGACTGCAAATAGATTTATGTATTTGTCTTCACCTCAAATTTGAATGAGTACAAGAATGATTGTTGGCTGTATTCAAATACCTCAGCAAACGTATCAACCAAGGAAGGGGTTTACAGTTGCTTCAGATAAAAGCGTGTTGCAAGACTTTAAGCAATGTCTGTGACTTCCACTGCTAGGGCTTAGACTTATAAATCAACATCCAAAATTTCAGCACAAGCCAGGTGACCTAACTTTGCCAAGATTTAATATCTGTCCCTTTAGTAACTAATTTAATAATTCTGATTGTAAAATGTAAGCTGTAAACTTCACTGAAACCTTCATTTGAATAGCTGTGTGCAACAAGTCAATGTCAAAATAATTGTTTGCTTTTCATGGCTTTCTTAGCAAATGGCAGTCTATGTTTATGTCTTTGACCTGGCTAACAAGTTTGTATGCTCAGTCATTGTGAAAAGGCCTGTGTGTGTTATCTAGTGGTCCTGCTTCCCCCTTGGCTTCCACTTCCGTATTCTAGGTTCTGCTCATCATACTAGAAGAAGCACCCTTTTCACAGTGCTCTCTGTTCTGCCTATCTGTGTGAAGGAGGAAGTGCTGCTGCGCAAGTGCAACTAAACACTGTAACAGTGAAAGGCAAAAAAATGGCTTCCATAACACGACGCAGGCCGTAATGTTAAAAAGTTTGTATAGAGGACCCATCTGCTATTTAACCCACACCGTGGTTAATGAATTTGGAAAGAAGTCAAAAAATCCCAAACTCTTGATCTCAAATAAACAACCACGTGCTCAAAAGTAATTAAAGTAATTATTTAAAGAGAAGGCAGAGACAAACATCAGGTGTTGGGAGGGTTTGTTTCAGCTGTCATGTTATATTCATGCATCATCTCCGGTGCTAAAAAAAAAAAAAAAAAAAAAGGGCGAGAGCGAGACTTTTTGCACTAGTTTTATTTGGACCTCTCACACACGGTTAATTGTGATTACATGTTTTGGGTCAGTGTCCAGCTCTCTCAGTGAGGAAATGTCTTCAACTGTTACCCAATCAGTTCTGTTTCATCATATAACTGCCACTCTATCATTTCTCATGTTGTGTATAATATGTAGAATAAGACCAGGTCAGTTTTCTACCTGCTAGATTTTCTATTTCACACATTCTATTTCTTTGATGCAAACACTACTACTTGCTCTTCACATTTATGTTTCAGCCACATATTATAATAACAGATAATAGTGTTATTACATTTAAAGTGTCTTGGTACAGCTTCAATCCTGGGAAGCTCTCTGCACTTCAAGCATTTGTGTTTCCCCTCTAATAGTCTTCATTTCTGGAGAAAAAAACATGTCTGTTTCGTCCTCAGGAGCCTGTTTTTACCCTATAAGTTGGTGTCTTTTAGCATTTCCCCTGTTAAAGGTTCCATTGAGTGTACAACTGATCTGATATTCTACAAAACTGACAGTTCTGCTTTTAGTGTTTTTCTTAATATCGAATATGACTGGTGCAGTCAAGCAGTAAGCACACCTTTTTCTGCCTACAGCACTGAAGAGTCCTGCTGCCTTTCATGAGCAGAGAAGAAGTCTTGAGAGAGCACGGGTGAGTAACTTCATAGACCTTTTGGTTTGGCTTTTGAGTGGAAGTCTAAGATTTGAAATTAAGATTTAGCACCTGGTTACGATTTTTTGGGTTTGTACATCACATACAACAATTGTGTGTCTGTCTCTCCTTTTCTCTCCAGACTGAGGACTATTTGAAGAGAAAGATCAGGAGTCGGCCAGAGAGGTCAGAGCTGGTGAGGATGCACATACTAGAGGGTAAGTTAGTTTGGACAGTTCTCTCTAACACAGAAAGTCATAGATCTACAGGAAGATATGCTATCAGCTGGGGGGTTTTGTGTGCAAATGTGCGAAGGAGCCATTTCTATATGTATCATAATGCGTGCTACTTGCTTGCTTTGCTCTTAGTGCTGCTAAATTTCTGGAGTTGAACTGAAATAAAATTTAGAAATGCTTAGGATGAACAGAAACAAACTTCATATACACTTTATATTGAATGAATTTTGTGAGATTATTGGTGTGACTTTGCTGTTACTCTGCACATGTGATCTGCTTGCAAGTTCTGTAAGCATGCCTCTGTCCTATCCACAGAGACGTCAGTGGAGCCCTCTCTGCAGGCCAAACAACTGAAACTAAAAAGGGCTCGGCTGGCTGATGACCTCAATGACAAAATCTCTCACCGGCCTGGCCCTATTGAGCTCATCCATAAGAACATCCTGCCTGTGCCTGCACTCTTAGGTCAGCATTACACCACAGAAATACACATCATTCCACAAGACTCTTCACTGTCAGCATCAGTCAAAGTAGCATCATGCTGAAATTCTGTTAGCAGATTATCTTCTATTACTTACATTCTCATAGGTACAGGTTCTCCAAAAGGTGAGAATTCCTCATTGGATGAGGACAGCAGTGATGGCCTATCTCCTGAACAGCCGGGCAGTCAAGACTCTCCACTTGGCTCTGTTGCTCAACACTCCCCCTCTGATATGCTTAATTTGAACCGAAACCCCTCACCCACACAGGTACATTTCAGGTCTCCTCTTTACTCCTTTTTGTTTATAATACAAAAAAATCAGCATAGTAGAAGACATGAATATGAATGGCATGTATATAGGCAGCTGAAATAACTTGCATATAAATTCCAATTTCCAGTTCCTCACTCAGGCTGCGCCGCCTCTGCTTAATGCTCCTGAGTCCTCTTCCCCACAAAACCTGACCAACGGACCTTCGATGGTTGCATGTGTCCGTCCTCCTACTGGATCTGCCAAAGTCAGTGACCGCTAGCGCTAACACGTTCTTACAGATCTATCCTTTATTGATCATTTGCTTACCGATCTGGTATTATTTTCCCCTTTGTCACCATTAACCTTATTTCTTCACATGTTATCGTTGCAACAGTCCCAGTTAAAGTCTAGTGTCGATCGTTCTGCTCAGCGGGCTAAGAAGCCTAAAGAGAACAAACCTAAGGTGAAGAAGCTGAAATATCACCAGTACATTCCTCCTGATCAGAAGAATGACCGTGAGCCCCCTCCCCAGCTGGATTCATCTTATGCCAAGATCCTCCACCAACAGCAGCTCTTCCTCCAGCTCCAGATCATCAGCCAGCAGCAGCAGCACTACAACTATCACACCATCCTACCTGCTCCACCCAAGTGAGTTCTTAATTCGAGAGATGTATGGGGGGTTTTATATTTTTTTGATGCCAGTAGAGAAAAAGAACGCTTGTGTAAGTTTTCCACAGCAAGCAGGAAGGTTAATGTTCTGTCCCTATATTTACAGACTTCCTTCTGAACAGCAGCCACAGCAGCAGCAACAACCGGCCAATTCTGGCCCTTCCCCATCTCGATCGGTTTCCACATCTGCTGCCGCATCCACTCAGAATGGAGCTAATCGTTCCAGCCAGCCAGTGGCAGGAGGGGCCAAGCCAGGATCATTGCCTGCAAACTTGGATGAATTCAAAGTAAGCCATCTTTCTAATGGGTCAGTTTTACAATGCACTCTAAAGGTCAGTACATTATTAATGTACTTGTATTTCAGGTTGCAGAGCTTAAACAGGAGCTGAAACTGAGGGGTTTGACTGTGTCTGGCACTAAGAATGACCTCATAGAGAGACTGAAGAACTACCAGGAACAGAATGGTGGTGCAGCAGTAGGGTCTGGACCTATGAAAACGGTTCAAGTTCCACCTCAGGAAGTGGCAGCTCAGTCTAAAGACGCCGTTGGGAAGGGGGCAGCCTATGCTGTGGCAATGAGCAGTGGCATCCAAGCTGCAGCCCTGCCCCAAATCACACGCTTCAACAGTACAAGCTCCTCCCCTCCTGTATCTCCTTCACCATCTGAACGCTCAGTGGCTGGAATGAGTGCTGATGAGACCAGCTGTAATGGGGATGTATTTGGAGAAATGGTTGGTTCTGTTTTCCACTCAGGAAGTGTTTATAGATTTGTTTTATAATGCGGACCTTACAACAAACTTCAGATGTTTCAGTTCATGTTTCATTTTATTGGTAGATGCTACTGTCCCTTCTTAACAAGAAGATGTATTGTTTTATTATATAATTATTTAATGTGAGCCTCTCTTCCTTAATAGGTTAGCTCACCTCTCACTCAGCTGAGTCTGCAACCCTCCTCAGAGCATCCGTCCCCAGTTAAAGAGGAGCCTCTTGGGCCGTCAACATGCTGTATGTCCCACCCCATTGCTACCCCTTCTTTAGCTACTCAGCCCCAGGAACATCAAATGGCAGCCCCACTGGCACCCTCAGCATCTCTGGTGGACAAAGACCAGATGCTGCAAGAGAAGGATAAGCAAATCGAGCAGCTGACCCGCATGCTAAGGCAGAAACAGCAACTTGTGGAGACTCTGCGCTCACAGCTTGAACAGGGCAAGCGTGGATCAACCGTAGAGGGAATGGACATAACAGTCAAGACTGAAGGAGTAGCCCTGGCCAACAGAGAGGGTGTGAAGGTAAAAGAGGAAGCAAAGGAGGACATGGAGACATCAGCAGAACAACAGCCTCAGAGAAAGATGCAAACACAATGTTCTCAGCAGACACTGCTCAAACTGCAGCAGATCCACCGACTGCAGGCGCAGCAGCAGCAGCAAATGCAGTCAGAGCAGTCAAAACAGCAGCAGCCGCAGGCACTGCAACAACAGAAGCTGCAGCAGCTCATTATCCAGCAGAGCCAGCAGAAGCAGCTACAGGCCAATCACAAGAAGCAGCAGAGGCCACAAAAACAACAGCAGCAAAAACAACAACCGTCACAGACACAACAGGTCAGTCAAGTTATAGTGAGTAATGAAAAATTAGTACAAAAGGTGTTTAATAATAGTCAGTAAGGCACCCCAACCTCTAAAATGTGATTTAATGCTTCTTGGATGGCTTATTCTTATTGTATATATTAGTATTTGTGTTAAATGTATTAATTCAGGTAAATTCCACATTAAATAAAACCTAGTACTTCCTCAGTGTTAGAAACATTTTATAATGTTGGGCAAATTTTAGTAGCTGTCATTAAAGGTATCTGCTCCAATCTCAGTGGTGCACCAGAATCTATTTGGGGGGCGATTAATAATATGGACAACCAGCATCAAAAAAATCAAGACAGACCTGTTAATCCAAAAAATGCCCAGTTTCTTGTGCCTTCTTGTTTTTAGGAGAACATTGAAAGGACCTGTATTTGTCTGAATTTTTTGTTCGCTCCAGTTACTGTCTGCCTTTGAATATACTTTAATCCATGCCTTTTTTTTCATAGGTCTCCCAAGTGTTTGTCAACCAACAAACTGGCACTCAAGTGACCACATCGTTCCCACTCGATCTTCTCAAAGCTCATCCAGCACCCACTCTGGTCACCGATGGCAATGGCAACCATTACCTCATTGCACTTACCAATAACAGTGTGGACAACCGGAACAGTGAATCTCCACAAAGCAAAACCAACGGACGCATCACCCTTCAGGTAATGTGTATAAATGCATTGACCTACAGAATTGTAGTTTTTGTGCTGTTAAATAGATTCACTTATGCCGCATGATTTATTTCAGAGAATGCAGTCCACACCTGTCAGGCTTCCCAGCCAATCAGCTAACGAGGTTGCTAAACCTGTGAGCAAATCCCAACAGCCCCAACAAACTGCTCCTGCCAAACAGCCCACTTCAAAAGTATGTGAATGTGCACTTAACACTCAGAGTAGTATGATTTGTTAAAAAATGTTTCACTTGTTACAGCTGGTACATTGACTGAGAGTACAGACTGCTTTTTATCATCTAACAAACTGAACTGAACATGCATTAAACCTAAAGTTATTGCAGTATATAATATAATGATCCTTAACTCCGTTTCCAGGTACAAAAGGCAGGACTGCACTTACAAACTCCTTTTGTTCAGGAGTCGAGTCAGTCAATGTCAGCCCCACCAAATCTTCATCCTTTTTTCCTCAATGAAGAGCCCCACCCTCTCACCGAGCCTAGCTCCCCTACTTCACTCAAGGTACAGTATTATCCAATCCAGCCAGCTTTGCAATTCATTATCTTATAACATCTTAACACTTTCTGTTTCACATCTCATTTCCCCTTTTTTGTATTCCTCCATTTTCCTTTTCCACCATGATCTATCTCCCTCTCTTGCAGGGAGATGTATGTCCAAGCTTTGACCGACACACTTTATTTACACCTCCATCTCCAAAACCGGAATCCCATAACCCCCATCATGTCAAAGTATGACACTCTCTTTGCACTTTGTTCTTCTCCATCTGCTTTGTCTGCTCCATTGCTATATTTTAATGTTTCTTTCTTTTTTCTTGATGGTGAAGCAGAGCTATAGATTAAAAAAATGTTCTTGCTCCCACAGGAGAATGGTTCCAGCAATCATCACATAGACGATTTGTTTGACATTCTTATTAAGAGTGGAGGTAAGGAAAAAAAACGTAGTCAAATACATTTTGGAAATGATTCTAATGTACATTTACACTGCAGGAACCTTTTCATGAATACAGGAAGTTAAAGCATGTTTTCTCTGTAGGAATTAGGATCAGTGTTTGCTCCATGGCCATAGTTAGATGAATATTGATTCTTTTTTTTAGTTCCTGTTCTCAATCATGCACTTTTCTGTGTACCAGGAATTGTTGAGGTGGAGCTTGCGATACTGAATGCTGATTTGATCAAATATCATCTTATTTTTTGGCTTGATTCCAAACTTGAATAGTTTGCATCACTTGTTATTTTGCCTATATGTTCATGGTCTCTGCACTTCTGAGGAACTCGTGTAGTTTTCATGTATATGGTTCCAAAATATTTTAGTTCCTGGAAAGGTTCCAGCATCTGTGTTAACGTGCCTATAATCAATGAAGGAACATATATTCATAAATAATTATGGATTTCATGCTTCTTATTGTCTGCGGTCTTCTGCCTCTTCCTGCACCTGAACCAGAAATCTCAGCGGGATTCAAGGCCAATCCAGACCCTTCTCTCTCAGAGCTGCACTCCAACCCCCCCTCTCCTCCACCCTCCCCACTTCATCTATCCCCCCCCATTACTCCACATGACCCCACCCCTTCCCATCAGCCCCCTGACACACAGCATCGGTCCTACTCAGGAAGCAGCTGTCTGGAGGACTTCCTGAAGAGCACCACGGGGTCACCGCTGCTTGGTGTGGAACCTGATGGTCCAATGGCGCTGATCGACGACTTCCACAACCAAATGCTGAGCACTTCTAGTATTCTTGATCATCCCCATTCCCCAATGGACACCAGTGAGCTGAGTTTCTCCCCCCATCCCACCAGCCTGGACTTTGAAGACCCTGTGCTTGATGGCATGGACTGGCTGGACTTATCCATGGGAGGAGGGAGCAGCACAGGCGGGACAATCCTAGTTCCTCTGAGTTCACACACACCTCCCAGTGTTTTCTCAGCAGACTTTTTGGACAGTTCAGACCTGCAGCTCCACTGGGACCCTTGTTTGTAGCTTTGGTCTTAATTGCTTAGCAGATAAAATGCAACCTAGCACCTTTGCTCATATAAAGTGTACAGCCTTTACACATACGCACACACACTCCAACATACATGCTGTTTCAAATGCTAAAACCATACATAAACTGGTGTATATTTAAGCGTTCACTTGTTTAATAAGTCTACTAAAGCACTGAGTATTACCTCTTACTCCCTCAACAAAACAAACATGGTACAGTGCACTATGCACTAATGTATTAACCCCACCCTCCACCCTCCAAAAAACCTTCATTATATTTCTCAAGCATTTTGACCTCCAAATAAAATGGATGCACCAGCTGTTTGGTTGGCTATGTAATGCGAATTTACGCTCATACAGCTGGTTGCTCATCATCATGAATAAATAGTATTTGAATCTAGGCAGTTTCTAAATGTCAGGATTTTCTGGAGTTATCCAGATAGTCACTGTTTAATTATGTGGGTTACCTCCCTCATGCCATATTGCTGTCACTCCACCATACTTTCCCTGCTGGCACTGAGAGACATGGGCACATGATGGGAAGAAGAATTAAGCAGAGAGATAGTCTTCACCTAATTTCTGAGACTGGCTTTGGAATAGCTTCCAAAACACCAGTGCTTTCAACTTTGCACTTATGCTGACCTGACCAGTGTTCTGGTCTAAGGAAACCTCCAAACGGACAATCTCTGCTGGGAACTGGGTTTGGTGATGTTCACCTTACTCTATGCATTGCTGTATTTGAGGTACATGTTCTTGACTAAAGCCTTTCTCTTTGCATAACTGAGCTACTGGACATCAGGTTTGGGATTCAGATTTCAGAATATTTGAAAATTGCTATTTTTTAAAAAGAAAAAAAAGAAAAAGAAAAAAAATAAATAAAATACGAAAATGAGTTTTGGTTTTGCATTATTTTGTGCCAATCCTGCATTCCTTCGGCTATTAAAAAAAAATAGAATTAAATGTTATAGGTTAATTCTTTTTTTTGCAGTATCTGAACTGACCAGCAGAGGGAGCTCCACACAATTTGTAGCCCTACATGAGTGGAGGTGTTTTGCTAGTTTGTAAACGGGCTGCTTTGCTGAAGGACTGGTAAGATGAGAGGAGATATTTGAACTTTTTACCTGCTCAGACAACAGAAATGACTGGGAAATGTGTGTTTTGTAATGGGGAGATATAAATCTGTGCACTAGCAGACTAGCACAATCTCAGAACTATATACTGCCACACAGAATATTTAAAATAAAAATAAAGCAATTCTGTTCCCACATACTGTTTAGTACAGCAGTGTGTGGTATTGTATGTTTTTTTAAAAATAATTTCAGAGGTATTGAGAAATTTGAAACTGTTAGAATTGTTTTATTCTCAAAATGACCGTGTAGTGCAATGTACAAATAAGTGACAAAGAATTTTTTTTGCCATATTTTGCAGTATACAGTTCTTCTATAACCATTATTAGCATATTTGTTATACAGATCTTTTTGAGTTCACATTCTGCACAGAAATAATCAGACTGCTATAGTCTACAATATGAGTAACTGTCTGTAATATCCAAACAGATATTTAGGCATTGGTAGCGGGATTAGGCAGAGATCTGACCTTTTAAGAGCAAAATTGATTTTGTTACACGATTCACTGCACTGTGTGGTGCCCTTCTTTTGATATTTTCAGACCAATTACTAAACTTTACCACAAAATCCCCTTCCATTCTGACTTTGTTTTTGTGGCATTACAAATATTTTCAGCTTCTATCGTTTATAAATTGTCATATCAACACCGTCCTCTAAGAATTCAGTGCAAATATTGTACCTCTAGATATTACTATTTTGGCGAATAGGATCGTATACAGATTTTTACTCTTAATTTCCTCCGAAAAGCCCTTTTAAATGAATAGATAATTAGTATAGTAATTTTATATACGTAACAGATACATTTACACTCTTGGGGGGGGTTATTCAAAGGTTCTTTTAGGGGTCAATGGATGATAATTAAGGAGTTTTATCTTCCGAAAAGGGGTTCTACTTGGGGAAACATTCTGACAGGGAAACACTCCATTGTAAGATTCTAGATACAAACTTTTAAGGGTTCCCCCGAATGGACAAGTAAAGGACCTTTAAAAGTTCTAAATTTAAAAGTGTACAGTGCAACACAATATATTAGTACATGTACATACATCTCTTACAAAGTTGCTTTACAAATGTAGTTCAAATGCTCTCTACACAAATACAATTCATGTGTAGAATAATGAAATGTAAATTTAAGATTATAAAAGTGCACAAATGTTCACAGAGACAGGAGATCGGAGCAAATGCTAATACTGGATAATATTGGAAGCACTTTATAATTTATATATTCTGAAAACTACAAACATGTTATAAATTGTGTGTGTTTATTTATATATATATATATATATATATATATATATATATATATATATATATATATATATATATATATATATATATATATATATATATATATATATATATATGGCTTTGTTGTAGATAAAATGTGCTTGAAATGAAGAAATCTATGACCAATCTAACTTAAAAGTCTTCAACACTGCTAAAATTCACCTTTGCATAAGTTGTATTTAATAATGGAGCAACAAGATTCATCATTTGTCTTGGAAAATCGAAATGTCACAGTTGTCTTAGTTCTGGAGAGATCTCTGTGCTAAAGTGTCATAAGCATATGGGAAAGAGATTTCAACAGTTCCAGATTATTGCTCTGGATCATATGCTGAACAAATGGGAATTGTAACTCGAGATGTCTTCCCTTGCTGGGAGCTGGATGTGTAAGAACAGTTCAGGAAAATGTGATTCAGCATCACAGTGGGGTCACAATTGCTTCAGATTACCATAAAGGGGAGCTGAGATAAGACTAGGAAAACAGGAATGAAGAAGTTACTGACTTTTTTTCATTTATGGTATGAACATAATGTCATGTGCGTGATCTGTAATACTATATCCTGCAGACTGTATCAGAACTGTCTTCTAATGACCACATGACCCAATAAAACAAGGAGATCTCTCATAATAAGACCCACAGAAAACGTGTCCCTCTAGCGATCCCCAGTTTCACATCCCAGGCCTCTTACATATGTCTTTGAAAGACTCCTGATCAACACCTACTCAAGTTGAGTCATGCCTTCTGCCTGAGGTTAGCTGATTAAATAAATTGTATCACTATGTGGATTTCTCAATAATGAATTCCCAAAATGATGATCAACTCATACTGGTGTATGTAGCTCAGAGGTAGCTCTAGAGCTGATGTGATGATGGCATTAATCCCTGTAGAGCTACTGTAGTCCTTGGGACCATTCCAGTATTCCAGACTGCACACTTACCTCCCAGCTCTGTGTTTTTGAGACAGTGTGCTGTAGCAGAGACATAAGGACCAGAGGACAGAGACTGAACTATTGAGGCTGGAGAAACCCAAAGGAAAGCTAAGCATCTGTGGTAAGAATGTCTTATCATTGGTGTGTCCGTGAATGAAATTAAACCGCTGAGGACTCTTAGACAGTGACTTCTGTTTTGCTGTTGGTTTGAAAGCTCTTGTGTTTGTGAGGGTAGGATGAAGGTCCTTCATAGGACATGGGCTGTGAGAAAAGCTCCGGAAGCATCTCTATGCTGTATTGCCTTCTGCTGGCGTAGGTCTGCCTGCGACTAGGGTGTCCAGGGTGTGAGGTCTGCCGATGGACATGTCGGGATGCAGAGTCGCATACTGTGAAGCTTGAGCTTAGGGGTAAGGGATGAGCGCTGGTTTTTCGAATGCAGCTCCTCTCAAGTTGGCTGGTGGGGATGGAAATGGAAAGAGCAGAGTGGATGTCGCGAGAAGGCAGAGTCTGATGCATGTAGAGCTTGTCTTGATGGGAATAGGACTTGTCTTTTTGGTGCACTGGGATCGGTTGAAATGGTGCAGGAATAGTTTGGTATTGAGAGAAATCCATGAGTGGATAACTCTTATAGTAACCTCTGCTGGCCGTGTCTGCTAAGAGAGAGAGAGGGGGAGAGGTGTTTGAAGTGAAGTGGCCACACTAATAATTGAGCAAATGTTCCTTGAAGTTTGAAATAAAATGATTATCCTCATAAATATCCAACTGAGCCCCTATGTTTAGGTGTAATATGGTCTTGACCCTCCCGAGTTACAAATAAAAAAATTATTATTCCTGAGTGCAGTGAACATACATAAACGCATGGAGCAGTAGTGTCATTTCAGATTAGTGCATCAGCGCATTAAGGTCATTCCTTAGACATGAGTTACCTCTCTCTACATGAAGAGTTGACCTGGAAGCTGCACTCTGTCTCAACTCTTTATGTTCTCTTTATGTTTAGTTTTTCACTGTTGGGGAGGAAGTGTGCACATGGCAATAGATTGACTGATGTTAGTGTGAACAATGAATGGTTGTACTGACACTTGTTAGAACTTCCTGTAATGGCATTGTGCTGTGATTTCTAAAGCTACTGTAAAAATGAATAAATAAAATGCTTTCTTATTGGTAAAACAGTCTCCCTTTTCACCAGCAATTTGTGCTAGACATTGTTTATTAATTATTGGCCCCTTAGCATCCTAATTTAGACATTCAGTAGTGTTGTATTACAGTAACATTTCAAACATTATCACCATTATCAAAGGTTTATCTCAATTTTGTGTCAGCTGAACAACTAGCTAAAGTTGTTTAGGAATCAGTCAAATGAAAACTGGTAGTTGTAATGGCTTACCCTATATCCACATTCCAAATTCTGAGTTACCTTAAAATTAAGTTTGCAATTTCTAGAAAGCAAGTAATACATTCATCTTAGAGCAACTTAATTCTACTATCTTACATACAGGAGGCAACATGTACTACTCACATGCTTTCCTTATTACTGTCAATTGAAAAATCTAAAGTGTTTACATACTATATATCTTATAGTAATATATGTGTGGAATCAATGCCATGAAGAATCGAGGCTGTTTTAGAGCAAAGGGAGGTCCTACCCTTATTAATATAGTGTTCCTAATAAAGTGTTCGGTCTCTGGTTCTTTTTGGTTTCAGAATGTAGTACTCATTTGATGACAGTTATCAGCATTATCATATATGCAAATATAGCGAATGCATCTCTGCGTCAGGTGTTATGAGATGTGTTCTAAGTCTGTTGTTATAAATTGGTTCCTGTAACCAGTTGCTGAATAGCCCCAAGTTTTGGTGACAGCCCTGACACAAATGCTGCATGAAGTTAATAATAAATAAATAAAAATCTATGAAAGGGTTTATATAATTCTGTGTTGCCTCTGAATGTTAAATCAAATGAATAAATGATAATTGAACTGCATGATAACCATCAAAAGGAATTTGATTAAAATGTAAATAGCTTAGTAGAGATAGGAGGGTTTCTAGTATTCCCATGACTGACAGACCATCTTTATTCAATCTCTTACCAACAGCCTTGAGTGAAGAGTACTTGCTGTGTGTGAGGCCAGACAGACTGTTGTTGCTTTGGGGATGAGAGACTCCAACTGTTGGACTGAACGCTATGTTGCTGAGGTGATACTGCTCTGAAATAAGAGAAAACAGGAACAAGTAAGCAACTTTAAAAAATAAGTTATATAAGTAATTAATCTGTGGTTTGTGAAATTCATTATTTGTTCAATTAATGTTGCAGACTTTTCCAATAGTAGACATTTTTGTGCTTCAGCAAACCCATCTTCAACTTATGTTTCACTGCAGTTTGTTTTTGCAGTAAGACTGATAAAATGATCAAAGCTGTTTTATTTCAACCCTCCTACTGGGATGAGGTAAATGCCAGAGGCAGTGAAAATCACCTGGACACCTTCTTGTGTGCGTGTGCAGACCTTCCAACAAAGTCATGAAATGACCATAATATATAGTATTTGATTTTTAATAGGCCTTTGCGACTGTTGCTTGTCAGACTGTACAAACACGATCCCCGCTGTAAGCCATGTCACACTGTAGCATCTCAGTTGTCATTAGTGTCAGACTCTACGACAGTCAAGACACGAATAACGGACGCACGTAAGAAGAGTAGTACGGAGTAGGAGAAGCCACACTACAGGACTGTGCCTCAAATCTGCTGACACTGACAGAATTTAATCTGAGGAAACTTTTTTATCACAACAGCAGTTAATTTGCTGTCGGGGAACATGTCAAACTAGCGATCAGATACTACAGATTTTGGCCTAGGATTATAGGAATCTTTTAGCATTCTCAAAATTTGTCTGAGATGACCAAATCATGGCCAAAATACAATGTGAACTGTATTTTTTTTATGACTTCTTCATTATTGGGTAAAAAAAACAAAAGCATTTTAGATTTCTAAACATTACATTTCCAATTAAAATGTTGCAGTTACAGAATGTTACAGAAAATGTTGTGTTATAGAAAAGTGTCTGTATGTCAGTAAAGAAAGTAATACCGTATCTCACAAAAGTGAGTACACCCCTCACATTTTTGTAAATATTTGATTATATCTTTTCATGTGACAACACTGAAGAAATGACTTTGCTACAATGTAAAGTAGTGAGTGTACAGCTTGTGTAACAGTGTAAATTTGCTGTCCCCTCAAAATAACTCAACACACAGCCATTAATGTCTAAACCACTGACAACAAAAGTGAGTACACCCCTAAGTGAAAATGTCCAAATTGGGCCCAATTAGCCATTTCCCCTCCCTGGTGTCATGTGACTTGTTAGTGTTACAAGGTCTCAGGTGTGAATGGGAAGCAGGTGTGTTAAATTTGGTGTCATCGCTCTCACACTCCCTCATACTGGTCACTGGAAGTTCAATATGGCACCTCATGGCAAAGAGGATCTGAAAAAAATAACTGTTGCTCTACATAAAGATGACCTAAGCTATAAGAAGATTGCCAAGACCCTGACACTGAGCTGCAGCACGTGGCCAAGACCATACAGCGGTTTAACAGGACAGGTTCCACTCAGAACAGGCCTCGCCATGGTCGACCAAAGAAGTTGAGTGCATGTGCTCAGCGTCATATCCAGAGGTTGTCTTTGGGAAATAGACGTATAAGTGCTGCTAGCATTGCTGCAGAGGTTGAAGGGGTGGGGGGTCAACCTGTCAGTGCTCAGACCATACACCGTTCACTGCATCAAATTGGTCTGCATGGCTGTCCTCCCAGAAGGAAGCCTCTTCTAAAGATGATGCACAAGAAAGCCCGGAATCAGTTTGCTGAAGACAAGCAGATTATGGACATGGATTACTGTAACCATGTCCTGTTGTCTGATGAGACCAAGATCAACTTATTTGGTTCAGATGATGTCAAGCGTGTGTGGTGGCAACCAGGTGAGGAGTACAAAGACAAGTGTGTTTTTCCTACAGTCAAGCATGGTGGAGGGAGTGTCATGGTCTGGGGCTGCATGAGTGCTGCCAGCACTGGAGAGCTACAATTCATTGAGGGAACCATGAATGCCAACATATACTGTGACATACTGAAGCAGATCATGATCCCAGCATGTATTCCACCATGATAACAACCCCAAACACACCTCCAAGAAAACCACTGCCTTGTTAAAGAAGCTGAGGGTGAAGGTGATGCACTGGCTAAGCATGTCTCCAGACCTAAACCCTATTGAGCATCTGTGGGGCATCCTCAAACGGAAGGTGGAGGAGCACAAGGTCTCTAACATCCACCAGCTCCGTGATGTTGTCATGGAGGAGTGGAAGAGGACTCCAGTGGCAACCTGTGAAGCTCTGGTGAACTCCATGCCCAAGAGGGTTAAGGCAGTGCTGGAAAATAATGGTGGCCACACAAAATATTGACACTTTGGACCCGATTTGGAGATTTTGACTTAGGGGTATACTCACTTTTGTTGCCAGCGGTTTAGACATTAATGGCTGTGTGTTGAGTTATTTTGAGGGGACACTGTTACACAATTTACACAAGCTGTACACTCACTACTTTACATTGTAGCAAAGTGTCATTTCTTCAGTGTTGTAACATGAAAAGATATATTTAATTGTTTACAAAAATATGAGGGGTGTACTCTCTTTTTTGAGATACTGTATATTACATAATAGACCACTTTTCAGACAGAAAAATAATAATGCTGGCTCAGGGATTAGCTGCAAAAACAGATGCAAGTGAGACAAATTCTTGAAGAAGAACTGTGGCAGGTTTTCCAAGATTCTCTAAGATTCTGCTTAGAAAAAAAAAACAGCCAATTTAGGGTCAGGCCAGAACATAGGGTTGTTCTCTGGTTTATGGATGGTACCCTGTGTGGCACAGTCTGTGGTGCTGGACATGTGGAAATCAACTTTGTGTAAATTACTCTGTGTGCTAGGGTTGTATAAAAACCCTAGAGACAAGAGAGCAAGTTTTGGAAGCTAGAAACCATAACAGCCATATAGACTGGACATGTGGCACCCTCAAATCACCACAGAATGGCTTGTCATTTCAATGACCACATAAATTTTGAGCCTGAGAACTCGCATGAGAAGCTTGCAAAAAGCCAAAAACACATAGAGTCACGGGTTCTCGGAGTTCTTAGGCCCCTAGCAGGCACCTAAGCATACCCCATTTACCCATTATAAACAAGTTCATTCCGATTAATGGTTTGACCACCACAGGTGGTGTTGAGATATATTCAGATGGTCTGAGGTATAAAAATACTGCCATATTTGGACAATAGTTCGGTAATTGTTATTGCAAGTTTTCCAATACTAATACTGCAGAAGCCTGCAATACACCAATGAGCTTTATTATGAACCATTTTTTAAATATACACATTCTGTCTGAATTCAAAAGGTATAATTTTCAATCAAGGCATTATGTGATTTTTTTTTTAAAGCTTAAAGCTTTAAAAGTTTTGCTCTGATTAACGCAGGACAATCTTTACCCATATTGTTTTATTATTTATACCAAGCGTACTTAC